>JAOYMR010000003.1:15486517-15500502 GCA_025802075.1 Tenebrosternarchus preto | reverse complement strand
CCCACCCCCCCCCCCCCCCCCCCCCCCCCCCCCCCCCCCCCCCCCCCCCCCCCCCCCCGCCCCCCCCCCCCCCCCCCAGCAGGACAGAGTGACACAAGGCCTCAGTTTCCTCCCCGAAGAGAACCGGAGGTGGCAGAGTCTGCGATTGGCCGCCTACCTGTTGAGCTGCTTGTCCTGCTGCTGCAGACATGGCCAACAGGGAGACGAGGGGAGTCCGTCTGTCCGTGTCCCTGTCTGTCCGTCTGTCTCTCACTCAGAATCTCGCTCCCTGTTCGAGGACGATGTGCGAGAAAACGAGTCTTTCACAGTGGAAACGCAGAGAAGTGAAATCAGGACGCCAGTGGTAACAGGCAGCCTGACAAACAAGGGTGTTACTCTGGGCTCTTTTTTTTTTTTTTAGCTCAGTCATGAGAGCATGAGAGGACAGCACAGAAAAAGCACACTCTTTTCCCAAATATTACACCAATCACATACAGTATAATAGTTCCATTTTTCCACCACAGCCCAGGCAGTACAAACATGCTACAGTGTTCCCTTATCAGAGGCTATAATCAGTGTGTCCTCATACCAAATTCTTAAATAGCAGTGATCTGGTTTTGTGCTAATGTGGTTGACATGTTATTGTGAGCTATTTTGGCATGACTGAGTCAACAAAAACACAGCATAAATTCTCAAAATGACTACAAAAAGGCTAAGAATAAATTCGTCATAGCTGAGAAACCGCAGAAAAGTCTTGAATCACTAAAAGATAATCCCAGACATTTTATGAATTGAAGTCATGTTTAGCAAACAGCAGAAGCTATCTATTTGCACCAGCATATGAAATTATTTAGAGAGAGTGTGTAGTAACTCAATAAAAACATCTCTCGTACCAGTGCTTTGAGATCCTTTTTTCTAAGCTTGTGTGTTTCCTGGATGAGTGAGATGGGGGAAAAGTCACAGGATGTGACACATACATTCTCTGAGATTATCCTATCCACCGTGTCACAGGTGCTGAAGATAAAGAGTTTCAGAACCTGTATGATGGTGGTTTTCCATCACAGGGCACTTGTTCACTGCACTGAGCTGTGTCATGTTTTCAGCACACTAACACACCCGATTGTAAACGCTGGAACACTTCGAGTGAGTAAGTACAGAAGGGAGAAGCCGCAGGTGTGGAACAGCATACATGCATGTAATAGCACAGCAGTAGGCATATATTCCAAACCAGTTCAGATCATCACGTTGACTGTCACCTGTCACTGTGTGTGATGACATGAGGCTACGGTGTCACCGTGGGACACGCGTTCTCGACGGGCTAAACAACGTTTCCATTTATTGTACTGTTTTTTAACATTCAGTTCAATGAGGAAAGGAAACCTAGCAGTTAGCATGCAGCCACAATCATGTGTCCTTGTTCCCTCATTGTTTACCTAGTCAATGTTAAAACAGTGGATAATAAAGATGGCTGATGAGAGCTTGTGCAAAACCAGTGACAAAACCAGCGACTGGCAACCGTATTTGCAGTGGCTGAAGCTGTGGTGATACTTTCTATATCTGCATGTGCGTTTCTGGTTTTGTAAAAGCAGCACCTGTGCACATTCTATATTGAAATCAGTCTAACAATGAACCTGCTTGTTGTGCAATGTAAGAGAGAAACATATCCAGTTTCATTATTTAGCCACTCTAGTGATTACACACACACACACACACACACACAACCTCACACCTGAAAAGAACCCTGATTGTAGTTTACATTTTCAAATTGGGTCCGCTTATACAAAGGACCAAAGCTGGGCTTTTTCTAAGGTGAAGGCCAGGAACTGAGAGGTTTGTACATAATCAGGAAAAGTAGATACTGACAGAGGGGCCATTCAGACCCAGGGCCCCAGAGCAGGTATGTCAAACAAGCCTCTGTTTGTGTAAGCTAGGAAACTCAAAGCTGGAGGAGCAGCAGAAATCCAGAAAGGTTCAGATTTTTCCAAATGTCCAAAATACCTACGGTGCATGTTTAAACACAAATAAAGAAATATTTAGAAGATTTTGAGGTTTCTTTTAAAATAGAAAAGCACATGTTTATATATTATATTTCTATTTCTATATAGAAATATATTTTCTAGGTAGAGAGGTCCTCGTGAATGAGTCACGCTTTAAGATCAGTTAAGAGCACCAGCTTGCAGTGTGGCTGGCTGTGGAGAAGTGACTTCAGTGTCACGCTAGTGACCATGACCTCACTGTGACAGCCTGAGCCAGTCCCCTATTGAGTGCATCCCAGCGCCTCATAAAGAGCCTTTATCTGCTGTCCCTGTGAGTGGTGAGGTGAAGGCCTGGTGCCATAGCAGCTGTGCCCACAGCTGTGCCCACAGGGATCCCTGTGCCCTCACTGGCTGCAAAACAACACAGGACACTCTGCACGGAGAGGAGAGGAGAGGTCAGTGAGGCTGCATGAGTCCTACTGAACATGCAGAGTCATGATCATGAAAAGGCTTGTTTTTGTATGTATTTTTAAAAAAATTGTTAATAGTTTTCCCTTTGTCTTGCTTGACACAAACCTGTGCCTGGCTTCTGCTGAGCAAGTGATAAAATAATAAACACTGGGATGAATACTCTCTGACACGTGTCTGATGAAGAGCAGTCAGGGAATACCATTGTTTTCCAGGTTTTTGGAATTATTTAGTAATTGGTGTGACAAAATTGCAGTTGTTTTGCACAGAAGAATGAGAGTCAACTTGTTACAAAATCCAGCGAATAATAAGCTTTATTTGCTGACCGATTGATTGCTTTATTTTTACTGTATCGTGAAACTTATCATAAAGAAATGTGCTCTTGTTCTTGCCGTATTTCTTTGCATACATGCATGTAAGCCTTGGTATGTGTCTCTTTGTATGTTTTGGGTTAGGAAGAAACGCTGACTAACAGATAACACTGCCAGCTCATTTTGGTAGGACTCCCTCCTCCACAACTCAGGCATTTCTTGGGTGGGTATATGTCCTTTCAAGGGTAAAGACAATTAGTACTGATCATTAATACATAATGTTCCTTATAAAGGAGGACATATTGCCCTATCAATCTTTTTAAACAATGTCTTTTGACAGGTCCCTAAAAATGACATTCCACATACACGTGTACATACACATGTACTTCTCCACTCCCCCTAGTGGTGATTTACAGAATCATGGCATGCAGTGGGTGACTAGCTCCAATGAACAGCTCACTGGAAGGTTCCAAGAACAGAAACTTCCTTTCAAAAATCCTGTTAGTGCCTCCCTGGCTTTGTTAAAGCTGAAATGCATGTAAACTAAAAATATATATTAATATTTTGCACGCATGATCAAAGTATTAAATATTCTATTTCACACTGTAATAAGTAAACAGCTAAAGAGTGGAACAATTATTGGTTTGGCACCTTTGGAATGCTCATACTTTGCCTTTCAGTTCACACTTTACATGTTTCAGACACACACAGACAGATCTTCACTGAAGCACAAGGCAAGCACTCCAGTGTCTTTTAGTCTTACGTCATTATGGTACATGTCGCTTCACCCCCTTGTTGGGCCCTGGGGCCCCTGTTAAGTAGCTCTGTAGGTTTTACAGAAAACCTAAATGGAAGAAAAAATCCCGCATGTCTGCCTTTTGAGGGGCTGGTGTGAGGGGAAAATACTTTCATATCTTCGTTTATATTCAAGTTGTTCATTCCTGCTATAACCTGACCTTTCTCATCATTTGTATGGCCTGACTCATTAAAGTACATTTAAATTCTCAGAACTCTTTCACTGTGTTTTGACAACTGCAGATGCAAATGACAGTGTGAAGTCTAAACGCACAAAACAAATGTATCACATAAAAAGAATTTAACCATTATTTAACTGGGCCACACATACATACACATACACATTCAAAAGAGAAAAAGATTTTAAAGTTTTTTTTTAATTGTTGTTCAAATAGTGGTGTTTCAAATTATTCACTTAAAAAAAATAAAATAAATAAAATAAGAAAAAAAGCTACAGCTTTTAAACCCACATAACTACCAAATGCCATTTTAAAATCCTACAAAGCGTGTTGCTAAACCTTTTAAATATGAAAAGCATTCTACATGTAGTAACAACACAAGTAGTTCTGCTAACAGCATTTCAAAGAATTTCAAATAATTTTGATTGCTCCGCAAGTAGCAATGAGTCACGTAGACTAGTGGTTGAGAGTGTTTTCTTTTACTTATCTAGAACTTGTAATTGTAGCCTAAGGATATGCACGCGCAGCAAGTTCGTTTGGATACCTTCAACCTTAACTGATGAAGATCAAGCACAGCTGTTCTTTCATTGTGTTTATAATGCTTATATTCAATATGACCTTAGTATACGTTAAGACCTTTTAATGAAGTCCGCCTTACTGTTGATTGTTCAACGTTTTAGGTTGGTAACGAAGTTCTGTAGCTGGCACTGTTGTCCGTCTGAAAGGCGACCCCCCCAGGTCTGTTTGATAAAAAAAATGGTTGGCGCTTTCCCTGAATATTCAGTGGGCGGGTAGTCCTCAGCTTCTGTCGGCGCAAGCTCTAACGTGACAGACTGGAATAACCATCTGAACCAAGAGAGACCACGGCGAAGAGCAATAGCTGTGTGCAAATCTTAAAATCAGATAAATACGGAATAATAATATAGTTATATGGGAGTGATGAGTTTGCTGTTTCGCAATAGGGTCTCTGTGTATCGTTGAAGAATTTAGTTTCATCTGCACGACTGAACGGAGACAAACTGCAGTGGATTTTGTTGCATTGTTCACGTGAAAGGCGATATCGATTTATTGCGACGCAAACTTGAAGTCGAGCAAGGCTGGATTCGACAGACTCGTAAAATTGCTTTATGGGAATCAACATTATCGCTGGATTTTTTTTTAATTCCTTGCAGACCTGTATTGCTTGGGCTTAACCACACATCTAACTCGCATCTGCTCCTACTGAACAGCCTCTTCTGCAGAAGGAATTATATGAGCTCATAAGTTGCTGCCAAGCACGGCGATGCCTGCCTAATAATATGGACTATAGCTATATTATTATTTATTACTTGTCGGTACTGTGAAATCTAGTTCATTCGCCCAATTTCGTCTTCAGAATTATTTCGTTAGCAAACTCAACCAGCTGCTGCTGTCGCTTTGTCTGTTCCATCGGTGAATAATAATGGACATGATACGAAAGGTAAACTTAAATGTTACACTCAACACACAGTTAGCCAGCTGGACTGTCGGTTGCTCCGCCAAAAGCGAACTCCTACAGTAAACCTAGAGGTAGTTGTGATTTCGCTAGCTAGATTAGAGAGCAACCAAGTTACATGTCTGGATAGAGTTGGATACCCAAACCAGCTGGTGGTGGCTCACTCACACCGATGTGTTTTGGTGGCTACGTTGCTTGTTCACTGCATTTAGACAGACTTGCTACCAGCAATTTCATGTCGAGAATGCGTGGTGCGCTTCCAGCTGGGCATGTATATTAGTTGTATCTGTCTTAACCAGCTAGGTGTCGGATCTCGCGGTTGTTACTACTGCAGAGTCGAGCGCGAGATGCTGGTGTGGAGAGCGTGCATGAGAAAAAAAAAAACCCCGATTCTATCACATCAGCTAGCTAAGTTAGCTACAGCAACGTAGCTAACCGCAGCGTAACCTAGGCTACCTGCCTGAGCACGCTTCATCCTAAACTAGTTCTTTACATGTTGGCGTGCCGATTACTTGGCTAAGTAATCTCTAAGACAGAGTTGTGTAATTCCTAGCTAGATATAGTTTTAAAGTTGTACCGGACTGGTATCAGACGGGCTACTTGAACATAGGCAGGCGGCTAGCCCGTGCTAGTCCCATACAGCGTGGACAAGGCCACCGCGCTGAGAGGCTTCTGCGGTTTATCCACATCCAGTCACTTACACAGGCGCTAACTGGCAAGATAATGTCAGACGCTATCTAGTACAGTCAAATATATGTCCCGTCGTCGATTTAAAAAGAAATGTGTTTCAGTGGTATGTTTCTGAGGAAAAGATGGTGACAAAGCAGTTGTCTGGTCTGACTAGATAGAGAAATAATCTCGCCGTTTATATTTGTAATGGTTAATTTAACCAGGCTGTTTTAATCAAGCAAGACTCCAGACAATCGCTGAACTGTCGAAAAGAAAACTTGCAGAGTATAGCTATTAATGAGTAAACTTTTACTTTACTTTTTTTTTACTACAGGGGCATTTATATGCATGTATACTGACTAGCACATTATGTATTGTGAGCTCAGCTGTTTTCTAGCTTGTTTGACCAGTAAGTAAACTAATGTAACAAGATTTTGCTTACGTTGGCCACAGCTATAGGCAGTGAATTGGCTCGTTAAACCTGCTGAGATTATAGCCCCTCCAACCGGCCCTTCTACTCCGCCCCCTATCGCTACCAAGTTGGCCTTTTTGTGTTCGTGATTTTCAGAAAAATTATGTGGGGAAAGAATTGTCGGGGCTTTCTACCTTCTTCAGTTACTTTAAAGGCCCCTCATAACTCACTCAACTGGCAAATGATGTAAGAGCACAGGCTATAAACATAAATTCCAAAAAGGGACGTAAGTTAACCTAACAGTCCTTGTGGGTTTGTAGTTTATGACTTAAGGAATTTTAATACGTCTCTGTATAACTGGAGGGTGGGGGGAAATAACTCTAGGTCATTGAAACTAATTTCCTTTTTCCTCTTCCTTTTGTACAGCCGCATGACAAGCCACTGAATTGTTAGTGAATATAACTCGCAGGTCACACTGACAAAGACGGTCTAAATTTGGGCATGCAATTAAACTATTCTCTGCTTGTGTTGTCTTGCAGTGACTGGACCTGTGGTTGGGTTTCACCGTCAGGTTGGCTGTCCTGTGAGAAGACTGAAAAAACGTCTCTTGCTTTTTCCTCCTTGTGGTTCCTTATGCTCAATGAGGACTCTTGCTGGGCCACTGCAGAATGGATGGTGTTGATTTGACAGTTCTCGTTTGTCGCCATCAGTGCTTGCTTCTCTGTGACTGCATTTTGTTCTTTTACGTTTATAAAAGAACACCCCCTCTCCTGGGCTTGTGCCCTACGTACTGTATCAGTAACTGTTTATAAGGAACACCCAAGGAGGGGGTACTTCCACAAACTCTGAGGCTCTCTTGAGTATATAATTTGTCTACCCTCCTTTTTCTCCCCTCATTCACAAAATTTCCACGTCAAAATAAAAGTTTACATTTGGAGTTATTCGTTCTAATTTATTTATTTTTTTTTTGAGTTTGCTTTTCTTGTTTTTGCCTGGAGTGATGTCGTCCAAAAATTCCACCAATGGCGTGGAGCTCCTCGCCCCTCCTCCGCCAAAGAACGTGAATGGCTCTGGTTCGGACTCGCTGCTGGGCGAGAAGCTTGGCACAGAGGTCAGAAAGAGACGCCACACCATGGACAAGGACCTGAAGACGGCCGAGCACCGGTTCTTTCGCCGCAGTGTGATTTGCGACTCCAATGCCACAGCCCTCGACCTGCCCAGCAAAGCCTGCATTCTCACGCCCCCCCCGGACTGCGAGTTGCTGACGTCTCCCCTGGGCTTGGCCTCTGCCCCCAGTGTGGGTGCAGAGGCCCACGTCGCTGTGGCTGAGGCTGTAGCGGAGGAACGGGTGGAGGTAGAAGCTGGTCCCTTCGCCAGGGTGGAAGAGCAAGAGCTGGGAACTCGGGCCACAAGCACGGGGCGGAGCGAGTTGAACGAGTCCAAGCCGGTGGCGGCGGAGATTGGCGCGCCGGCTCACCGGGAGCACGATGAGGTGGTGGTCGAGAAACGCGAGGAGGAGAAGGATGCGGCAAAGGCCCGTGCTGAAGCTGAACAGAGGGAAGCTGAGAAGAAGGTCCAGGAGGACGAGGAGGTGGAGACCAAAGCCGTAGGAACCTCACCGGATGGCCGCTTCCTTAAGTTTGACATCGAGATCGGACGTGGCTCTTTCAAAACCGTCTACAAGGGCCTGGATACCGAGACCACTGTGGAAGTGGCCTGGTGTGAATTGCAGGTAAGAAAGGACCTGTGCACGTACTCCTGTGACGAATGTTTTATCCAACGGAACAAACATCCTTATTCAAATGTCACAAGGCACCTCTCGCACTCCAGTGCTAGCCTTTTGTGGAACATTTAACATGTTCTGTTATTAAAAAGGAATTGGTACTCTTGTGACCACTTACCCGAGTGTTGCAGTTCATTTTTAGATGTGCCCTTTTTGCAAAAGTGATCTAGAAGATGTAATGTTTGCGATTATAAAATTAATAATATTATGTAAACTTGTGTAAATATGTGGGTCGGGGCTTTTAAGACACTGGCTAATCCTGCAGAGGTTGCTCACATGCTGATGATGTCACAGCCTTTGGCCCTGCAGTGTCTGAGTGTGGTGTTGGGGGCTGGAAAGCAGAAGTATGTGGCACTGTGTGCTCGTGTATCTTGGCACGTCCCCTCAGTAAGGGGGTGGGGGAAGGGCGATGCGGTGGGTGGAGTGGATTTGTTGGGGGTGCATTCTTAAAAAGACCTACCCTGATATCAGTGTAGGCCATAAGCCTGGGACGACCCACTCATTTGAGGTTGAGGGCCAAATGGGCCAAAATCTTGTGTTGAAGCCCACCACATTTCAATAATATGTGCCTAATTCATTCAGTACATTTATTGAAGTTAACATCTGACTATTGGGCTATTCGTGTGACTACCATAGGCCAGTAATGATAAACATAGTGGAACTAAAGGTCTTGTTGACATTTGCTATTGCTTGTAGGGATGCAACTGTATAACAGTAAATACGGTGCAAATAAATTGTCATAGGCAGGAATTTGGTGCTGTCTGCAGTGCTGTAACTTTACAGCAATAAAAACTGACAGCAAATTGCTATAACCTCTTGTTGACACGCATTCAGACTGAGTAAAAAAAAAAAAGAGTAACACAAATCATTATGTAGTCAAATCATGTGCAATGGAGACACACTTCTTTTAACTACTCGACTTAAAACTCTCCGACACGACATCTCTTGGCCTCGTCCAACTCGGCAATATCAGGAGTGAGTCTGGAGCAACTCCCACAGTGTTTGTGTGTCAGGCAAGTGCACAGGTTTCACTTATGTTCATAACATGCACAGGATCTGTGAGGGCGTGGCTTTCTGTTTTGCATACTTCTATCCAAGATGCTGGTAAAATGTGTCCAGCTTACAGGTCAGATGAATGGTGAGAGAAGCTCCTTGACTTTAGACTCTAATCAGTACACTCAAATGCTACTGAAACTCAGCATTCAGTCTTGGTGTTTTGACCTTGTTCTGAGCCCTGTCGCCACTGCAGTTTGTGGTAATGATGCATCTCAGGCAGGAGAAATGCACAGGATTGATCTTGGCAAGCTACGTCCCAAAGATTACAGTTTAGGTTAAAATAATGCTATTATAGTATTCTGACCTTTCATATTGAGGGAATTGAAATGCTTAGTGATATCCATAAATACAGAGTCCCAGATCCAATTAGGATCATCCAAAAAAAAAGTCTTTTGGTTTTTTTTCCCATGCAGAGTCCAGTTTTGCAGTTCATAAAAACATATTTCAGTACTGTTAGATGGCTTGACCACCTCACCTCTGTATGGTAGAGTAGTCTATGGCTATCATGCTTATTGCTCACTGTTTTGATAACCACACTCATGACCTTGTCCACTTTAAGTGAATGGTTGCCTAGTAACTCGATGCAATGCCCAAATTTGTTAGCATCCACATAACTGGATCTTTTTCTATGAGTTTGGCAACAACTCCTTTCCTTCCATACTGTTCCAGACTCGCAACACGAGTTCTGTGCGAAGGTCTAACCAAGCATGTGAGGGGGAAAAAAAAAAGTAAATATATTCCTTAATATGTGTTGCAGTGGTACAAACCTGAAAGATTTTGCTGTCTCCTTCAACTACCTATCCAAGTCTTCTGCCAAGTTATCTCAACAAACTTGCATTAGCAAAAGCCTGTTGCTTATCAGGGAATACCAGTTCAGCTGCCTTCAACATGTGTATTTTAAGTAGCTCCCCTTTGGAATATAGCTTTTATGTCAGTGTAACTTCTAGAGAGATGCTAAAACTAGCTTTCACAACAACATTCATTTTTTGACTGAATTAATACAGTCTGTTGCTTTTTGTGAGCTGCAGTTGGCTTGTGTTCCTTGTCTGTTTGTAGCTGCCCAGTATGCTTGTCATAATATTTTTAGCATGATTGGTTTCATAGTGCTTTCGAATGGTAAATTCTTGGGGAACGAATTGAACACGAGTTGGTGGTTTATTTCTGAAAAGTAGTGTTGCCATTTTGGTCTTTCTCCTGGAACACTTGGCATTTAGAATCTACCTTGCGTTTCTTGGACAAAGATCAACGTCGGCTTGTATGAACACCATGCGCGACTGGGAAACGGCACCAAATACTGGAGAGAAAAGACCTCAAGTGGATAAACTGGTAACTGTATCGAGTGTCAATAAAAGACTACATAATAAAACCAGGAACCATACTTTGAGGTTTTTCCCATATTTTGTTTATCTCAGTCTGGGCTGGGCCAAACCATCAAGCAGTATGTGGACCGTGTGCTGTATGTTTAGCAGTGATGCATGCTCAGATGGCAAGCGAGAGCCCCTCAGGTCCATGCCCCCAGGAGGAGATAGCCAGTCTGGTCTGAAAGGAGTGCTTGGAGGCCTGGCTTATGTCCGACTCCCCACCCTCACCCACCACTTTCTGTCCTTAAACTTCTTTTTCTGTTGGCTGGTAAAAGGGTTCTGAGTGAATGTTATTTTTTCTTTTTTTAAGAATTATTTTTTTTTTTGGGAAGATGCAGGGTTTTGAAGGAGAGTAGGTTATGTAGTCAGCATTGTTGTAGGAAAACTACCCCCAGCGCTCCCAGTGTCAAATGAAGTAATGGGAGTTTCCATGCTGGGCTTTTGTCAGAGCTTGACGTTTGCCTTGTGTGGTTCCTAGAACTTTTTTCTTGATTCCCATTGATTCAGTATTACTTGATCCATACTAAATGTTTAAAAGCCTGCATTTTACTTTTTATTTTCTGCCCTTTTATCTTCTGATGCAACTCAAATTATACATCAACAATCACTGTTTGGATCAAGCAATAATAAATAAAGGGAAATGTTATGGAAAATGAGAACTTATCTAAAATTAGACTAATTCTTGTGAACTTACTTATCTTAAATGTTTTTTTTCTTCTTCAAGAGAGTTTTAAAAAAAGTAGTACATGCTGTCATTCCAAATATCTAATCACTAAAGGAGAAGGACAGTGAGTTTTAAGCCATAGAGTAATGGCCCAGGCAGCCCACATTTCCTCATTTCACTGCTGTTGGCTTTTTCATGTGGCATTTTTCATTTTGGGGACACATCCCTGGATTGTTGTTTTTCCATTAATAGTAATACCAGAACAAAGCTACCAAATAATTATATACACTGTAGTCTGTCTCTGTGTAAGATATTTTCTTTAAAGCTTCCTTGAGAAGGTAGATTCTGGGCTCGTTAGCCCATACTCCATCCAAGGTTGCCTCTCCTTTTTTGTTGTTTGTTTCCAGTTGCATAACTACCCAGGACCCACATTGTGTTTCTTGTTTGTTTGTTTGTTTCTCTCTCTCTTTACAGTTTAAAAGAATTCCTCTGAATTAAGCTTAAATGAATTTTATTATGAATGCAGAGTAGTTCAAAATGCTCGTTTAGGCTGGTCTTTTGTGGTAAGAGAGAAAGATGTGCAGAGTTTGTCTTTGAACAACCCTCCCCCTCTTTTCTTTGAACTGCTTTTGAAACTTTTTTGAATGCTGAATGAAATGTGTTAATGGTTCAACACTGAAGTAGTATTACTTCAAGAGGGCTGTTACTTTTAACCTTGTGGACTATGAAGAGCTCTCTAATGGTGCTTGGGTTTATCACACTGCGTGGCCGTTTGGGTTGACTCATCCTCCATGCTGCACTTTCCTTAGGAGCCTTGCCGGCAAATAGGCACACAGTTAAAGAAAGTGGAAATTTTTATCTCGATGTTTTCTCTGTCTTGAGTCTGTCTCTTGCAGTCTCATCCATATACAAAAGCACACGCGCCTATGCGCGCGCACACGTTGAAATTCACCCAAATAATTTGAGCTTCCCCATGCCTCTTGCAACATATGTTGTTTAGAAAGGTTTTGCTAAAATAAGTAAAATTGTCACCCTTGTGCTGTAAACCTTTATTAATGTGCTGGATGTGCAATATCAGTGTAGGAATTTGTCAGGGGGCTGCTGTATCTTAGGGGGGGGGGGCTCAGAAGAGCTTGCTCAAGGGAGTCCAAGAGGATGGCGTCATCTGTGAATAATGTAGAGGATGTGAGACGAGCGGCTGGGGAAGAAACCCAATCCCATGGATCACAGCCATGGCCATTTCCCTTCTGATTGTTGAAATCCATTTTTGAGGAGGGAGGAAGACAAAGAGAAGGGCAGCACTTCCTACATTTGCAAGCCGAGTTGTCTTTCCTCTTACTCTGTGTGAGGGTTTGGCTCTCCGTGCGTGAGCCTAACCAAGCTGTTAGGCTTTCCTCTTACTCTGTGTGAAGGTTTGGCTGTGCCTGCGTGAGCCTAACCAAGTTTGGAAGGAAGTTGCTGCATCGAATGGAAATGTACTGAACTGCTTTGTGTTCATGACCTGATTACCTTACTCAGACTTTGTGTTTTGACACCCTTTTCAGTGTATGTAGATTAGCCTTCCAATTTAACCTCTTAACAGATGGCATAAGATTGCACAGACTTTAAAGAAACAGTCCTGTCTTTGTTGACAGGGGGTTTAAACTGTTGAATTTATAAGGGTATTGCATAGCATTGCTTGGATATCCTGTAGGATACTCCAAGACTGAGCTATTGGTTGCTTACATCACATTTAAGCTGAAAAGAACATCATAAGCTACTTAAGTACACAAGGAAATTACAACTTAGCCCAGCATTAAATTCTATTATTTCATAATCTAAATGTTCTCTATTTAATAAAGTTCTGCTGTATTAGACATAAGGCCTCCTGGTGGGGGTGAGGGTGGATGGATGGCATTTTGAGCAGTAACTCTGAATTGTTGCCAGCATGTAAACCAAGTTAAAGAGCAGTGTGGACTGCTGGGACTGCTGGGATAGGAGACCACGGCTCTCTTACCTCTTTTCCACCAATGAGGAACCGGAACCGTTCCGGTTCACGCTTCACGCTTCTGAGAATCATGGCGCTGTCAAGAGAACCGGCCCGCATTTGCACAAGTTTTTATTGGAACCAAGGATGCATCATCGATGGAGGGCCTGGCAGAGTGAACACTGGAGTAAACAGTAGTTGGCGGGGTGCATAGAGTACCTGTGAACATTTGGTGTTGCTACAGAAGTTTGTTTTTACAGATGTTCGTCTATCTCTGCTGTGCGAATTTTGTATATTTTTTTGAGTCTGTACTTTTTTTCCCTTCAGCTTGTTTATTACCTGCTTCTTGGTATGCAAAAGCCATGTACTGTCCAAATCTGCCACCAGTTCACCATTATGGCTTTTCTTTTCTTGATGCACTCTCACGTCATCACGTTTCACGCTGAAGAGTTTACGATTACATGGTTCCAGCTGGGAACAAACTGGAACCTATTTATTTTGGTGGAAACGCACCAAACAGTTTCAAATTAGGTTCGCGGAACCAGAACGGTTCTGATTTCTCATTGGTGGAAAAGAGCAATAAGATCACTTCTGTCACTGATGAAGTGTCTAATCGGACATGGTTCCAGCAGACTGGGCCGCTTTCAATGGGGAAGCCTTCAGTGTCCACTGGAGTGGCCCCTTTAAACCCTGACACTTGCCTAAATAGTTCTCGGCTAACGTAAAGCAGACCCTACTCCCTTAGAAAGAATGCGTAATCTTTTGTAGCTTTCCACGTCTGTGTCTGAAATGTGGAGTGTATTGGCTTGCCAAGACTTGCGGGGGGGGGGGGGGGGGGGGGGGGGGGGGGGGGGGGGGGGGGGGGGGGGGGGGGGGGGGGGGGGGGGGGGGG
>JAOYMR010000003.1:15473125-15484804 GCA_025802075.1 Tenebrosternarchus preto | reverse complement strand
GTCAAAAATCCCCATAAACACACTCCTAAACCTTGTGGACAGCCTTCCCAGAAGAGTTGAAGCTGTTCTAGCTGCAGAGGGTGGACCAACGTCATATTGAACCCTATGGATTAGGAACGGGATGTCACTTAAGCTCATATGTGAGTCAAGGAAAGTGAGCGAATGCTTTTGCCAATATAGTTTATGTGATGCTGAAGTCCCATACATCTGATACACAGCAGCAATACTCCTTATGAACAGTCAAATCATGCCATTTATGTCAGTCCAACTCAGTTATAATTCCACGCTGTCGGGAAAGAAAGATGAACAACAGAGGGCTCCGATTTTGTATCCAGATATTCCTCTCGAGTGAACTAGCTCCCCTGACTCCAGACCCATCATTAAAATCTTTGCCCACTTTTGCCTCCTTGCTCTAATGGTGATTTGTTTCTAAATATGAAGCCAGCCTCCATGTTAATCTGCTGGGAGCATTAAGGCTAGTGATTGTTGCCGTAGATTCTGTTTTGACTGCTTGCCTCTGGATGAGCAGGTCATGCCACAGCTGATTTTTGTACAGGAGCGTAGATGTAGGTTACATTTAAGAAGATACTGTGAACAGCCTAACAAAAAAATTGGTTTGGTCAGAAAATCAGATTTGGGCCACTTTTACCTGCTGTATAAACGTAGCCTTCATTTCTATTTTTGTTTGTTTGTACTCAACATTTCCATTTAGTCACAGCTTTCATTTTCCCTTTGAGAGTCTCTCTGAACCCCTTTTTGCTTGGTTCCATTCTCATATTTTCTCTTTCTTGCTGTCAGTTTCCAGCTCTGACTTGTTAATTGAGATTTCAGCTTGATGAAGGGATGGGCTCCGTGTGTAGATAATTCATCACATGGTGTCTGTAAAAGTGATGCGCAGTCAGGATGTACAGGAACTCTGGTCTGTAATAGAACGTTTTTTCTTTCACCAGATAACTATGAAAGGCAAAGGGGGTGTGTCTTTCCACGAAGGGGTTGAATTTGGTTAACGAGGGCATTTACTCCCCCCAATACACTTCACGCCACAAGGCACTCGCTGTATGAAGTAATATGTCATATCTAAATGGATTTGCAGCAAGCGTTTTTAGACTAAATGTCAAGCCTATTGCCGTAATCCTGCTCTTTTCTAAACATCACAGCAGAGGCCTAGCCTGAACTTAGCATCATCCAGACTTTGGTGTGTAGTGGTGGTTTTTGAGGCAGCCGTGCTAGCAGATCCTGGTGCATCACACAGTGGTCTGCGCTTTAACCACAGCCGTAAGGGAGAAGTAGAGCACCTTATTTTCACAAAGGTTCTTTTGACGTGGAGCAAGTGGAGGTGACGGACTCTGCTCAGACAAGGCCAGGGCAGCTGCATCAATTAACCAGTAAGCATTTAACCAATTAAAGCAATTAACCAGTACACGTGTCCACCTCTCTTCCACAGCTCCAGTGCTCTTCTGCAGCAGTTTTTCCAATGCACATTTTTAGTCCCGATCTCCCCCTGCCCCCTTTCCTTCATCCTTTTGGATTGCATGGGGTCAGTTTAGTTGGTATTTATAAGGTATTATGTATATTGCCCAACCTTTTCTATGACTTGACTAAAATGCCCACAGTACAGTTCATTATTAGTTTTTTTTCCTCTTCTTTTTTTCACGCTCTTTCCCCATTTTTTTGGCTTCAGAAGCCAAAAATAGCAGCAGCTCATCTGCTGTGGCTTTTCAGCAGCATGGTCAGATCAGGGCAGACTGAGGGATGGATAATGACATGGACCACAGAGACCCTGAGAGAATGTGTCGCTCAGGCGTGGACTCTCGGAATGGAAACCCTGGTGACCACGGTTACCGGCAGCTGCGCCCGCCCGCTCCACTTCCAACGCTCCACTCATGCTTGTTCGTCATGGTAACCTGCTATGTCAGCATGACAAGTGTTTCCAAGGTCAAGGGCACAGACTGGATAGTGCTAGTGCCCACAGCTGCTTGCTGTGGCTTCTCCTCCATTCCTGTTTTGTGGGGAGGCAAGTTGTCCCAGATAAGGCTTGTGTGCCACCTTGGCCCAATTCCCTTTGAGGTCATACTTCTAAAAAGCCAACACTTATCTGGTTCCATCATTATTTGTGACCTGCCTCTCTGGTTTGTTGTCCTCCATGATGCGTTTTAGTAGTCTGTCACCTTTGGCTGGGCCGCAGTTGGCTGGAGCAGTCAGAGGAGTAGAACAGGGCAGTACTGAGCATTGTTCCTGCCTCTGATAAGGGGTGGAAGAATGTTAATGACTCCCCGCTGCTGGAAATGCCCCACGCTGTGCATTGCTCCCAACACAGGACACTGGTGCCGGCATTATATCACAGTTTTGCATAAGCCTGGTCGATGTTCTGAATGAATCCTTGGCTCAGTATTTGCTGGTACCTGAAATTCGCAAGGTCCCAGTAACCAGTGCTGGATCCTGGATGACCGCTGTTTTTGCAAACTGTTCAGCTGAATCCACTGTCTAAGCTAAGGGTTCTTAGAGTCACTGTAGCATTTCCAGAGATCTGCACTGGTGTAACGATTAACATTTTGGGCAATAAACATCAGTCTCATATCCACACTGTCTGGGACCTGCTGCTGGGTATGTTGCACCTGACTCTAGTCCTTTGGCAGGTAGCTATCGGAGCCCCAGGAAACATGGACTGTTTTTCTGTGTGCACTAATGGTCCGATCACACCATGGTTCCAGCATATAGGGCCTCTGTGCTGTAGTCAGTATTGTTAAAAAGATCATGCCTCTGCGAGCAGACAATCACGCACCTTTTCAAACTGTTGTGACTGTAGCCATGGCAGGGTGAGTGTACCTGATAAACGCATCACTCATCTTGTTTACTCCATTTCTGAACACATTATAAAAGTCCCCCATTTTTGTACAAATGAAGCTGGACTGAACACAAATCTTTTGACCGATCAGATTAAACTGATGATGGTTTTTGGACGTCTCAGAATCATTTGGGAGCTGAGCATGCTGCTTATTCTACCACTGATGAGCAGGGAGAATAAAACTGTTCACATTTTCTACTTCCTTTCCACTCATGAATATTTGATTATGGACGTGCTCTCGCTGGGTGAGTGGTGGGGGTTGTCCACAAGTGGAAAAGCCCCTCTGTGACCTTCATTGATCTGATGAGCTGTACTTGGGTAATCAGGCCGGGCACTCAGACATACAGTCTCTGTGCTTTCTTCTCTACAGTGGGGGAGGGGGTTAAAGACACTAGAGTGAGTTGTTAACGTGGGGGGGGGGGTATTTTGACCTGTCCCTGTTGTATCTCTGTAGCACTCCTGGTTCCTGCCAGCACATACGGAGGGGATCAGAGAGGCAGCGTGTCGCTCTCCACGTGATTCCTTCCCAGGCGGAAGGCATCCGGCCCTCGTTTGCTAATCTAGGTTGCTTTGCTCTCATTGCCTGCGCCTGTGAGAACAAACTCATCCACTGCACATTCAGGATTAGTGCACATGAACTGGACTGGCTGGCTACAGCTATGCTGTGGCATCAAAAGGCTAGAAAGCCTTGAACCAGAGATTTCGTTTGCTTACTGATTTTTTTTTTTACACTCTCTCTCTCTCTTTCTCTATCTCTCTCCTCTCGCTCTCTCTCATATATACCCCCTCCCTCTCCTACCTCACATACCTCAGTATCTGTTCTCTCACTCCCCTTACAGTGGCACACAGCTGATGCACAAGTGCAATGCCACTGTTGTCAGACAGTAGTAAGAATTCTGCTGCACCCAGCAACTCTTTTTATAAATAGAATCATAGTGTAACTTTGAGAAGCAGCGTCAAATTGACACCTTACTTCACAAGTCCTGAATACTGCTTTATATCCTTTCTTCTTGTCTCTCTTCTTGTTTTATCATTTCCTTCTTCTGGACCTGTCAGAGGTTTTTATTTTTATTTTTCACAGAACTTTCTCTATTTCTCTCGATTACTTTTTTCTCTTTTTCTCTCTCTCTCTTTCTGATAAGATTATTCCTGTGAGAAACGGAAATGTATATTTTCCTGAGTGCGTTTCCACACACACACACACACACTCCCACACACGTGCGCGCGCACACACACACACAGCTGATGAGGAAGCTGCACACACACACGCCTGTGAGCGTCATCAGTGGCCTTTTCCCTATTAGGGGTCACAGGTACTAACTTCCTTTTTCGTCTCAATCTTGACTGATCATCAGATATTCTTCTCCCCTCATCTGAAGTGCAGGGCTTAGTCAGTCCTGACTGTAGCGTAATGTCATTGCTTTTGGTGGGTCTATAGGCAGTTCTAGCCGACACCTGTGTAGTAGACTGAACAAACGGAGCAGGTTGGGCTTGTGTATACACAGTCTTGTGCTGGCACCGTGCCACGTGCGGTGGCAAAGACAGCCGTCTTACATAACCACAATTTGCTCTTTTTTTTCACCGAGCTTACTTTCTCGCAGATACAGCACAAAGGGCCGTTTTGTAGGAGTTAGAAATAAATAAATAAATAAAAGGTTTAGTCTTCAGGAAAACTGCTTTGTCTGTCAGACTTACTGAGGACTGTCTTCCACAATTTGAACAGCGCTCTCTTAAGAGTTTGTGGCCTCTGCAGTGCTTCGCAGCAAGTTCTATTTGACCCCAGTGCTCCTGTCATTCCTGGGGTAGGCACACACCTCCTTCAACCAGGTGCTCTTTCCTGGGACGGGCACACACCTGCTTTGGAGACGTGGCACGGCCTGTATGTACAGTGAGTCGGGCAGTGATTCGGCCCACACACTGGGCTTCTTTCATCAGCGTCTTACACCTGTTCATGCCACATGAAAGGCTGGCATTGCACAGGTTCCAGGTGTAGCTGCGTGGCAGACCTTGTCTCGGGTAGTCAGTGTACACTCTCTCTCTCTCTCTCTCTCTCTCTCTCTCTCTCTCTCTCTCTCTCTCTCTCTCTCTCTCTCTCTCTCTCTCTCTCTGTCTCTCTCTCATGCTTATTCTCACTCTCTGACTCTGAGTTTTTGTGACTAATCAGTGAGTAAGACTGATAAACTCATGAAGAAGGATGTGGGTTGGTCTGTCAGAAAATATCTTCTTTGTCTCAGGTTTGTGGAGAATCTACAGTCACGATAAAGAAATGGCACACAGGCCACCAGACAGGTGTGTGTAAGGCCGAGTGGGAGCCATAGACCAGCCGATATGCAGGTGGCATATCTTCACGAGGCCCCTAGCAGGTCTGCCTGCCTTCTCATCCTCGCTGTGCCGTGTTGCAACTTGCATGTGCTGCTTTGGAGTGTCTGGAAGCCCCGCCCTGGACCTGGACAGGCTTAAGTTGATTCTAACTTTTGATGTGCTTCTTACTGGCCGCCGGGTGCTCGTCTCGTTGGGAAAAACAACAAGATGGACTGCACTGTGGAGGTGGAGGGAGAATCTAGTTTAATGGATTATTTTCAGTGACCCTGGGGGCATCGTTGTTGCCCCTCTCCCCTCATTCTGCCCACATTCACGGCACAGTCAGGCCTGCTGTTGGGTGACGTGCCTCACGCCAGCTTTCCCCACATCACGTAATTAAACCATTAAAGTGCTTCTCTCACAGCATGAAGGTTTCCAGATGCATGAATCACTCTCACTGTCTCCTAATCCTGCTTTTTGCCAGGCCACTCCCCCCTGGTGCTGGAGGGCCAGGGAGCAAGGTCTCTCTCTCTCTCTCTCCCTCCCTCCCTCCCTCCTTCCCCTTCCCTCTCTCCAGTGTGCTTTACTGCTCTGTGCCACAGGGTGCTCTATATTCCCAGGTTTGCTGAAAGATTTTGCTTGTCTCTTTGTCCACATCCTCGATACATACACCTCACTAGGTCTGTTTTCTCTGGCACTGTCATCTCTAATGAATGTTTCTTTTTGGAATGGAATGAAATTTGTAAAAAAAAAAAAAAAATTAAGCTAAAACATTTTCTCACTCATTTTGCAAAATCCATCTTGCTCAATGTCCCTATTTTCCAGTCTCTCTCTCTCTCTCTCTCTCTTTCAGTTAATCTCTCTTTCAATTCAGAGTGCTTTATTGGCCTGCCAAAATGATGCATTTACCAAAGCTCGAGTTTGAGAGAATTAAAGACTAATACAAAAGGAGATTTTATAGTTTATGAAAAAGATAAACATCATTAGTGCATTACAACTGGAGAGGAAAAGGGGAAAGCATAGCAATTGGGATCTTTTGTGATGTCCTGTAGGGTTTTGGGTTTTTCCTTCATTAGTATGTACATGAAAGTGCATGAGTGTGTATCTCCTGACATGAAAGTGTGTGTGTATCTCCTGGCATTGTCACTCGGTGCCCGTTGTTGGTAGACAAGGACGTATTGTGCTGTACAGAAGTCTTTGTGTTTTACTGGTAGGCATGTTGACTTCTGAATATTTTTATTTTTGGAAGGAATTCTTCATGAATCAGGCACTTGGGTTGTAAGTTGTCAAGTCTCCATGGTAATCTCCCACGGTGTGCTGTTTCATTGCACTTTGATTATTGTTATTATTTTTTAATATGCCCAATAAATTAAATAATTTTTTTCCATAGATGTGTTGTGATCAGAATAAATCCAGTCAGGTTGGTGGTTTTGCTCTGGTCCTGAACCTGTGAGGTGTTGGTGACTGAGAAACAGAGGCTAAGGACCAGCTGTGTGAAGGGACCATGTAAATCTCTTGGTTTTGCAGAGCTTTTAATGGTGATGATGATGATCTTTGTTTCCTGATTGGATTTTACGTTTCTGTGTCTATATAATGAATGGATACTATCCTAATTCTGCCCTGTGTACATTAGGCTAGTTGTGGTATTCTCATGAGTTTTTAGAAGTCTCAGCAATGCAAGTTGTGGCCCATTGCCAAATTCTTGATTTGTAAGTGGGCCCCACATTTGCCTGACATGTAGGTCACTGGGTTCAATAATTGATTAAAAATTTTTAGCCAAGTATTCTTAGTTTTATGATGCAATGATCTGTCTTTTTTTTCCTGAGTTTATTCATTGCTTGGTTAAAATTCCTCGAGAATCCATTTTTGATGCCTAAATAGTTATTGGCTGATGCATGATGCTCCAAATCTGTTTATATAAATATTGAATGGAGTTGTGCTGAAGCCATAGCCTTGTCTCATTTCATGCTCCTGAGAGAAGAAATCTAGTTTTTATTCCACACTTATTTTCCTGTGCATTATTTTTATTTGATTGTGTTTTATCTGCTACACCACTTTCAAGAACTTTACAGAACAATCCTTTGTGCTGAATAGAGTGAATTATGGTGTGCAGGGTGTAAATATAATCAGTAGTGTGGTAATGTGGTAAAAAATCTCCCCCCCCCCTTGATTTTAAAGTGCTGCGCAGAATCTTTCTCAGATTACTTTAAACACACCTGTCTCTGTAACTGTCGGGGCCAAATGTTTCTCAGATTTAAAAAACTGCAGTTAGAAGTTCATGATTACAGATTTCTCATTTAGGATGTCATTAGGTCCAAATGACTTTGGAGTTTAGATTCTCTTAGCTCTTTCTTAGATTCTCTTAGCTCTTTCTTTTGGTTATCTTTATTAGTCCATTCGTACTTCCTCCAGCTTTCCATTTAACAGTGTTTTGTTGAAATTTTGCAAATAACATATTTCTGTAAATATTTCAAATTTTTCTCTCTCTCTCTCTCTTACCTTTTTTCCACCAACGAGGAACCAGCACCATTCGGGTTCACACACTATATTGGTTGTCCCTTCTAAGAACCGTGGTACTGTTAACAGAACCGGCCCGGTTACTCTTGCTTTGCTTTGTTTTCATCTCGTTTATTACCTGCTTCTTCAAAATCTACCATGAGTTCACCATGTAGCTTTTCTTTTCTTGACATGCTCTTACATGTCGTCATGGTTTGTGCTGAAGAACGTTACTATTCCTTGCTTCCAGCTGGGAACAAACTAATACGGTTCTGGAACCTATTTTTATTTTGGTAGAAACACACCGAATGGGACCAGATTAGGTTTTGAGAACCAGAACCCTCTGGTTCCTCGTTGGTGGAAAAGGGCTGCGTGTGACTCTTCCTCTCTGGCTTTGGCTTCTATAAATAGAGATCATGTGGGGCGAAGGTGTTTGTAGACCATGATTTACATTTTGAGCAGTGCTTGGCTACCAATGCTGAAGTCTGCTCTGCTGGACTCCGTGAGCAGGTCCCAGTAAAGGACTGAGATTAACACACAGGGGGATCTGCTTATCCACAACCTCCAATCAGAAGCTTCCTGGCTTTGTTCCTTTCTCTGGTTTTCAGGTCTGCGTTTGATGTAACGATTGTTTGATTACAGTGATATTGTGATAACAGTGGCACACGTGTCAAAGGAAATGCTTTTGCACCCGATGGTTTCAGGTGAAAAAGATGAAATGATGATAAAAAAGCTTTGTGATTTGTTACCTTGTGTAGTTGTTTAGACTGTGGTCAGCAGAGGAGAGCACTTGGAATAGAACTGTGACATCGCCTTTATAATTGATCTGCCAGTCTGTATATATACATTAGCAGTTTATTGTTAAACATCCAGTTGATGGTGTGAAAGTTGAAGTGTAAAATGACTTTTCTGTTTTGGACTGCATGATTTCAGTACAAGTTCAGTTTAAGAACAAACATCGGTGAGCATTTGAAGTGATGAGTATTTATACTAATGTTTAATGGTGCCTTTTCTTTAAGGACATATTTTTTCAAGACAGTCGACGTAAAGAAATAAAAGATTCTTTGATCTTATCTTAAACTTCTTGTTCTTTTGTTTGTATGGCTGTGCCACATCAGAGTTGCCAATTTGCTTGTAACTTCAAGGAGGAGCACGTGACCCATGTAAACGGCTCCATTTGTCCAAGATGACCCAGTGATAAGAACTGATTTAGCATATTTGATGCCGCTAAAGATGGAGGGGGAGTAGAGGTGGGGCGTGTAACACATGCATGCAGTCAGATAGGTGGTGTGGCACCACTGATGATGTTCTCCTGGACTTCAAGAATACTTGTTGTGGTGTAGATTTCCATGGGCTGTATCCTCTATATCTGTAAACTATTGTAATCTGAATTTGAATAAAACACGTACCACTGTCAAACAGGATAATGCTGAAGGTTAAGTATTTGTATATTCAGTCTATTCAGTAACAAATTTCTTCGCTTTGTAGAATGCAAATCTTGTGTGATTTTGTACAAGTCTCGACCACTAATCGTTTTAGTTTGCCTCCGAGAGAAAGTTCTAATTGCAAGCAAGTGTTAAAGGAAGCAAGTTGTTAAATCTATCATGAGCAGTTTGAGAATGAAGCTTTATGTACTAATGGTCCAATGCCCTTTACCTGACACTTCTGGTTAGGACCGTCTACAGGCTGCAGTCTTTCATCTCCCCCAGAAAGGCTCTTATTGAGGGGTCGTTTGCACTGGGCACGCGCCAAATGGTATAGCTTGAATTGGAGTGCAGGAATAGCTGTATTCACACAGTAGTGGAAATTTTGCCACAGCATTGAGTGTTTGGAGCCTAACAGAAGGCTTGTTGCAACCTGGAAGCTTGTTAAAAAAAGAGAAAGAATTTAAACAAGATTCATGACCTCTTTACTCAGGCCAATCAGAAAGCTGTAGTAGATTTTTATAAACAGCTCTCAGTCTTCCTGGCATATGAATACACATTCATGTGTTTAGTGAGCTATTGCCTTGCCTTACTACACTGAATTTAAAATGTGTCTCCTGTCAGGTGAGGGTCATATTATTATTTATATATTCATGTTTTTCTCAGCATTAACAAGAGTTTCTTTAGGTCTAGGTATCTGTTAAACAATAAGGATCTGCAGGTGTTCATGCAGTTTGGGTGTTTTTTATTTTGATTTGTTAAAACTGAAGTTAACACGATGCACTTGGATTTCAACAGGTTCTTTCTCATTCTAAACAAGCGTTAGAAAGTAGATGATTCAAAGCTTATCTTTTGCATTCATGCCACAAAAACCATTCATTAAATTTAGGCTCGGGTCATGAGTAGGTATTATTTCTACCAGAAGGAAACACCCACAATTAGTAACTGTGAACCATTTCCCCCATCAGCAGTGAGTGTGTCTGTCTGTCTGTCTCTCTCTCTCTCTCTCTCTCTCTCTCTCTCTCTCTCTCTCTCTCTCTCTCTCTCTCTCTCTCTCTCTCAAACCCTGCCACTATGCCAGGGCTGCTTGTGTGGTGCTAAGCTTTAATCAGGGAAACAGAAATAAAAGCTCTCTACTCTCCTCCACCCCCCACCACTTCCAAAACCACGTCACCCACAAAGCTTTGCTTCTTAAATACAGACCTCAGACCATCTTTTGTGTTTTGAGGAAGTTTGAGACCTGCAAGAGAGGGATTTGCGCGTGCGCACATGCCCTGCGTGTCAGGTTGCCGCGGGGATGGCTGTCTCTCACCGCTCTGAAATACGCCACCCTCGCCATCCATCATGCAAAGCGCCTGAGAAATCTGGGCATGATTAAGAGTGTCACAGACGTCTCATTGTTCTCGCACGGAGGGAACGCTCTTCTGCAAAGACACCAGAAAGGTGATTTGGGTACAGCACAAGCTCTCATGGGTCATACCCTCTGGCACAGAGCACACATTACCAAACACCGCTAGGCTCTTCTATTGCGGCAGGTCTGAAGGCAGGTAACGACGTCACACTTCTCCCGTCATATGATGCCGATGGAAAGCTTTCTGTGCACCTGGCACAGACCCACCTAGCTCCTCCTGGACTGGCACGTCTGGTCTTCAGTGTGTCATTGTGTACGTGAGGTGTGTCATGCGTCTATTTTCCTGTAATCTCATTTCATGCCCCAAAATTAAATACGAAAACTTGCTTTTATCTTGTGTTGCTCGCTGCAGCAGGCTATTTTTCTTCCTTCGTTTTTGCAATTGGAAAGCTGTAGCCAGTTTTGTCTCTGCTGCTTGGTGAATGTTTTTATGTATTTATAAACACAGACGTCTGTACCCTTTGTTCGGTGTGGACGGCAGGACTAAACCTTCATCTGTGCATCTGAAACAACGAGCCAAACCCTCAGCAAAAGAGCCCACTGCACAGGGGGCCTCCACATCTGAACCTCCTCCTCCTTTATGTCCAGCTCTCGCGTCCTGAACTTAAAATCCCTCGGAGAAGAATGGCTCTCCGAAACACACCGCTGAAGCCTCTTGGCGCCTTGGTCCAGAGCACAGTAGGGGATCCTGTTGGATCACTGCTGTCGGTAATCTCCTGAAACAAAAGGGACAATTGAAAGTGTCTCATCTCATGTAAATGGGTGTGGGGGGAGGACTACTACATATTCTTTATACTCCGTAAGGCTGTTGCTGTTGAGGTTTTTTTTTTTTCCTCCTCTTTCGTGTAGAGGCCATTAGAGGGATGCAGGTTTTAAATGGTGAGGGTCATTATGTCGTCTCATAATGAGCCTTTCTACCATAGTAACTCTGTTCCAAATGTTCTGTACTGCTCTTCTGTTGGTACTTGTTTTAGTTTTTATTTATTTATTTATTTTTTACTAATTTCTAACTGTGTGTACATCCATAACCTAAGCGGTGGTGCATCTGAACGTAATGCGTATCTCCTGCTTCCTCATGACGCTGCAGTTAGTAGCATTATCATTGAAAGAAAACATCTTGAGTTATTGCAAGACTTGCTTCATCAGTCAAAGGTGACGGGAAAGTCGCGTGGACGCCTACCCCCCCCCCCCTCCCTCCCTCC
>JAOYMR010000003.1:15460309-15473025 GCA_025802075.1 Tenebrosternarchus preto | reverse complement strand
CCTCCCTCCCTCCAGCTGGACTTTGTATCACTGGCCCCTCTAACTGGTACCGTGTGTGTGTGTGTGTGTGTGTTTGGCACAACTCCTCAGCTGACTGAGTGAATGTGCTTTGGGCGCAGCCTCCCACGACCCAGCCCTATCGGGTTGCTGCTGGAGTAAAGCCCTGACTCAGTGCTGCTCTTCTGAGCATGGGCAGAACAGCTTAGCTTCATGAACTTTCTGCCCCTGCTTCAGCCCAATGCCCCTCTGTAGCTAGTTTGGAATGCAGTTAGCTTATCTTCCATTTGTCCTCACACCATCAGTTCTTAGGAAAATGACAGACAGGGCAGGGAATTTATTTGCCCGCAATATTTTATTTTATTATTGTTTTTTTTTTTATGTGTTACACAAGTGATGTAATTCTTAATGTTTTATATATAATTTAAATGAACAGAGTTCAGTTCAGATGAACTGTAACGTTTTTTCAGGTGTCGTACTGGTAGCTGTTTTCATGAGTAGTGAAAATTTCTCAACCCTTAGCTTCAGATAGCAGTTTCTTCTTTGTCACTCTGTGACCCGTACTATTTCACACCCTCTCAATGAGGAGTGGTTGCTATAGGAGTGGGCCAGGGGGTGGAGTGGTTTTGTCACACGAAGCAGCTCAACTCTGGTTGAGTCATTGATCCAAACGGAGCATTCTTATTTGGCTAGGAAAATGATCATGGCTTATTTCAAGATTGTCATCCGGTTTTTACCTAGTGAACTGCTTATACAGTTAGCCAGTGTATGTTACACAGTTAGCCGACGAGTTTCTTTGTGATGCATACATTGTCGTAATTTTCCTGTTGTTTCCTTTGTACAAGGAAGTTTATTCATACAACCGGGAGTAAATCTTGAGACTACTAGTTGGACAATTTGTGGGTCATGAATCATATCCCGTAGGAAGTGTGCTTTCGACACGGGTTAGCCCTGTGTCAGATTAGCCATGTGACTTGTTCCCATTCTGCTTTGACTGTTTGTCCACAAGGACTGGACTGTTTGTGTCTGCAACTGTCGGTCGAAACCCTCTCATCTCTGTGAGACAGAAAGTGACCATGTTCTGCACCGGCAGGACAAGTAGAAGTGGAGTAACCCAGGTTATCTAGTCAATCACGTCTCTGTCAGCCCTGACACTTGTGTGTCATACGAGGTGATTTTAACATACCAAGTGTTTTTTTCTGTTTGTTTGTTTGTTTAGATTTAGATTAGATTTTTTTTTGATAAATTTACAATTACAAGAAAAAACAAACAAAAAAAAGAACACTCTTTAACAAATACAAATCAATAATTTACCAAAAAAAAGGAGTAGGCTGAAGCCAAGGCTTATACTTGCCTACCCTATTCAAATACTCTCCGTCTACAAAACAGAAAAATAATGTATACTGTTCCAATACATACATATATACATACATACAACTTAAATACATGCGTACACATATACACATACATATATATACATACTGTTTGTTTTTGTTACTTTCTGTGCAGTTTTTTTGCCTTGATATTTATTTCTTTATACAGTTGAATAAGATTGGAAACTGCAATGACATGTAGTTGAGACCCAACTTTCTCTTTAGGTATTACTATGCAGTTTGGATTACTGTGATGCCCAATAGTTCACTGTGAACCTGTCCTTTGTTTCGCTCTTATGGAGGCATCAGTTTTGTCATATAGGTAACATAATGGCATTCATATCAACTGAGCCAAATTCTCACGCAAACAGCACGGCAGTACTAAAGACTGTGCATGTTTCAACAGGACCGCATGGTGGGACTGGCACAGGTACACGGGGAGGGTTGTTACTTAAGCCACAATATCCTCCTCTGTGTACATAAATCATACTGAGTCATAAATCAAACCAGTATGGATATACGTGCAAAACGTGAGCCTGCTAAAGTCAAATGGCCTGATTACAATCAAAACCACCTGCCAAATTCCCCTTGTGCCACCAAAACAGCTCTGACCTGTCAAGACATGGGCTCCACAAGACCTTTGGAGACGTGATGTGATATCAGGCACTAAAATGTTAGCAACAGACCCTTTAAATCCTGTAACATGCAAGGTTAGTCTTTCCATAGATCACACTTGGTGTTTCAGCACATCCTACAGATGCACAGATGTGTTGATTTGTGATCTGGGCAATGGAGCAGTGGTCAACTGATTAATTGGTTGGTTAATTAATTGGTCAGTATAATTACTTTTTGAGATGATCTGTCTCTTTTGTTTTTCTTTTCTCTTCTCTAAAATCAATCCTGAACAGGTCCCCTGTATGTGTGTGTGTGTGTGTGTGTGCGTGTGTGTGTGTGTGCGTGTGTGTGTGTGTGCGTGTATGTGTGTGTGTATATATATATATATACACGCACATACACACACACACGTATGTAAAATTTATGTATGTTGTTGGAGGCCGTTTCTGAATAAGTCTGGGAACACATTCAAAGCTGAATTTGGATCAAAAGAGATTTAATTGGACATTAATCCGTTATGGCTGTAATGTGAACAGAACTGAACATCGAGCAGTTTGCAACCTTGCTCAGCATTGTCGTTGGCCCCTCCCTTGTGGTTGAGCAAGTATCTTGATTTCTCTTGGATCACACGTAGTGCAGAATTGTTGTGTTTTCCACAAAACAGCAAGACCCCTGAAAGTACACTTCAGTTTATTTAAAGATTTGGCAGAGAGGAGGGGCTATAAATATGATGTATTTTTCTAGGCTATGTTCGTCTCTCAGAAAACCATGTGAGCTGTTGTTATTCACAGTCCTGCTGAAATAAGAGCCTGGCCTCTTTTTGCACGTTTTCTTTTTGTACACATTTGGTTTGGTACATTGTTTTCATGAACCCTTGGAAACCAGTGCCTGTGATGTAATCCTTATGTTATGGGAGCCTGAAGGAGATTATTTTGATGATTGGAGCTCCACCCCTCCATCCCTGTAGGTGGTTCTATAGTCAGGCCTCATGCATGCTCTCTAACTTGCTTGTAACATTGGCTTGTGCAGAAAATTCCAAAACAGCCTTACTGAAAATCATGCGCTGACACTTGTAGGCTGTGCTTTTTTTTCCCACAGTGCTTGGAGGTGGCTTGTGTTCAGAAATACTGAGCCAATTCTTGTAACTGAAACCTCTTATCCCATGTACATCTGATTTAGTGATGGATTGTATCCAGAGATCCACTTACCATATGTTATAGGTTTTTTTTGATAGCATCTTAGAAGACTCACAGTACAATAATACGTCTTCTTCCATTAAGCGGGATATATTTTCAGTTCAAGCTGGTCTCTCCTGATGAATTTTTGTGTTCCGGTCTTAACTGTTCCGCATGTTGTACCTGAAAAACAGCTCTGCAGAACTTGGTTCATAGAGTCGTTGGAGGCATCCAACACCTTACAGCGGCGCTATGTTGTTGTATGGTCTTTACAGCAGTGCTATGGCCTTATTACCTAGTGAAAGCTTTGCTCTTTGGGACATGTCCTGACTAAGATGCAAACATTACCTTTGCTCTACTAAATAGGGCCTTCGTTATGCACCATTCAAAGAAGAGAAGAGAGAATGCTCTTCTAGGCATTATGTTGTCGTTTTATGTTCAGCAGGTTATGCTTTACTCTTGAAAGCCCATCGTTAAAAGTGTTTAATTTAAAATCTTGTATTCCCCATGCTGTAAAAGGCTCTGATCTTCTGTGTGCAGTCTCATAAAAGTAATTGCTTCAGATTTGCTTCGCCATAATTACAGGTTTGGTACCTTGTTATGAAAATTAACTAGTCAGTTTCAGTGACACTTTTACAGATAGGAGGTGCATATTATTGCCTGGTTATGACATGCTAAGACACTCAACTGTGTTCCTCCCTCCATTCATACAAGGGCCTCGCCGTTACAAAGCCACCTTTCCTCGTGTCACATTACCGGTATCTTGTTCTAGCCGTTGTGAAGAACGTACACTCATACTCCACTTTTAGCCCAGTTCAGAGCAGGCGTCCTCAGCTGTCTGTATCTGGCTAAGCTGGTCTAGATTCGGAGAGCCAAGTGACGCAAGGAAGGTCACACCTGGTGCTCGTCAGTGTCCGTTTTGTAAAACACACACGCCGAGTTGCAGTCGAGTGTTGCACTGAATGATGCCATTAAGTGTAGCAGGGTTTCTTGAGTGTTTTTGATTGTAATTCCTGTTAATGTCTGAGTGCATAGAATCCAGGTGTATTTTGGAAATCTGGGTCAGAGTTACCTGTCTTGAGCTTTCTGATGAAGCTTTGAACATCTGGGATGGGGAAACCCAAGCATCTTCATAGGTCTTTTACAACACATCACAGTCTGCTTATTTCTTCCTGTAGTTTGTAGATGGCTGCATGCCCATCCATAATTTAGGTCAGTTGACCAAAACACCTGGTTGTTTTGAGATGGTGGTTACCAGATATCATCTATGTACAGATTCTGTGTGAGATTTCCTGGAACTTTGAGAGATTAGACCATTTTAAAGTTAACCAGAACTGATGTAGCATCTTATTAAAACGCAAAAACACTCAATGAAAAATCCCCACTATGTTCACAAATATTTTATAATGTTAGTAATCAGAAATAATTTACTAATATCAAAACCCCATCTAAAATGGATATACTCTCAGTAATTCCCTTAACAATGACTGAATTATGTTCTAATAGCACAGAAGTGAAATTAATAATTGAAATGAAGTAACATAAGAACAGGATTTGGGCTCGCCGGATCTCAGCCCCTCTTTCAGCGTCTCAGCGAGCAAGAATGCCCCTGCGGTGTTGCAAAACACATTCCTTTCATTCGCATCATAATTGCAGCGCTTGGTTCACGCGTATCCTACATTATTGGTGTAAGAGCAGCGCGTTTTGTTACACAATCTTACACGTCGCTACGGAGCTGTTGCACAATCTTGCGAAACAGTAACTTGAATGACTTTCCTTGACATGTGCAACTGTATTTGTACTCTTGCGTGCATTTATTTCAATTTCCTGTTTTTAGGAATGTATGTTCAACGCTGATGACTGATGGCACCATTCAGTAACTGTCATAAAATAAGTTTCAATTGCTTTTTTGAGGTGTCGTGTTTTTAAAAATCAAGCAGTTAATTCATAGTAAATTCAAGCAATTAATCAGTAGTGATTTTTGTTTTTGAACTGCCTTGTCATTTGTGGAAACTTTTTCACATCTGATGGTTAGATTTAATACTTAATTTAACCTGTATGGAATGTCAGTATTTGAGTCACTTCACATAACTGTTCCCTGCTCTCTTCCATTTTATTTATATAAAACACAGCGTGCCGTGTCATTTCCTGTGTGTGCGCACATGTCACTGTTTATTCAATGCAGCTGGTGGTGTTACCTTTGGATAAAGAATGGTATCTTTTCTTGATTTTGGGCAGTAGATAGCACTACATTTTAATTGTTGCCACTTCCACTGTGTCTCTGCAAATAGGGAACCTGGTGCTTCCACAGAAGGAGGGTCATGGACTATGGTGTTTCCATGAAAGAAGGAGCATGGAATATGGTGCTACCATGGAATATGGTGCTACCATGGAATATGGTGCTACCATGGAATATGGGCCATGGAACATGCGTGGTTAATCCTTCAACAGATGGAGCATTAACACCTGTATAAAGGTCTGCAGCTGAAGTATAGAAACGTTTGAGGAACCCAGCGGGTTTTATGAGCATTTCACCTCGAGATATGTGTAAGGTGCCAACGCAAACTTGACTTTCAAGTCTTAATCTCAAAGGTGGCTGATTGCACAGAACCTGTGCTGTCACGGATGTGAATACCAGTCAGATAAGGTACCTTCAGAAATGAGTGTTGAAGAAGCTGCACCATTACACTGTACATGTAAACAATGAGGTTTTTAAGTAAGCTATTATATATTTTTTAGTGCTCTTGCCAGTTACATCTTTACAGTACATATTTATTTGAGTTGTGTTTATACAAACACACATTTGCGTACTTCTTGTTAGAGCCTTAGATTATTTAAATTATATATTTTATGCTCTGTAGAGAATTATATTGCCCAGGGAATTCCATTGATAGTAAAACCTCTATGAGCTGTGAAAAAGACTTGATTATAGAACACACACACACACACACACACACACACACACACACATATATATATACATATATAGTCTGGGCTGAGTACACTAGCAGTCACTACCAAGCTTCACAGAGTTGCATCAAATATAGGCTGTCGTGTGTGGAGCAGATAAAGATGGGTATCATCAGACCAGGTGTGGCGAGCTGGGCTCCAGGCATCGTGAGGATCGGTCCTGAACGTCTGCCCCCAGAAGTCTCTCTGCAGTGTGTCCCGCTGGCTGTGTGGTCTCTGCGCTCTCCTGGGTACCTGCTGTAGCTTGTCAATCCAGTCATGATCTATCTCAGTATTTCTTGGAAGACTCTGAAGTATGTCAAGACGGTTCAATATCTGCATATTTCCTGGCTGTGACACCATACAGGCCGTTTCTTTCCAGCATTCTTGGCCTCCTGCCGCCTCTCCACCCACGCAACTATTGCCACAAATTTACTTTGAGGGCAGGGACCGTAGATCTGGCAGTCTGTGAGGCGACACTAGAGTAGATATTACAGTCTGCAAGTTAACAGTGTTGGTTAACCCATGTTTGCTTGTCTTATGAATTAAAAATACGGTGAAAATACACACCCCAGGCAAGTGTGTTGAAAGCAGAGCTTCCAGCATGTTTGTGGCGTTCTAGCCGAGCCGTTCCCTTAATACACCCGTTAATACCTGCTGTGATATGACACATGGCTTCTGTTTCTCTGTTTTCACCCAGAGCTGCATAGAGAGGTTTTCCATTTCATTAAAGGCCACATGGATTTGTAGTTGTGCCGTTACCTCTGCACCTGCTTCTCATCAAGACACAATAATGAGTACGTGAGCCGAGTTACTGCAGCGGACCAGTTTGTAGGTCGAGCCTTGTTGAATTCTTTATGTGGATAAACCTGTGCTTGATGGCCAGGTGACACTGACACAAGCAGACGTGGCGAAAGGAATGTGCGTGTGGTGACCTCCAGTTTATTTACTTATCTCCTCAAATGACCATCATTACACTGTCTGGTCAGTTTATTGCAGCTGGTTGAGGATTGGTTCCCTGCTGTCGTAGCCCGTCAGGACCTTCTGCGTGTGCCGTTGAAAACTGGGTTAACGTGGAACAGTTATCCAGGGCCGATATGAAACGGTTGTCCCTTGCTGACGTCCAAGACCAGATCTTCTGCAAAAGCTCTTAAACTTTGGACTCGCTGTTGCTTCTTGGATAGTGGCCACCCTCCAGACAAATCGTGACCTAACCCAGTCAGCACAAGTTTATGACGACTGTATCATTGTCCTTCCCCAAAACTTTCTAGATCAGTTTCTCTCCTCCTCAAATAACAAATCCTTAGCAGTATATAGGCCAGCGTGGAGGGGTGGTGGCGGAGGAAGAGGAGGCCACAAAACGGAGCATTGGAACCATTTGTGTTGATTTTCTCTGCACTTCCAGCTTTCTGGCTCCAGACCTTGTGACAGGATCGAGAGTTTTAACGAGCTGGAGAGACTAATTGCTGAAGGCTTTTTTTTTTTTTTTAACCTTCTCCTTATTATTGATGTGTTTCTTCCGTGTGATGAGCTAATCCCTTCCTGAGTGATTGGGTGTGCAGAGCTGTGCTGCTGAGAGTCCTTTTGAGTGTGGAGGTGTATGGATGCAGACAGGGCCCTCACTGCTTCACTTTATTTCCCTTGAGGCTGCAGGAGAGACTGCTTTAAAAGCTAGCGTGTCCTGAATAATCTCATGGTTTTCTCTCTCTCTCTCTCTCTCTCTCTCTTTCCCTCTCCCTCTCTCTCCCCACTCCACCCCCCCGGGTTGGTCTGCAGCTCATGGGGAGATGGGCCATGTGCAAACACTGCATGTCTTCCTACGATATGATCCTGAAAAGTACTTTTGCCCCTTTCTCTCATCTGTCTGAAGAATGTCCCTCAACTCTTTTTAGTATTCCGAGTGTTTGAGGTGTTTCAGTAGAACACGGCCTCCTGTCGCATTAGTAGAGTCCTCTTCATTCACTGTGAGGTTTGTACAGTCTGAACTGTAAGTAACCCTCTTTTTAGGACTTTTCCTCAACAGCATTCTTGTGGCTTTCAGCAGCAACTGGTGGAGACATCCTGGCCTTGATGGATTACTGCCATCTGCCTGTGTTTTGTGACCTTACTCTTGTTCAGAGATTTATGAAAGGCTTCCAGTCCTGACTTAGGAGAACTGTCGTCTCCGGGTCAGCTTGATGCTGTATTTCAAACTGGAATTAAGGGGATGAATGTGTTTTTGCAAGATATTCTGATATTAGTCTGGGTAAACTTGGTCATAACTCATCTAAACTGTATTGATTGCCAAATGCTGATGAGAACTGTCTCTCTCCTGCGCACATTGTGTGTTTGGGGATCATTTACATGCAGCACATGAGGAGTCATGATTCTGTGTGATTTAGTACACTATATTTTGAGTCTTTAATTCAGTATGTCACTGTGTATAACTGCTTAAATGCCTATTTTACACGAACCTTTAATTAACAAGTTCAATAATACATACATTTCTTTAAAACTCAAGTGATGCATTTATTACTGAATGTTAATTATGACGTATTTGTTTCCCATACATTTGCAATTGGAAGAAGGGGGCAGGGGTTAACATGATTTCAAGCATTGCTTGTCCCAGTCCTGTTTTTTCTGTGAGATAGATAAAAAGACTTTGTGATTAGAGGGGATGTCTGGAGTTTGGTATGCAAATTATGTACAGCATTTCATAGTGCTTATGAGATTATAAGTGATTTATGGGATTAGAAAAGACTCGGCAAAACAATTCTGAAAATCTGTCACTTGTGATAACTGCTTAACTGCGCTTAAGGTAAACTATCGAGTAAACATTTTTAGAGCCAAACGTTTTAAATTTCAAATGGCAATTGCAGAAAACGTTGCTCAACGAGGTATCCTGGTTTCTTACCTAAAGAAACAGTGACCTGTGGTAAACTGTGGTGCGATTTATGCCTCACCATCATCCTTGGATACCTTGTTGCTCTCCTGTCAGTTAAGAATCCAGCTATCTATGGTGTGAAAGTACACAGGTGGTCTGAACAAGTCCTTCCTCTGTTTCATCCATCAACCTCAGACCTAGTTTCATCCGGAGTAAAATCAGGGCATGATTTAGCTGGTAGTGGTAGGGAATAAGAATTGGCTGTTGGCTAGATGTTGTGGTTTAACCGGTCGCAGGTCGCGTCTGCTGGACAATGGAGCCTGTCTCTGGATGACACTGGGCTGCTGTGGGCTGCGCTCCGCTGGTGAGCTCTGCCGACCTCCTGACCCCCTCACACTCCAGAGCTCATTGCAGTAAAGCAGAAGCACTGAGGAAGCCTTGTCTCCCTGACCTAGTTTTTGCGACCACTGCGTTCAGAGATACTGATCTACTTCAAAGCGTCACTATGTAAAGGGACTTATTTGAGCTTATATCTATATGTCTCACTGTCTTTGTCTGTCTGTCTTACTCCTCTTGCTCTCTCTTTTTCTCCGAGTCCCCTCTCTCTCTCTCTCTCTCTCTCTTTCTCTCTCTCTCTCTCCCCGAGTTGTTCTCTTTGAGTCTCGTCCACTCTCCAAGTTTGTCTCTCTCTCTCTCTTTCACTCTCTCTGAGTCCCTCTTGCTTTCCTCTTTTTTTCACCTATTGTTTTCTGGGTTTATTTTTAACCTCATCTAGCCTCCACACGCTGTTAGCTGGGTTATTTTATTGTAAAAGGTCACCTCGTTGTGGTACCATCTGATTTGTGAGTATGTGCTGCTCCTGTATGCATGTTGAGCTCATGTACCCATGATTCCGTGAAGCACCATGTCATCTCCACAGTGAGCTAATTTCCGTCAGTTCAGGCACTTCAGACTCATTACGGCAGGAGTGCTTCATTGGCGCAGCTGGTGGAGATGAGCTGAGATGGAAACCTCTCATACTTTAATTGATACAAGTGGTACTGAGTGGTGGAGGGACCTAAAATATGTAAACGATGTCCTATCTAGAAGAGATCGTGCTGGGTAGAACTACAGTTTGCAGTGGCCTGCTTGGTGGCTGTGGAGCTAGTCTTGTTTAAAATGATCCATTGATGAGACCCTTATAGGTTGCCATCAATACACAGCTTTCACCCATAACAAGTCTGTCCATATTGATTAGGATTCTTTCTTTATTTAGACCTTCAGTTCAGCCCTATTTTACATTACAGCTACCGTATGTCCCTCTGAATAAGGGGCAATGCTAAGGCTTCTAAGAAACCAGTGATAATTGTGGGGGTGGGGGGTCAGATTAACATGTAGCATATCCTTTGTAACCTTTGAAGAGGAACAGTAAGTAACTCCTTAGTGTTATCGTAAAGTCTCTGCTGTGTAAGAAGTGCTAGTTCTCCTGTATTTAGAGCTGCTTTTCCAGGTTTGTTCCTCCTTTTTAATTCCTCTGTCATTTTTCTACTTTCCGATGTCCTCGAGGCCTTCTCCTCAGTGGGGCCCTGCTCCCGGAGCCACTGGAGGAACCTCTGTGGAGTCCGTGTTCTGCTAGGTGCTTTGTGTGCCAATATGGCATTTACTTTCTCTTCACAGCCGCCATTTTTAGCTCCAAACCTTATGTGCTCTGGTGTCCACATTTCCATATTGATTTTCAATTGGGAGGCGTTGATACGGAAGGTTTCAGGTCCCGGCTTGGCCAGCCAGTCCCAGGGTCATTTGAAACGGTAACCTCTGGTTAATTAAAAAGCATGAACTGTGGTTGGGGAAATGTGAACTGATGACCTGGACTTCATGTGACTGCAGTAGGAACCAGTAAACAGTTTCCCCTTGCAAAAACGTTGTCAACAAGCCGGTAGACAGCGTTCTTTCCCCATGCAAGGACAGGGCAGCAAGCGCTTGCACCTCCAGCGTTTAATGTCTGCCTGCTCAGTGGGTGATCTTGAAAGGGAGAGAACCTCCCTGACTTTGCTTTGATCCTCAGCGTTGCCTTCAGTTTTAAGACTTCTGCTACCGTTCTTTCCTAAAATAGCTGGGACAGACTTTGTCATTTCTGCTGTGTCTTTGTGCTCGTAAAGGAGATGAGGAGAAAGTAAACGCTACGGTGTTACAAAGCATCTTTAAGTTGTCACATGGAAGTCTTATGATGTTTCTAGTGGTTTAACTCCCTGAAGAGGAGAGAGCAGGCGTGGGACGAACCACTGGCCCGCGCTGTAATGGGTTGGGTGGAGGATCTTGAACTCCTGATTAGTCTGTAGCCCTGTTTTTTTGGTTTCCTCATACATCCAGTTTCTGTTTCAACCCACCTCTGTTTCTGCTTTATCGTGGCACAACGCAACACAAAAGCGAGATAATTCTGCCCACAGGGTGCGGTTCCAGCCTGTGTTGTTGAATTAAGCCCTTGTCGTCAGCGAGTGCTGCTGGAAAATGCCTGCAGTCGGTCATGTGACGATGCGCCTGTCCGCCGGGCCGAGAGCATGGGTTTGGTTTCAACAGCGTGCCTCAGTGGGTAAAGCTGATTATTTCCCCGCTCCTCCCCCAGCTGTTGCCATCAGCAGGACAGAGTGTTCGGGCAGCTTTCCTGCTCTGTTTGGACGCTCACTTTAGCGCAACTTCCTCACTTTAACTGGACTTCAGTCAGCTCCCCTCATTGTACCCACCACCCACCAGGCGTCCGGCACACCGTGGGTTCCAGAGGTTAGGGCTATTTTTAGCAGGCGAGCATCAGCGCTTGTGAAATTTGAACCCCTCAAAGGCCTTAGAGGGCCAGCAGACCCTTCTTCCACCGAAGACGGACACTCGGTCTATCCATTAACCCTGACTAAGCACTCAGTATGCCAGGCTAAAGAGCCTCGCCACCAGTCCTGGAAGTCCAGCAGCTACAACATGGATAACGCCCCCAGCCTCCCCGCCGCATACTCGCTCGCGTACAGAGGTTTTTCTTTGTGGGAGGCCAAACATGATCTTCCTATTTGCGTTCCATCATTGTGGAAAAGTACCGTCACAGTTACAGAATGCTATTCCTAGAAACCAGGGCCTTCTGCCAACAACTGTTTTTTTTTTCTTCACCCCCCCCAACCCCCGCCCTTATAACCACGGGCTGCGCTGCAAGACAACACACATGTGCCAATACAGTTCTTGCACATCAGAAAATGCTATCTCTGTTACATTCTGATTGTCTGTATGATAAAGCTAAAGGACCATGTTGTGCTAAAAGGGAATTGCATACTTTCCACCTTCCCACCAAAAAACAGCCAACGGCATAATTCACTAAACAAGTCCTTCCAAATCGTGCATTCTGTAGAAGAAAAAGGTCAGTTCTAGAGAAACACATCAGATCTGCCAGTTCTTTTGCATGGTTTGTGATAGGAACAAAGGAACACGTCTTCAGCAAACAGATAATTGGTTTGTTGTCTAAACTACCATTAAAGAGCTAAATATGCCTTTAGCTTTTGGAACCCTAGTGAAATGGTGGCAAAATGGTGAACAATTTATACTGCTTTCCTATCACTATGGCTTGAAAAAAAGTTTTTCTAATAGTGCATTTCTGTGTAAAAGACTTTGTTTAAAAAAAAAAAAAAAAAAAAAAGTTTTTTAAAAATCTAATGCTTTTTTATAATTTTTTTTTTTTGGGGGGGGGGTTGTAAGTTTGTGGTATGGGTTGATGTCTGCGGGTGTTAACGG
>JAOYMR010000003.1:15449658-15460173 GCA_025802075.1 Tenebrosternarchus preto | reverse complement strand
GGAACCCTAGTTAAATGGTGGCAAAATGGTGAACAATTTATACTGCTTTCCTATCACTATGTCTTGAAAAAAAGTTTTTCTAATAGTGCATTTATGTTTAAAATACTTTGTTTAAAAAAAAAAAAAAAAAAAAAAAGTTTTTGAAAAATCTAATGCTTTTTTAGAATTTTTTTTTTGTGGGGGGGGGGTTGGACTTTTGTGGTCTGCTGTGATCTCTGCAGGTGTTACCTGGTCATAGAAATCTTATCTGCTGTGTCACGTCCTCACCGTTCCCCCTGCAGTACTGTGTCTTTTACAATGCTCTCTCAAGAGGAATTCATGCAGGGGATTCCTTCCATTCTTTTTTAGTGTTTTTACAGGCCCACTTTATGGTGCTCATCTCACCGCAGAAACGGCCTGTTTCTCAAGGGAACTTTCAGTCTGCCTGAACCATCCATTTAATCTTGGCCAGTCAAAACTGGGAAAAATTTGTCAGTTTATGCACCTTTGAATAGCCGATGGCTCCCCTACCACATCTAAACAGATGTGGATATCCTGGATTGGAGATTTTGGGGGTGTATTTGGGAGATATTTGGGCGAGCCTTGCAGGAGAAGACGTAGTATTGCTGCAGCTTCTTTGCAGATGTTATCAGATGATTGCGGCCCTTGAGCAGGCAGTGAGAGTGCTGTGGGCAGCGCGTACGCTGGGCTGTTGAGCAGCTGTCGGTGCGCCCCCTCACGGTTCTTGAAAAATCCCATGGTTCTTGTGCTGACAAAGTGGAAGCATTTTCCCCTGAAGTGGAATTGGAATACCGTGTGAGTTCAAAGGTGTGCGTTTCCTAGGCGAGCGTTTCCTAGGAGAGCAACTGCTTTGGATCTGCTTTAGTTTTGGGCTGTTGTAGTATTGCATGGCTTTTTACTGGCTGGAAGGCAGCATGCAATGGTTGAGAGAGAGAGAGAGACAGAGCGAGAGTGAGAGAGAGAGAGAGACAGAGAGAGAGAGGTAGACAGAGACCTGAAGGGATGAGGGAGGTAAATTTACATGGAATATTTTGTGAGATCGATAAGAGTAAACATGTGATTGTGTGGCCTCATGACGTACGTTATGGAGGGCAACGATAAACTTGTTTTTGTGGACATGCTCGCTCTGTTTGTGCCTGCTTGTGAGGTTTATGAGCAAAGGGTCACATCTCTTTGATGAACATGTTTTACCTCGACCTGATGGTATACAAACAGCTGATGCTTGCAAAGTTGTGTGGAGCAGTGGGTAATAGTCCATAAGTCGTCGTCTTCTATTTCTTCTTCTTCTTCATGTTCTACAGGAGTGATCACAGTGTGACCCGTGTTGTGTGAGCAGAGGGCTTGGTTGGTTTGCTTTTTACCAGACAGCCCAGTAAAGCTCAGTCTTCCGGAGTGGATGGATGTTGTTTGATTGTATACTAGCGCTGCCTAACGTTGGCCATGTGAGAGAGACGTCATTCATGACGGCCCACGCTAATCTGCCTCTTGGAAGAGTTTAGACACTTGGATTAACTTCGGAACAAAACTCATTGCAATTAATGGCTTTTGGAAAACCTCAACAATTACTGTAATGCCAAATGGTGTCCTGAGATGAAAACCAATACCGTTTTACAGCAAATTTGCAATCCCTTTAATTATTTTACCTGATACAACTGAAAAGAACACTAGACCACCTGTGTTTTGTATTTTAAGGAGTGTTAAAAGTGACACCTGTGAAGTGCCAAAACGAACGTAGACCAGATACTCTAGCCCAGCACGCACATTTCACACTATCGGACTCGTTTGCAGGCTCTGCCTTCTGGTTCTGCTTCTCATGTTTAGTGTATTGATTCAGATCTGAAATGTGAGTGATTGAAGTCCATCCTCCCAGTCATGACTGTGAAGGGGAGCTTTGCAACACCAGGATGTTTGTGAAGGCCTTTCCCTTCATCCCACACCATCAGGCATTGATCGAGTTTTTCTTCCATGCTCTACGAGGTAGCAGATAAGATTCGACCTGTTTACCCACAGCAAACTTGCACACTGTCCCACATGAGTTTGGTTCTCTGAATGCTGCTTCACTTTATAAACTGCCAGGTGCATGAAATGCTTCATGCTTCTGCAAAATGATAAACCTTAAAAAAAAAAAAAAATAACCTCAGGCCTTTACCATGTTTGTGTTTCTTGCATGATTATGGCTGAGGTAATTTTTTTTAATCATGGCTGCACAAATTTTGACTTAATCGTTATTATTTTGTGAGTGATTATTTAATTGCCAGGTTCTTGGTCTATTTTTTCTATTTGTTTGTGCTCTCTCTCCTTCTCCCTCATTCTCTCACTCTCTCTCCTTGACCCACCCAGCACACACACACACACACACACACTCAGGGGAATTGTGAGTTCTTAATGGCTTGCAGATGCAAGTGCAGAGGATATGTCGGAAAGTGCCCACTGCCTGCATTACCGTTCTGCCGAGACTCTACTCTCAGCGTTATACGCTGGCAGACCTCCAGCTGACCAGTCGGAGGGAGGTGCAAGTGTACAGACAGGGTTGAGGGATGCAAGAACGCGCTCTGAGGACTGTGCAGCGCTTATTTGTGCAATAAAATGGCACATCCAGTAATGTTTATGAGCTGAACCAGGATCAGTGGATGGGTGTTTTTATTTATTTATTTATTATTTATTTTGGAGGGGGAAAGTAGGTTCCAACATAGATGACCTTTTCTTCTCCCCCCACTCTGTGGACAATCGGTTTACTTCATATCTGATGGTTGCCGGGCAGTGATAACTGTTTATGATTGGACTTGCAAACACAATTTAAACTGAAAAAAGAAAAGGAGGTGAAAAGAAATGAAGTGATGTAACCGTCCTTGGGGTGAATCAGTGACTCACCTAAATCCACAGAAGAGGGACACAGGCTTCCACTGCCCCCATTACAAGTCCTTGCAGAACAAATCTGACTCTTGGATTTGCACATCGGAGGTTTTTTTTAGGGTTAAGTGGAGGGTGAGTTGGATGCCATTCCCTTTTCCATAGCTGGTCATACTGAACCAGTGATGGTGAGTGTGGCCAGAGTAATCACATATCGAGCCATGTGTGTGGTTTCAGCCATGTTGACATAAACCCTCAGCTAGACTACTAATGGAAAACCTTTTTCGGCTTCATGCCTCACTAGATACTCCAGTCTGTTTTGCTAAATGGAGATGTGAATGAATTAATGGGTAAACGTCAAACGCTAACATTCAGTATGATGTAATGACACTCACTGCATGCCCGGTCATTAAATCTTGCTCTCCCACCTGTGCAGGATCGTAAACTGTCCAGGTCTGAGCGGCAGCGGTTCAAGGAAGAGGCAGGAATGCTGAAGGGGCTTCAGCACCCCAACATTGTCCGCTTCTACGACTCCTGGGAATCTCCTTCCAAGGGACGCAAGTGTATCGTGCTGGTGACGGAACTCATGACGTCAGGAACCTTGAAAACGTGAGTGACGCTGCGTTGTCGTGGATACGCTGTTGAGCTGGGCTTCCAAACCTTGTGTAAGAGCGTAGAACTTCTTTTATTTGTAGTTCTTGGATCTGTTCTAGTGCTTTTACACGTTGTTTTCAACTATAAGTGTTGAAGCTAATATTTCCTTTTATAAAGTTGCCTAAGCAGCCATCAGTTATATGACTTTAATATTTGTGGTCTTGTGTAAACTGTTTGTTCTGCTAATAGATTGTGAAACTCTGAGGTAGTTTGCGCAACTTTTTGCTTTTTTTAGTTGTGTAGTTTTAATGTTTTTGTGCTTTTTCATTTATCTTGAATGCATCAGGAGATTTGTTCAGCCCTGCAGGGGTTGAGAGTCTAGTCAGGGCATCTCTTCAACTACATGTCATTCACAGCCCATGTGTCCTTTACTCTGCACGAACCACAAAGGGCTGCTTATTGCCTGTTAGAAAACACAGAGCCACAAAGATGAATGGATTCCGCAGAGTCCCCATGGTTGGTGCAGGATGAGAGTGGCGTGCCCCTTATGTGCGAGAGGTGCATTGTGGGTAGTCGCTCTCTTGCCAGGTGCTGCTTCTTGGACATTCCAAACATTCCAACAAATGGAGAGTGGAAAGGACTCTGCGCTATCGACAGGACTGGAGCATGCACGGGAACAGTGGCTCCCTCCGGTGGACATGTGGATTCTGTCTCACGCACACACTCAAAACACTGGAATTCAGTGTCTGCCTGTGTTCATATGTATATGTGTGTGGACTTCTGTGCTCAGTTCCAGGTCCAACAGCTCAAACATTAGACAGTGGTGAGGGGGGGGGGGGTCCCATGGGAAACAAGGTTCCCGATTGTCTTCTTTGTTTACCACGGGGGAGCTGTCCAGAACTCACTGAGCTCATGGTTTAAGGATGAGCCTGCACCCAACTCCTCCTGCTCACTGCCTCCGTCACGCACGATTAGGCGTCTAGCTCGGGCCTGTCCGTGTGCTACAGACCTCCCAAAAGCAGTGTGAGCGTAGGCAGAGGCTGGGAGTTGGAGCTCCAGGTCAGAGATCAGAGAGGAGATGGCCAAAGGAGATATCGGGGAGGAGCTAGCCGAAGGGAAGGAAGAGTGATGAACTCTGCAGACTGAGTACGTCGGAGAACCCAGTGACGGGCCACGTCAGTCAGGCTTTGCGCGTTTCATCTTACCGCATGCATCTTGTTCTTCATAAATTCAGGAATGTGCTCTTTTCTGCCTGATTGCTCTCACATTCAGGCATTTGTTGCTAGGGCTTTATATTGGACAGGTAACTAAGCTCACATAATGAAGCTCAGGTACTGAAAGGCAGGCTAGTCTTTTTAAAAACCAGAGACAGCCTGTTTTTTTTTTTTCCTCTTTTGTAATTTCTTTCCTTGAGTTTCACCATAAACAGTGACATTAGTTTAGAGTCTTTGCTTTGAAGAATGAAGAGAATGGGATGGGGGTGGAGGGAGAACCCAAAAAGTTGGAGTGTGTTAAAAAGCCAGTTTAATTGAACTGCTAGAGGCTGTTTCTGTGAGATTCTGCAGTGAAAGACCAAAATGTGGGAGTGTCCCATCTGGGCAAGAAGATACCTGATCACCCCATGTAATTCTGGGCCACCAGAGACCACACTGATGGACTTTTGTCCTTTTGTTATAGCCTATGTAAACTTATTTGCTCACCTTTCTGTGTCAAGTTGCAAAGATTTACCAGGCCTTCCCCCATAGGGGTGTGTAAACGCTTTTTAAGACTCAGCTTTCCCACGCTGTGTGCTCCCAGCCAGTGTCAAACACGGGTCGAAATACAGACCCGCCCCACCTCCACCATTGCTGCATAAATTGTGCTCATCGTTGTGTGTGGTGTGCAGTGGCTTGGAAGAAAGCTAGAGCGGCAAGTGTGTGTGGTAGGGCTCCTGGAGCTACCCTTACGGCTGTGCTGGGCTAAGTGAATGATGACATCTCTGCTGTGAGCTTCCTTGCACCTCCAGCTCCAGTTCACCTTTGGGTGTGGGCCCACATGTCAATCACGTGTCTAAAAGCAACTTGGGATATTTCACCTCCTATAGAGCACTACTATATGCATACGTAACCTTAAAGGGAAGACCTTTTCATCTGTACCTGACATCTACTTACCACAAATGTGTGGGTGTGGGTGTGTGTGTGTGTGTGTGGGTGTGTGTGTGGGTGGGTGTGGGTGTGTGTGTGTGTGTGTGTGAGACCAGATTTATTAGTGAGCTTCGATTCCACAGCTTTGAAGTGACTTTTAGTTGTGACTTTATAATTAGAGGGAATTGAGCCAAAATCTCTCCATTTAAGACTAGAGTAACATTACAGATCGATTCGTGCCACAAATGCATTAACAGATTTGGACAAAAATGCAGATCACAAAACCTTATCAAGGTAAAACTGTTATCCTAATGAGTGGGCTAAGAGGGCAGCAGTACTAGCTGATGAACAAGTTTGGTCTCTTCCACCTACATAATGTTAACTGTGTTTACATAAGTGCTTTGCAAGCTGACTTGAAGCCATCCAAAGCTTGTGTAAGAAGTGTGTGTTTCTTCTGAATGCACACCTGACACATTTATGCTTGATATGATGGAAAGCCTTCCTGTAAACAGGTTCAGTGTTTGTGTAAGCTTACGCTGTTTCATCTACCTGCCCTCAAGGGAGGCTGGTTAGAGGAGCTGACTGGCAGTATTGAAGGCACTGCCAACAATTAATCAAACCCATCACTTTTGTTTATTGAGCTACGTTTTTTTAAATTATTATTATTGCTGTTTTTTCCCCCCTGCAAAACCCATTAGTCCCACCATTAAAAAAAAAAACTACTACTGATGATTGATTTATGATGATGATAACTTTTGTTAATAATAATATAAAATAATGGCAATCAGTAATGACATAAAAATTGAAGACAAAATAAAACAAATGTACAACAGCTGTAAATCCTTTGGTTGCTGCCAGTAAACTGAAACTCGCTCGCTCACTCGTGTTGAAACGCGCATGCATGAAGTGTCTTGCATAGTCTTGAGTAAATATCTAGCTATGTTGGTGATGCACACAAAAAGATGTTCAATGTAACTGACAGTAAACCCCATACTGCCAGTGAACATTTTTCTCCCATTAGTCATGTAGCTGGGTAATATTGTCTAGAGGTTGATTACATCTGTGAATGATTATTTTCGTTAGATAGTGGATTTGTTGGAGATCATTTTGCTGTCTTGTAATATGGGATGTCGGTGATGACGATTGCTTCTGAAGATTAATCGAATAATTTGTGTTAATCTGATGTGTTCCACTTTGCTTTGTATGGATAATAATCTCAGTTTTTGCTGCTGAGGACTTGCAAACAGAAGCAGCTGTTTGCACGCAGGCAGGCAGATGTGTTGGCTGGCTATGTGACGGGGTCAGTCACATTTCACAGGCAGGTTTTACAAAACCTATCACAATTTCTAGGACGCTGGAGTCAGGTGTTTCAAAAAAGCTAAACATACATTACAGTTCTTGTTTCTCAGCTGTAACATTATGGATGAGGCATTATCTCATCGTTAGAACAAACTCGCGTTCGTTATTGGCAGCAGCTGGTGCAGTGTGCTCTAATACTCTGTGTAGCAATTAGCCTGAAAGACAGGATGCCTGTTTCTCAGTAGCAAGACACTGAAGACCTCTTCAGTTCTATATTTTTATCTGAGAAATGACTTCTGAGCTTCTGAGCACATTTTTGCATCAGACATCGTAAAACATTTAATAAAACAAAAATGAGCTCTATTGTGAAAATTTTCTTTTAAGTGCTTACCACTCCTAGATATTTTCTGACTGATAGTCTTTTGTCAGTTTCACTATTGTTGTGGAGACATGTTTTAGTTTCCATCTGTAAATGGAAAATGGGTTTGGTAAGTATTGGAGCTTGTAGGTGAGGTGATGCTGGACGAGGTCATTTCACCTTCAGCTGTCAGTGCTATGAATATGCTGCTATTGAATTCCATATCAAAGCCTTGGTAGATTCCTTATGGGTGACTGGTCAACAGACACCCTTACACACAAGGATGATGAGCAGAGCAGTCCATGTTACCGGGATAAACAAACTCGTCAATGTTAGCCAAAAGGTCTAAGATCGGCCACCATACCTTACGCTGCGTCCTCATCCTGTGTGCAGGTACCTCAAGCGATTTAAGGTGATGAAGATCAAGGTTCTGAGGAGTTGGTGCCGACAGATATTGAAGGGGCTTCACTTCCTCCACACCAGAACACCTCCCATCATCCATCGGGACCTCAAATGCGATAATATCTTCATCACGGGTCCCACCGGCTCTGTTAAAATCGGCGATCTGGGCTTGGCCACTTTAAAGCGCTCCTCTTTCGCCAAGAGTGTTATAGGTATGGATTTGCTTTTTCCTTTTGGACTGACCTTTTTTTTATTATTATTATTTTATTTATTTATTTATTTACTCCTTCCTGAGTCAGTTCATCTAACTGCTTGAATGGGAAAGGGAGCTGTAGTGAATGAAGAGATTTTTTACAGAGATTTTTTGCAACTTGCTGAGTTTAAAGGCAACGCTGTTGGGTGAAGACCACAGTTTTCCTGGTAGCCAAGTTTCAGAGTGGAGAATCTGGCAGAGCAAAACTTTTAACTCAATTTTTAACATTTTATTTTCGTTTAGTTTTTTAAAGAGGGAAAACACCTTTCGATCACATTTCCCATCTGAACCCAATAATGAGCACAACAGTCATAATTGTATTATAATCAAATATATATACCTCACTATATATAATATGTATTATAATCAAATTACATGAAACCACTTACAATTTCCATAGATGGTGGCCTGCTTAATTCCAGGTTTGGCCACACTTGGAATAAAGGTTGGTGTTCCTGCCACAGGGGATTTTTTCCCTCCTCAGGATTCACAGTCACTTACTCTTTGGCTTGGAGAACTGTGGACTTTAATGATTAAAAGATGGTCATGTTGCCATTAATGTGTTTCGTATTTTCAAAGGCTTGTTTCGTATTTTCAAAGGCTTGTTTCGTATTTTCAAAGGTTTGTTTCGTATTTTCAAAGGCTTACCTCATCACATTTGTTTCCCTTCCCTCTCAGGAGTTTGAGATGCTGTGATTTCTTTCTTTATGGTTACCTGCCTTTGTTTTCCCTAAATTGCCTTCCCTCTTTATTTTATTTTATTCCCCTTTCTTCAGTATGTTTTTCCCCTAAATTGTAGGGCTATAAGCTCACGTGCCCCTCACTGTGCTGTATGGAATATTTAATGTACTGCTGTTCAGACAGTAAGTATTCTGAAAAGTGGCACTGGTAAGTTTAACATGCAATGGCCCACAATTTAAAAAGAAATTGAGCTCAGAAAATGAATACATCGAATAAGCATTTTTACCTTTTTCTGTGCAAGGCCTTTCTTTTCATCTCACTGAACCTGGTGTAAAAGGATAAAAAAAAAATGTCTTGACTGTTTTGCTCTGAGATGAGCTTTTCTGTCCTTCTGTATAACATTTCCTCACAACAGGCTGTCCGAAAGGTGAGTGCTTGTTGCTTCTTCTACAGTTCTTTGTTTTATGGTGTTGAAAAGACAATTATGCAAATGTGAAAAGCCCATCTCGGTTCGCACTGACCAAAATTGTTGTTTCCTGCTGCCTGGGAGCAGAGCTCTTCACTGACCAAAAGCATTATGGGGAAATTTGGCCCAGCCTGCTCCATGCACCAGTTACCCCTGTCAAAAGGCCTTGCAGAGAAAAACACAGAATCCTTTCTCTACTGAATAACTGAGGGCAGTTTTCCTCCTTCCTCCTTTTTTTTGTTTTTCTTTTTTCCTCTTTATCTTTTTGCTTTTCTTCTCTCTCTCCATCTCTCTCTCTCTCCCTCTCTGTCTCCACGTGTCTCTCTCTCTCTCTCTCTCTCCCCTCTGTCCTCTCTCAGGATCGTGTGGAGCAGCAGACTGGTCCTCGCCTCTCTCCCCTCTCCTTGCTGGCCCTGCTGGGTGAGTACGAGTCTCAGCCACAGAGTTCTGAACGGTTCTTTTGGTTTAAGGTACCCCTGAGTTCATGGCTCCTGAGATGTATGAGGAGAAGTATGACGAGTCGGTGGATGTGTATGCCTTTGGGATGTGCATGTTGGAGATGGCTACCTCAGAGTACCCGTACTCCGAGTGTCAGAACCCCGCTCAGATCTACCGCCGGGTCACCAGCGTGAGTATCTCACCGCACCCTGGCCTCCCCTACCACGCTTCTCTCCTGTCTCGCCGTGATTTCCCGCTCCCCCTCTGCTCATACGCTCGCTGCCTTTGGCTCTCCCCGACGCTCTCGGGGGCCCTAAGACTCTCTAAGCTCTCAGCCCCTGCTCCCTTCTCGTCTCTTCCTCCTACTATTACTCCTAAGTGCTCTTTGCTGCCATTCCACCTACATCAGCTGTGCTCTTGAGAGGGTTCCTCTCTCTCCCTCGTGCGCCCAAACCTCGTGGAGCTGGAACCGCGGCGTTGTGTGTTGTGCTCATGCTACACACGGAATGGTTTGGTCTCACCAAACAAACGACAGTTTTCCGTTATTTAATATTAGTTCCAGCCATGTCCACTGGCATCATCTGTTTGACTTTCAAGCGAGTTTTAAATAAAACTCCCACTTTTCCTCTATGAAGTGAGTGTCAAAAAAAAGCAATAACGTAGTTGTTGGTTTAGATTTACAGTGGTGCAGCTGTTGCACAGTATCAGGCATGTGATTTGAGTCTAACCCTAATCTAGGTTTTTATGCAAACTTCTGCTATCACAACAGCTTCTCTCAGAGTTTGGCAGTCTTACGTCTCATCTGATTTCATTTAGCACGTGCGAACTGAGGGTCGAACATCCATGTTTGTCAGAATCACCTGCTCATTTGTAAAAGCAGTTCTGGAGCCACTGCAGTGCAGTTTGTGCAATCCCATTTAAAGTTGGACAGGGCTTATTCACTGCCATTTAAGGATGTTGACCCAGAATGGCTGAACAGGTGTGTGTGTGTGTGTGTGTGTGTGTGTGTGTGTGTGTGTGTGTGTGTGTGTGTGTGTGTGTGTGTGTGTGT
>JAOYMR010000003.1:15401491-15418031 GCA_025802075.1 Tenebrosternarchus preto | reverse complement strand
GAACAGTTCTGCTGCCCTTACAGGCTTCCAGCTCATCTACCAGTCCTCCTGTTCTTTATTTACTCTGGCCCATGTCTCCCATAGTTCTCTTTTTACCATACACAGACCTGCCTTTTGGTTTTCATGCAGATCAGTAGTTTCTTCTCTAGATGATCCTTCAGCATCCGTCATGTACTGCCACTGGCAATGTAAAGAAAAGATTTGGTCTCCACCGTGGTGTTCTGTCCTCTGTGAACACAGAGAGGAGGAGAGGGGGGGAAACAAAAAAAAAACCACAAAAGCAAACAGACATTGCTCACGTGTAGTTTAGTTGTGGAAGCTCTAGCAGTAGACTGGTGTGTTGGATGTGTGTGCTCTCTGCTGGATGTGTTCACTGTGCACCAGTCAAGTTAACATAGAACAGATTAATCAAACGTAGAATTCTGTAGAGACGCGAGCTGTTGGTGCTGGAGTCCGTATGTTACGAGTGCAAACCGTAGAGCAAAGGTTCTGGTGGGACTACACCTCGTCATAACTACTGAGCGCTGATGAGGAATGCAAGATCATGAGCGTTGTTGTTTGGCGCTTAGCATCTAAACATGTGGTACAAGAAAAGTTCACGTTAACCCAATTATACAGAATAGATTATCAACCGTTTACTGTCTGTGAATGGGTATATATTGTGCTTTCAATATTGAAACATTTTGAATAACAAAACTATTTTAATGATTTACTTTCTGCTCAATGCTTTACAAGTAACTCTAGAAAACAGAAGTTAGTTTGGTTTGGTTCAAACTGTGAACAAATCCAATTTCTTGCAATCAAAGTTCTCAGTACCCCATTCATTCTACCTTAAATGAAATAAAGCTACCATTCGAGTGCCATTTCCCTATTTGACATTAGTAATTTGCTCTCATTCCATAAACCGAGCACCTTGTTTACCATAGTGATTTAGTAGCTCCAGTGCAGAAATATATATATAAATAAATATATAGAATAGATATATATATATATAAATATCTACACGTGTATATATATATAAAAAATGGGATTCATTGGTAAGAAGTCATGTCCTGGTTTACTTTATCAGTTGAGAGAAGTTACTGAATTCACGCGAGTTGTTCTCCAACACCACTGGTTTTTCTTTTTGCCTTTTGCCTTTTTTTTTTTATTTCTGTTTGCTCTTTCACTTTCCTGTTTAAAACGCTTATCCAAGTGCCGATACATGAACTTGCCATTCAATGCACAACCTAACATTCAGATAAACTTGTTTGCCTTTCTGGGGGGGGAAAAAAGAAAGCAAAACTAAACTTGCATGCTCGATGCTGGTCACAAATTTAAATTACTAGAACGTACTTTGACAAGTATGCATACAAACCCTTGAGCATTAATTTGAAACAAACAAGTTGGGTATTATTTTCCATTTAATCTCCTGTGGAAAGAAACATGACAAAACGTTTACTTAATGCTACTGATCGATCATTAAGTTATTTTCTTTTGTACTACTATCCGATTTCTTGTTTTGCGATGTTGTGTCTAGGTCATCCAGTGACTTCAGTTCAGTGGTTTTCCCACATACTATTTAAAATTGTACGAAGAAAAAAAAAAATAGTTGAATAAAAGTGAAAACCAAACAAAAACATGTAGGGAATGATTGGCTGCATTTAACTGTATGTTTTGCACTAAGTATAGGATGTTCAAGCTTCATCTAAAACTGCGCGTTGCGCTCCAATGAAACAAAATTTGTTACTGTATTTGTAAACTTAATAAATGAAAGTCATTTAAATAAATTGTTGTTTGGCTTTGTATGTTGACCACATTGCACACTCAGCAGTATTTCTCCAGCTGTGTTGGAAGCAGATCAGAGGTATGGAGGGGTCATCTGTAACCGTCAGGAGGAAAGAAGGACCAGCCTCTTTATCAGTGTGACCTGGTTGTCTGTTACCACGGGAACGTGAGACATTACCTTTCACCTACATATAATGGGCAGCACTGTTTTATTAGCAAAGCACAGGAAAACCATATATGGTAGTTGAACTTGGATGGAGCTATGGAGAGAACACCTGGAACAAATGAATTCCTGCTTAAAAATATTAGAGTATAGTACAGAATATGGATTTCTGGGAGAATGGGTACCACCACTTCACAAAATAACAAATATACAGCAGCAAAAAGGTCCTGAGGACACACAAGCATGGACCAATCAGAACAGAAGGGGTTGGTTCTGCATGCAGCTTGTCTATCAGTGCAGGTTTGGCCTCTGTATTAGAAGCTCTTAATGCGCCCAACAACAAAATGTTACATCCACACCTCAGGCTTTCTCACCGAACACACAACCCTATCACTACTGCCCTTTGGTCATGTTTTTTGGCTGTTTTATTTTTGCGTTTGTTATTAGTAATGTCACATGAGGTTGGGGAGGAGAGGGAGGGGCTTATAAAAGCAAAGTCCTACTTTTTCCACCCTTTCTAACTGGTCTTGGTTTTATAGCAAAAGAGGATCACAATTCCATTTGAACCCGTTAAGTCATTTTTTTTTTTTTAAAGTTTCACAAGGCACATAAAATGATTGAGAATATTTTAATTTTTCTGCTTTTACAGAATTTATACTTTACAGCGACATGTATGCTACAGCAACAGTGGGGGCTCAACTCAGCCTCACCCAACCGAGCGTTATTCTATTAGCTGGGCAGGACCAGACCGTGCCCAAGATATGCTGAAAATACAGCTGCTTTAAGGTGCCTTGTTAAAAAAACAAAAAATACACAGAAAATATCAGTTAAGGTCCTTTAAAAGCCTAATCCGATCTTCAGAACAGGTCTACCTGTATTCACTTCAGTATTAAACAAGTAGCTTAGCAAGTGTTTGTTAATGTAAACACTTAAATTTAAACTTTGCCCAAACCAAGAAACTGTCCACATACTACCAACTCTGTTTCTGAGATTAAATAATCCCCCTTTCTCATTATATACATAACATTCATTTTCTACCTTTCCATGGCTACCATAAGATAATGGTAATTCTGTTCACATTGTAATTTGCTTTACCTGTCTTACAATAATTGCCCTAATGCTAATGACTCTAATTAGACCCACAGAGCATTGTTAAATAAATGCAGAAACGTGTAGAAGCCTCTAGAGAGATTACATTGTATTTGAGTATTGCAGCAAGTCCATCCTCATATCTTCTGACCAGGCAGTACTACCATATGCCGGAATCCTGATTGGCTGGTGTCGTTTCCCGGCAACAGGTTCAAATGATACAGTCCATGATGTGGATCTGTAGTGTGTCCAGATCAGGCAGGACTTCCCCACACTTAGGACACGCGTACTCGGGAATATTCACCTGTTGCTGCCAGTCAACTGTGTGAGGGAGGGAGGGAAGAGAGCAAGCATTGGAGTCTTTGTGCTTTCACTTTGTCTTTTCTTTTCTACTACTCACTTAAATTTATTGCACAAAAGGGAAAATCTTTTAAAGACTTTCATATAAAACTGTGGGAAATAATCTAAGCACGAATTACAGAACCTGTGCCAGAATCTGTTTTGTTTTAGTTCTCAACACTACAGATAAAAGAAAGAAAACTTTCAAATTGACTAATCTACCCATGCAATGTATTCAACGAAAATTCACGTAATGTTGCATGCAGAATTAGAACTGTGCAAGTATTATATACATTAAAAAAAAAAAAACAAAAAAAAAAAAACTCTGCTTTATACAGCACAACTTAACCACAATATAAAAGCCCTACTGAAATGCCATAGGGCTGGTTGTGGTTCAGATGTGAAATATCCAGAACAGGTAGAAATCAACCCTCTCTCGTCTGCACCTCAGATGTGCAGGAGGTGAGGGTGAAGGAGCAGTAGTAGTTTACCTTGCCCTCCCTGAGGGTGCTGGGGGGAGGAGCCACCTGCGTTAGCTCCATGTGACACGTGCCTCCTTTGCATCTCACTCATGGACTGCCTGCATTGAGAACACAGCAGGTTGGTGTAAGTGAGGAGGGGTGGGGGTGGGAACACCACACACAAAAAGACAAACGGCTCCACCTGCCCAGTGACTCCATCTCTTCCTGTAGCTGGCTGTTCTGTTTCTTCACAAATTCCAGCTGAGCGGCTAGTCTCTCCTTTTCCTCGTGAATCTTCTCTCGTGCAGCTCTCTCCGCATAGAAATCAGAAGAGTACACTTCTGCCTACACACACAAACACATAAGCCTCCTTACACAACAACACAAATCCTAACCAGTACTAGTGGCCAAACTGCCCGTACAGCACCTGGGCCTTAAAGACAGAGATGGTCTCCAGCTCTTTTTCCTTATGGAAGATCTCTTGCTTCATCTCATCAATCTTCCTCTGTTTGTCTGCCAGTGCCTTCTCTGCTGCAGCAAATCTGGCCTGAAGATCACTGTACACTTCCTGTGATGCATAGCCCTGAACACACACAACAGTTTTACACACACACATATGAGTATGATTCCAGGAGAGTAACTGCAGTGTACTGTATTAAGAGAGTATTAGAATATTATTAGAATTAGAATTTAATTAATCAAAACTGCAGTGAATTACAGGACATTTCAGACAAAGGTCCTTCATCAGCTGTGCAAAGAAACGTGCTTTAAAAACTATGAAATATGTCTGGCCTGGCTAAACTGTACCAATGCAACATTTGTACTTTGAACATTTAAACAATACAGAAACTATACCTTTGCCCAGTTTAAACAAAAAAGTAAATTTGTTATAAACCCTATGAAATTAAATAAAAGTTAATAAATTCTATAAATCGGTGTATTCAATTTAAGGACATAGAAAGCACCAGTACCACCCCTCTTAAGGAAGGCTGCTCTAATACGAGACACATTTGCTGGGAATGGCTGTTGAAACACCCCCTCCAGGGACAACGTCCATACAGTATTCAAAAACACCAGACTGAATTTCAACCTGAAGGACCAGCAGTGACTGTAGCACCTCCAGGGTGGATTAGCTCAGGAGGAACCACCCTCAGCCCTGTCGGCTCTCAGGACCAGCTTGCATCAGCTAGCATGATGTTACCCGCATCGTGAAAACCACCGCTAGCAGTGATCATTCTTAATTAGCCGGGGCTGTTACAAGTAACATTAAATCCTGGATGGAACAGGAACTATTTCATATCTGCATTCCATATCTAGTTAATGTATTTTTTTGCAATCCTTATTCCATAGAGATAGAAGTGGATGCTCACCTCTCTTTTCTTATTTTCTTCCTTGAGTTCATTATAATCTTCAAACAGCTTGGTGTAAGCATCCTTCAGCTGTGCCAGATTATTCCTAACAGGAGCCAGAAAAACAGACAGAGAAAGAAACTGAATGAGTCATCGCTGCAGTGACTCGTCACCCAATTTAACCACTACAGAGGGTCTACTGTCTTCAGCATGATTTAGAATTGTTAAAATAAAGTGTATAAATGAATAAAAGTATGAAAATATAAAAACGTGAGAGGAAACAGTAGTGCATGATGTGTTTAGGGGGTGTGGAGGGGAGGGGCGTGGGTCCGACCTCTCCTCCTGCGTTTTTCTCTGTTCCAACTTAACGGCCGCCTGCATGCTGTCCAACTGCACCTTCAGTTTGTCGTTCTCAGCCTTCACCTGCTGCCTTTCCCCCAGCTGGGTCCTCAGAGTGCCCACGTCCTGCTCCAGGTCCTTGCACCTGCACATAGGGCACAGGGCACCTTAGCACCGCTGCCTCCCTGTCTGTCCAATCTTGACAGAGCTCATTAAGACTGGTGAGCATTAAACGCACAACTAAACATGCAGTGTTGGCAGGGGGGCAGGGGGCGGGGCCGGGGGCCGGTTGGATGACATTCCTGCCAGTGTCATGCAGTCATGTTTTTGTATTCTTAACAGTTGTTTTTGTTTACTGTAATAAATATTGAGGCAGGCAATTTAGTCTGGTGCACCTGTCTTGCAGGTTCCTCTTCATGTTCTCCGCCTCGTCCAGGTTACTCTGAGCCTTCTGCAGCTCATTAAACAAACTCCTCATCTGACTCTTCAGATTCTCCACCTCGGACGCTGACTGAAACACACAATCATCATCATCATCACCACAAGCAGTACATTCACGTTCATTGCTCTGTGGGGGAATCAGAATAGATTCATGTGTCACTCCAAGAGATGTCCCCTGTGCTGGTGCAGTGGAGACCTTAGCCGAGTCCTCCTGTGGGGACCTGCTCTGTGTGTCCACAGCAGGCTCCTGTGTTGTAGCTCTACACGTCAAAGACATCTGGGTTCCAGCCTCACTGACAGGCTTCTTTACCTCCAGTTCTGCAACTCTACAACAAGACAACAAGAGCTCATGGGTATGCATAGCCTGTGATGACAAAAAAAAAAAAACCCACATCAGACCTCAGTCTGCATGTGCTAATATGTCAAACATGCACACAGATAAACAAGCCAAGTTCCTCAGCTGACTAAAACAAAACTCAACTAGCATTAAAAGTAGAATTTGTCCCATTTAATGTGTGTATTTATTTCATTGGGTTTTGTTTTTTTGTTTAGTAAAATGCAAGTAACACCAATGTCAAAGGGTCAACTGCAAGGGCGCACATGCACACGGTGAATATGTGCATGATGGCATGCTGTACAATCTCTTCTGAAACCAGGTCATACACGTAGTCCCTGTTTCTATAGCTACTATACATTCAGGAACGTATGTTGTTGTGGACCATGACTTTTTGATCATGGTCCACAACATTCACACTGGTACATGATGCATTCAAAATGATACTGATCTAGTTTTTTTTACACAATGACAAGCAAAATTTTAGAGCCAAAATGTGACTGTAGTGACTTATAAACTTACTCTTACTTTGCGTTCTCAGGCTGATGTAAGATAAGATAAGAATACAAAGTCCCCTGCTTTCGTAGTTCACTTTTTGCCATTTTAAAACTGCTGCAATTATGCTGAATTGATTTGATAGGCTGATTCTCTGTGTGTGTGTGTGTGTGTGTGTGTGTGTGTGTGTGTGACTACCTGGTCTTAGCAGCCTGGAGCTGGAGCTGCAGTTGCTCCTTCATCTGACCCTCCTTCCTGAGCGACTGCAAAAGCTGGCTGACCGTCAGCTCTTCAGACTCCAGCCGAGATGCCACCATTTCTGACTGAACTCTGGCCACACACACATGCACGCACAGAGGTCAGATTCTAGCAGCCCACATGCACTGGGTTGCCATCATACAAGTTGCTCTCCTGCTGAGAGACATGTTGCTCAACTGGAGTTCATTCCCAGCCTGGGGCCCATGCTATGTACATATTCTTCTCTTCTGTGCATGTTCTCTGTCCTAAACCACCTAAGTGAATGTAATGTGATTAAAGTAAGTGATCAAATGTATAACCTAGAGAACTCGAGCACATGTGTCTGAGCACAACCCCATACAGAGCAGGTCTCCAGGCCTGGGACGGGCACTAATCTGACCTCTACAGCTGAACTCAACATACGTGCTACGAGCAGAGCGATCCTCCAGATTGTCGGGAAATGCTTTGGCAATGTTCATCTCGCCCTCCTGCTAAAGAACATTAGGGTCAGAAAGCTTGTCGTCCACACACACACACACACGTGAGTAAGGAAATTAACAATGAGACATAATGTTGTTTAGATAGGTGTGTTTTTTACCGCGATGCGGATCTCGATAAAGGAGTCTTCAGGTGAGCCCTGGCCCATCTTCAGCTGCAGCTCGGAGTTAATGGCCAACAGGTCACTCTTCTCTGCCTGCAGGTGGGCGATCTGAGCCTTCAGCACCTCCAACTTGGCCTGCATCCCTCTTCCACCCTGCAGCACAGCATGTGACTTCTCACACACTAAACCCAAGTCTTTGCCATTTACATTTTGCATCAGTTCTGAACTCTTCCTCATTGCCTCCGAATTCTGAAATGCTTTCTACCTAAATGCATCGTAATGTACACCAAGAGAGCTGCTGTTGATGTTGCAGTGACTTCAGATGAAAAGATTTATAGAGGACTGTGATAAAGCGCTGTTATTCTGATTGATCTGCTCCTCACCTCTCCTCCTCCGTCCAGTTCCAAGACCCGTTTCTTGAGCTGCTGGTTCTCAGCGTTCAGTGTGCACACTCTCTCTTGGGCCTCCTGGAGAGCCTTCTCCAAGAGGCCTCTCTCCTCCTTCTGCTTTTCCTTCCAGGCAGACAGACCCTCAAAACGCTCCTTCATTGATAGGTTAGTCTGCTTGAGAGCTTCTGTGGTTCAGGCAGAGATCGAAGCTCATTTTATATTGTTGTGTGAATAACGACGTGTGCGTCTATGCATGTATACATGTGAGCGAAACCAACAGACTCACCTTTCAGTTCCGTGTTCTCCTTGATCAGAATATTCATTTGTTGAAGGGTCTCCTCTACGTGGGACGTGCCTGCCCCGCGGGAGTGAGTGACGTCCCCGTTCATCAACGGCGAACCCGATGCCATCTCTCCAAGTCTATAGGTTGCTCTCCGAACGTCAAACGACCTACGGCGCACGCAAACGTTTAAACAGCAAAAGCAAGGAACAGTCGACCGACAGAAGTGAGATTAGCTACGGGACATCCCGAGTATTTGCCCCTTCAATCTAGACTTTAGCGCGTTTACGCTGATATGGCACGATGGCAGCCAAGGCCTATGCGTTATCTGATAACCGTTCAAAAATAGTGTGGATCGCGCCAATATAGCTAATTATTTTCCGCAGAATATCTTCCTCCTTACTCGATAAAGAAGCGACAATGTCAATATAACGATAACACCAACTAGTTTTGACATAGGCTGTATCCTGCTTTGCTGTCTCAAACTTTTACTTTCGTTTCATAAATAGAATAAAAACGCACTGCTGTCAAAGATTAAGTCATTTAGTTCCTTGACAGGTTATTACCTATTATTCGTGTAGAAAATGAAGAAAACAACATTACATAAATACGTAGCATACCTTTCATTACCAATAACACGCAATGCCCCAAACCACTGTCATATTTTACACTACGGTTTTAAAAATTGTCATTCGTTATATTTTGAAAATAAATAAACATGGATTTACCTTGCGCTTTTCGGTGTCAATAGAACACAACACAATATTCACTTCTGTTTTCGTTTCTGCGTCCGTACTTCAAGTTGATTGAGAAATGTAGCGTTTCCTGGTTTTGACGTACCTTATAGGCTTGTTTGCCAGCTGAAATATTCACGAACTGCTCAAATTTACAGATCTATATTGCATATGGATGGGACCGACCAGAATAGGAAAACAAGGAAAGTCAGCGATCCACTGTTATAAGATTCCAGCGCAGCCGATTCGCGTCCTTACAGAGCAACAGAACTGGCCCGCTGGATCAGCTGATAGTGACGCCACAGTCTGAAACCCCGTGCACGATTAAATCATCCCGTGGGATTTCCCTCAGACGATGACCTTGCTCTTTTCTGCATAGTAGTACTGTTCTGAAATCACGTGTAACACATTCTGCCTACTTTATTTTTAGGGTGTATATCCCTTCATTGTGAATAAGACAAAAATATCCCTATAAAAGAGAAACAAACGCTCTTGGTTAGTAAAAACCTATGAGTTGTTGGTGGATGAAAAACAACATTTCTTGCATTAACATCATCTAATACTGGGCGCTTGACATTCTGACTTTCAGAACGTCCGTTTTGAAAATGTATTTTTAAATTCACACTGTAGCGATTTTATATGGACACTAGATGGCGCAGTCCAACATCTTGCAAAGTTTCTCATACAAAAGTACCTAGATAACATGTCTACTTTATGAACCAACAGGATCAAATAATGATGAACTTTTTAAAAGTTGAGTACTTTTTTTCACGGACATTTTAATTCAAAGACAATGTCTTGATTCTGAATTATTTAAAACCGTGATAGTTCCTATCGGTTAGCACACGCACGATACAGTTCTTTTTTTATTATTATTTTTGTAGTTTAATTCACTTCTTTTATCAGTCTTCAACAAACGCGAAACTACTAATCACGATACCAGACGCAGCACTGCTATTCAAGTCGCTGCAAATATGTCTTACGTTTCTGAGACTGCCGGAGAGACGGTAACTATTGGTCGGCTCACTTTGGGGGCGTCTGATTGGCCTTTAACGCTGTTTTGATGAATGGACAGGACACTAGACTGGGCAAGTCTGGGAGATGCGGACGCACCTTTTACACAGTCTTCCCTTTGCCTTTGCCCCTGATGGATTTTGATTACTTCTATGGATGTACTTTTGGATAACAGTGAAGTTTACCTGAGTATTTAATCAGTAGTGGATGGAACCAAATAATTGTTGATAACCATACACTATAAAGTAATTTTTTTTCTTCTAGAATTATAAGTACATTTTAGTAAGTAAAAGCGTAGTCGGATAAGTTTGGGCCGGGCAGACATAACTGGTCACGAGCAAGAATTAACTGGGACGGAGAAAGATGCTCGGCGCATGGGTCCTGGCACTCTGTATCGCTTCTGGTAGATTCGTGTTTATCCTGGGATGTCAGTTACCGACTGAGTGGAGACCCTTGAGCGAGGGATGTCGCGCGGAACTCGCGCAGATCATTGTCTATGCCAAGGTGCTGGCAATCCACGAAGAACCGTACGCGTCAAGCTTGTACAATTATCTGTCGCACCAGTACGAGCGCGCCGAGGACCGGCTGCTTTATGCGGCAGAAGTAGAGTTACTATGTGACCAAGCATGGGGCAGCATGCTGGAGGTGCCCGCGGGATCGCGCCTCAACGTCACTGGCCTGGGATACCTCTCCTGCCAATCACATATAGTGCTGGAAAACTACTCTTATATTTTCTTCCTTAGGTGAGTCCATTTCAGGGGTGGCGGGAGAGAGACCAGACAGTCAAACCAATGGCCAGTGAAATCTGACATTGAGTTATAATATATAATTCTCCTTACCTTATGATGTCATGCACTTTCAACTGTGGTGTTTTGCTCTTATAAATATAATTAATTATAATATACTATAATTATGCGTGTGTGTGTGTGTGTGTGTGTGTGTGTGTGTGTGTGTGTGCGTGTGCCCTTACATACAGGATGGATGAAAACTATAACATCCTTCCACATGGCATTAACTACCAGGACGCCATCTTCCCCGACACACAGGAGAACCGCCGTATGTTCTCCAGTTTGTTCCAGTTCTCCAACTGCTCCAGTGGACACATCCTACACTCCACCACCAAGTGGGAGCTGCAGGAGGACAGCAGGGTAGCATTGACACACACACATCTTTCTTACATTATGCATAATTTTGTGAACTTGTAGAGAAAGTGTACAAGTGTAGCTTGTTCAGGGAAAAATGAATAACACAATGTTACCAACAGTGCTAGCAGTGAGTGCAGGTTTGTGGGGATGTGTTTCTACTCTCCAACTTTTAATCATGCTGGTGTTGCTATTTTAAACATGTAGTCAGCACTCTTGAGTAAGAGGGAGAGATGAAGACATCACACACACACTGGCAGCACACATGCTACCAATACCAATAGTTGTTCTAGACTGGAAGAAAAATGTAACTTCAGTTTCATCAGCTGATTAAGGGCATTGGTTCCAAATTTTGGTGTGAGTGTGTCTGTGTTTTGTGTGAGAGTGTGTGTATGAGTGTGTGTGTGTCTGTGTGTGTGTGTGTGTGTATGAATGTGCATCATGCTGTAACCTACTTAACTCAGCTTTACAGTGAGGGTATTGCTGCTGCCTGCAGGCCCTGGTCTGCTCTGGGATGTACAGTGGGGTTCTTACTGGGGTTCTTACAGGGGTTCTTACAGGGGTTTTTACAGGGGTCCTTACTGGGGTTCTTACAGGGGTTCTTACAGGGGTTCTTACAGGGGTCCTTACTGGGGTTCTTACAGGGGTTCTTACAGGGGTTCTTACAGGGGTTCTTACAGGGGTTCTTACTGGGATTTATACAGCAGCACTGATTGAGGAAAAAAGACACACAGAGAATCAACATGTCCTGCTCATCCTAGCCTCCCTCCCTGATTGATCTTACATGATAAGACAAGCACACACACACACACATACACACAAAAATACACAAACTCTCTCTCCCACACAAACACAGCATACATCTCTTTCTTTTGAAATCTTTGTATAGAGTGGGTCAGCACTGCAGGAGTGTGGGGTGCTTTTCAATGTTGTTCAACTCAATAGAGTTCAGATTAATGTCCTCCCAGCTAGAGTTACACACACACACACGCATACAAACACATATATACACACAAGCGCACACACAACTGCACACATACGTGTACATCCACGCATATATACATACACTTCCATGCATGCACATACACACACATACACACACACACACACACACACATTGGAGCTAACTTAATCACACACTCTAGTGGGAGGTATTGAGGCAGGGGAGGGACTGATGTAAAAAATAAAAAACACAATGTTGTATCTTAAAAAAACTAAAAACATTAAATGTTGTAGCTTAAAAAAATAAAAGTACTAAATGATGCAGTTTGTTCAATGCAGCCTGTCAGAGAGAACCTGTAAATGTGTGTGTGCTTTTGTGTCCAGGTATGTCCAGGTCAAAGGTTATTGCCAAAGGAGATACAAGGTCATGCTAACAGGTCATGCTAACAGGTGTTCTCTCCTCTAAACAGATGCCAGTGTGAGAGTGTGCAGACCTGCTAGTGACAGAGTAGTAATCCAAACCTTTAAACACAGTAAAGTTATCAGCTGTGATTAGACACACATGGTTTAACACATGCAGGCACACTCACTCAAGTAAACACAGGCAAGTGCATGCACACACACACACACACACACACACAATCAATAATGATAATGGTGTTAGTATGTGTATGTGAGTGTGTGTGTGTGTGTGTGTGTGTGTTTATAGCAGAGACAGGTGCAGGTAAGTAACAGGCTGGGAATGCCAGAGATAATGAACATCCATGGTGAAGATTAGATTTCCTGTGGGAAAAGGTGTGTTCGACACAGCCTAAGGGCCTCTCTCTCTCCATCACCACACTCCAACACCAGTGCTGACTCCTGCAGCACGGTGATGTGATGTAAACTGACTAACACACCTGGAAAAAAACTAATTCCAGGTCACCGCATCATTGATCTAAAACCTGCAGGGTGGACCTTTGAAAACTGCCTGCAGTGAGTCTATTTTCTGTTTCTTAGTTATAACGGAAGTGAGCATCAGATTTATGCATCAGCAAATCACGAAGATAATACCCAATTGATTAACTGTGTCTACCAGTGAAAAATTGGATACAATAATAACAACTCTGGATGGGTTGGCAGTGCAGTGATAGACCACAGTGATGCAGAGGTCAGAGATACAGAGGTCAGAGATGAGTGATACAGAGGTCAGATATACAGAGGTCAGCGATGAGTGATACAGAGGTCAGATATACAGAGGTCAGAGGTCAGTGATACAGAGGACAGTAGTGTTAAAACAAGGAGAACCTTTAGCCCTCCGGAGAGGGGTGCTGATCAGTGACAATAAAAATGCAACTATTACTTCCTGGTCAACATTGCTACATCTTTTTTTCTAATAAACATGATATATTTTTGTGGTTATAGATTAACACAGGAGTGCAGTCATTAGTCCTCCATACAAAAACAAAAGGAGACTTGCACCTTAGGTGAGCAACTGATTTGAGCAACATAGATCTCTGAATAGTGAAGCATCTGTCAATAATAAGATACCCCAGGGAGATGAATCAGGAATTCTGTTCCAGATCTGAGCCTCCAGAATAAACCTTTTCAGATCTTAGTCTCACTGTTCTTAAGCATGAACAGAGATCAATACACTAACATTGCTTTTATTCTGTCTTCACATCCTCAATTACTGTATTTTTCTAAATAGCATTTTATTAGATTTCAGGTGTGTGTATGTGTGTGTGTGTGTGTGAGAGAGAGAGAGAGAGAGCTCTGTATCTGATCTCTCCACCTGCAATGCTCTGTCCAAGCTGCTTTTGTTTATCTGCCTATGTTCTCTCCAGTTCACCAGTTTTCTCTCCAGTTCACCAGTTCCCTCCTATGGATTTTTGATTTTCGTTTCTTCTGTTTTCCCTCTGAAAGCTCCGTGTTCCTCCTTGCAGACTCGCTTCACTCCATGACTGCCTCTTTCTCCTCTCGGCTCCTTTTCCTCACAGTCTGTTGTAGTAGCCTGACCTTCAGCAGGTTCCAGGACTCTGAGCAAGTCACTGGTGTTTTCTTCACAGCTTGGACCACTGAGCATAACAGACTGTGTTTGGCTTTGGAAATGGGCTGACAAATCCAAACACACACTCTCACACTCACACACACACAAACACACACACACACATACACACACACACACACACACACGAACAATGACAAGAGGAGTTGCTGTTTTCATTCTTCAAGAAAAATAACCAAATGGATGTATTGAGCAGCCTGAGAAAAAAAATAAACACGACCATCAGAAGTGTTTTGGAACACACTTGGGGATTTTGACCATCTGTGTAGCCTCCGAGTTGGTGTGTGTGTGTGTGTGTGTGTGTGTGTGTGATTTTTGTCCTCTATGCCTGACTCTCACGTCCGTCCTTGTCAGTCGGTCAGTTCACATCTACCCAGGTTCGACAGGAGCGCTGGTGCTGTTGTTTGTTTGTTTGTTTTTACACCAGTGGTTGTTTTGTTTAGGCAGTAGGGTGGAACTCTGGCAGGTGGTCGTTTTCTCTCCTGCTAGCTTTTCCCATCCTGCTCAGCCCTCCAGAGCCTGGGCCCCACCCCCTCTGTCATGCCACTGTCATCGTACACAGTATTCTTGGCATCTTTTGGAAAGATCGGAAGCGTGAAACCTCTTAGCATAGTTGGATCTGACAAAGGGGAAGCAGAATAGTGGGTCATGCCAGGTGTGGTTATTGTATCTTCTCAGTATAGTACGCATCAGGTGTTTTTATTGGTTAAGCCTATTTAAGCCAGGAAACAGTGCATGATGCAGGGTCTTTGGGCCTGACATTAACTCACACACACACAATCTTATGCACACACACAAACACACACACACACACACACACACACACACACACACACATGCATGCATGTACAAACACAATTCTTACACAATTTCCACTACTTCATCTCAACTACCGGTACTTCATATCTGTAAATCAATGATAAAGCAGGAAATACGGACAGGTCTGGAATACTGACAGGTCTGAAATACTCACCAAGGTGGAGTATTTGGTGCTATTTGGTCTGAGCTCTGATCTAAACTATCTATCTCTCTTTTTCTCCCTTTCTTTCTCTCTCTTTCTTTCTTTCTCATTCTCCATCTCTCTCTCTCTCTCTCTCTCTCTCTCTTTCTCCCTTTCTCTCTCTTTCTCGATCTGTCAGCTTCTCTGCTCTACAGTGCAGCAGGTGCTGTTAGAGGAGGAGGTACGTGTGGGACGCTTGCAGAAGCGTGTGGCAGAGCTGGAGCAGAGGAACACACACCTGAGGGATCGCCTCAGGAAGCTGAAACGTTCTCTGCACAAGGCGCGCCAGCAGCTCCTTGGCCCCGCCCACACCAACCCCAACCACACAATTTCCGCCCACCAACGGCACTCCAATGCCATCGCACCTCCGCGTGGGCTTCCACATAACAAGCATACACCTGGCCTGTGAGCGGACACGCACACACACAAACACCCCGTGCATGCACCTGCAAAAACACACATATGCTTGTGGTCTGTGAAGGTGCACACACACATACACACACACACACAGCCTGTGAGTCGACTTAACTCTTGCAGACTGCTGGGAAGGTCTCTTGCTCTGTTGGAGACATGTTTCACATGACTCCCCTCCCCCAGTATGAATCTTCCTGCTTACTCTCATTCTTCACTCTCTCTTCTCTAATAAACAGCCAATCTCCCCCCATATTCAGTGAGCAATGTGATGTAATTACAGCCCTTGTGGGACAATTAAGGGCAGTAGCACCCAAAATACTTTCTGCAGGTTGTAAATATATTAACGCTCGGATATTCTGACACATTTTTTTTTACAATTGTCTGCAACGTAACTATGATCAGGTTATTGACATTTTGTATTATTTTTTCCAGAATAAAGTGAATTATAAGTGATTTCATAGATGCGGTCATACAGAGGTGTTTGTTCATGTACCTATGCAGTCATAGCTGAGTAACTCTGGGATGTGTGTGTGTGTGTTTAAATGGTCATGGACAGGCCAGTTCACAGCGTGCGTATGTGACTGTGTGTGATGTGGGTTAGTCTTTTCTCCACTGCCAGGGCGTGTCCAGGGCGTGTTGCATCTCTGTTAATGCAGCCAGTTTCCCTCTTGAGTCAGCGAGCACAGACACTGTCCAGGATGGCCAGGTGAGTCTGTGACCCGTTCTGATGGACTGACCCTAGAGGGGGAGATCAAGACAGTGGGAGATCCAGGACTGTGTGGGGGAGCTGAGTCTGTTTCAACTTCCTTAGGCAAGTCTCTGATGTGCCCTCCTGCACAGGGATGAGGTGTTAGGAGGCCATGTTAGGCGTTTGGTTAAGTGGACCTCACACTCCCCATTCCAGTGCTTCCCCAGATGTGTGTGTGTGTGTGTGGGGGGGGGGGGGGGGGGGGATAAGTATTT
>JAOYMR010000003.1:15363189-15374725 GCA_025802075.1 Tenebrosternarchus preto | reverse complement strand
CCCACCCCCCCCCCCCCCCCCCCCCCCCCCCCCCCCCCCCCCCCCCTGCCCCCCCCGCCCCCCCCCCCCCCCCCCCCAAAATTGCAATGCCCATTACTTTTAAAACATCATCTCTCCCTGTCCATCACTGCTGAGTCCCAGGGCGGCGCTGGAATGCTTAATCAGGTCCATCAGTGAATTACCAATCTCCTCACCAGTTTATTGGAGCTCAAACCCAGCTCAATAACGGACTGATTCTCAGGGCCGACCAGCACATAGAAACACTGGCTCTGTCTGCTCATGGAGATATGGGTGGGGGGGAGTTTTGTTTACGCCTGGCCATGCCGGCTCACGGGCACTGTTTCCTTAAAGGCACTGCAGCCTTACCCTGCACTGCCTTTATAGTTACGAACTTTTTTAGTGATAAGGTTCTATAAGCAGTGCCATGAGCTCCGGCCCGTTGCCCCTGGCGTCTCCGAGGCCACCTCCGCCCTCCTGAGCCTGGCCATAGCACAACACCGATCGCAGGGAGAAGATGGCAGGTTGAGAGTTTGTGTCTGCTTACAGGCAGTGTCAGGTTGACATTTGAAAACATCCATTTGCTGATGAAGTTCCTGAAGTAAAAAAAAAACCCAAACATCCTAGACCACCATCTGGCACAAGATGAAAAGGCTTTAAAGAACAGAGGCAGGAATTAAGAGGGAAATTTGTCCCGGCAATCTGTGCTCGACCAAGAAATGAACCAAGACGGCTGAGCACGTGTTCCTTCAGGCTGATTTTTACACACCCGCTCACACTCATGCCCACGTGTGCAGACACCCGGGGTCAGGTGAACAGTAAAGCCCCCCCGGGGGGCAAATTACAGATCTTTTCCTGAAATCCTATTAAAATGTGGCAATGACTCCTGCGGGTCTCCCTGGTGGAGCTGCGCGCTGGAGTGCGTGGGTGGACGTAGGTGCACAGGCTCGGCTTGGAGAACAGCCCCTCGGATGAAAAAACGAAAATGAAACAACGTCACCTACAGGATTCATCTCTGCAGAAATGTATACGGAACGCACTCCTTGAGACTCTCTCACACACACACACACACACACACGTACACAGTCCCTCATTAAGCTGTCTTCTCCCCATATACTCTATAGAATCCATTCATGTTTTAGACAATCATTATAAAAGATATGACCAACTCATCCTTCCCCCCCACACACACACACACAAGTACACACACACACACACACACACACACACACTAAGTTTTGGTTAGTTTTAGGCAGCTATTGTGTTAAACTCATCTAAGCTTTGTAGCTACTAACATGCCCATCATGCAGACAGAGACAGAGACAGAGAGACAAAGCGAGAAAAAGAGGGGGCAGGGTGACCATGACGACCACGATTCTAACAAAGCAGTGATGAGACATTGTGAAATGAAAAACAAAGAGAGAACAGAAAAGGAGAGAGAGAGGGAGAGAAGGATGAAAGAGAGGTCAGCGAGAGGGTGAGAGAGGAGTGAGGGAGAGGGTGAGGGAGGAGTGAGGGAGATGGGGGTGGAGATGGAGGTGAGGGAGATGGGGGTGGAGATGGAGGTGTAGATGGGGGTGAGGGAGATGGAGGTGAGGGAGATGGGGTGAGGGAGATGGGGGTGTAGATGGGGGTGTAGATGGGGTGAGGGAGATGGGGATGTAGATGGGTGAGGGAGATGGAGGTGAGGGAGATGGGGGTGTAGATGGGGGTGTAGATGGAGGTGAGGGAGATGGGGGTGTAGATGGGGGTGAGGGAGATGGAGGTGAGGGAGATGGGGGTGAGAGACGGGGGGTGGGGGTGGAGAAACCACCAGCAGCAGTGATGTGAATGAAGGCTGTAACACTGAAGGAATAATCCTAATAACCCTAATCTTGCAGGTAATGCCACAGCGTGTCTGAACAGCTGGAGCACTTCTATCCCGCATTCTTCCTGCATTTCCTCACTGGCTCTTATGCTGTAAAACCACAGGAGCTTCACCTTTTCCCGGTTGTTCCCGCACGGGCTGTGCTGTGTAAGCTGTGCTGTGTGCCCACCGTGCGGGCTGTGCCGTGCGAGCTGTGCCGTGTTCCCACTGTGCGGGCTGTGCCGTGTAAGCTGTGCCGTATGCCCAACGTGCGGGCTATGCCATGCGGGCTGTGCTGTGTGCCCACCACCAATTACAGTGGTGATGAATTCTACTGTCTCCTTGCATTCACACTAACAGTCACTATCTAGCGTGTGGGACAGAGTCATACTGGTGAGGGTGGATGATCTCTGGCCAGAAGGAGAAAACATTACATTCTGTTACTGATATACAAAGCCTGTTTGAAGTAACAGTTCCACATCTCTAATGACGTGTGTATTCTCTCTCTCAAACATTACACTGGCACATTGTTGTGCAGTGCAAGATTAGACTATTTGCTAGAAGTTTAAATATAGATACCCATAGTGAGCTCATTCAGAGATGTACGTGTTTATTTCTGCATAAATGAGATGTATACTTCATTTGTTCATGTGTTTTTTTTTTCCATTTGAGTTTTTGTTTGCTCTATTGTTTTCCTTTTTCAATGTCGTGTGAATACTCTGGCTTTTCCCTGCTGGGCACGAAACTCATTCAGACGTCTGGGCAAAAGGCTTGGACCGTCTGGTCCGACTCCTGGTAGACACAGTGAGTTTCAGTCAGTATTTATGACAAGTTGAGTCAGATTTATTTACATAGCGCTTTGTAGAGCACATGTTGCTACAAAGCATCTGTACTAATGAGCAAAGTTCAGTAATGAAGAAGCTGAGAGAGACAGCGGCAAGAAAAAAACAGAACAGGAAGAAACCAAGAGAGAATCCATACGTGTGTGTGCGCACAGGTCACATGTGTGCAAAGCATGTCAAAGGTATGACATCGTTTACTGAATAATGACCTAGTGGATCCCACACACACACACACACACACACACACACACACACACACACACCCCAGTCATGTAATTTTGCTTTCCAAAGCCACAGCTGTTGATCTGGTGTAGGCCTCAGCTGTGCTTGTGATGTAATATCCATGTAGTTCACACAACAGGGGGTGGTACAGAGAACAGAACAAAGAAGCCTACCAGGTGTGTGTGTGTGTGTTAATGTGTGTAAGAGGACATGTATGCAGTAGTACGTGAGGTACTAGTGGATTCCTATCCCCTGTGCAAAGCTTTTTCCTCCCTTGTGCCTGAACTAAAAATGAAACAGTGGTTTTGCGTGTGTGTGTGTGTGTGTGTGTGTAAGAGAGAGAGAGAGACACATACACATACATGCGCACACATATTGTGCAAACAGCTCTCAAACAACACAGTATGGATCACTTCATGTGATATGACACAGTATGGTACACTTTCATTAAAGCATGATGTGAGAGTTGAAGCAGGAACCATTCTGTGAGTCACACTCAATCACTACCATTTTCTCTCTCTTTCTCTCTCTCTCACTCACACACACACACACACACACACACACACACACACACACACACACTCTCATGCAGTCCTGATCTACTCTCTATGGATTCACTGACAAATTATAGAAGCGGAATTCACTTGTCACTGTCTCAAAAAGAGAAACTGCAAAAGAGAGAAGAAACGAAAGTATGAGAGTAAAACAGATCTGTTGAGTCAGGAACGGCTCAGGAACGGCTCAGGAACGGCTCAGGAACGCGGCATAGTTGAAAATGTTACAGTTTCAGACTTTTTAACTCCTTGAGTACCACAGCACAAGTACTGATACTTGAGGCAAGGTTGTTCTGACAGAAGTCATAGTTGGATACTGTTATAAAACTGACAAACCTGACAAGCACCTTTAAAACACAATTCCTCTGAATTAATGACAACATGGTGTTTTTTACATAATCACTAACACTATTACTTGTCCATTAACCATAGCTCAGTACATCATTCATTTTAAAATGTACAAGTTTTCTAATTGAGCATAAAACTTAAAACACGAAAGGACTGTGAGGATGTCTTGTCCTAATGAGTGAAATCATCCATGAGTGTATGTCCAACCATCAGTGTGCAGTGTTATCACAGCAGCAGGCCATTCCCAGGGCCTGAAGGCCATTTAATACTGTTTTGCATTTACTTTTAATAGACCATGACATTATTTCATGCACCAAAATTACATCAAAATATGCTCAACACTACCAAACAAATATTAGAAGGCAGTTTCCCAGTCTATGGGAGCACCTAGACAGTCCATAGTTTTCTTTTCTTTCGTTTGCTTGGTTCAGCAAAATCTGCACCGTCTGATCCCTGAGCTGAACGCGATCAACACAATGTGAAAACAGTCAGCAGACACAATACAGGAAACCTACTGGCTGTTACCAGGTACACGTCTCCCCTCACGTGTGCCACAGGCTGTTACCAGGTACACGTCTCCCCTCACGTGAGCTACATGCTACAAAGTCGCTGTACTCAGCTGCCAACTGAGCAAGGCAGCCCTCCATAAATAACACTTCCAACTCCACATCGTATCGTCAGAGCTGTGTATTCACACGGTTACAAAACTGGTTCTAAGCACCAGGACAGGCCCAGCGTGTGCGGCTCCGAAACGTGCCGTCACACAGCCCAAGCCAGCCTACCAGACGGCCAAGGCCAGAGGCCCCGCCCCCCGGAAGCACGGGGCCAGTGTTTTAAAGGCCAGCCAGTATCGACTTAATGCGACCTTCTATTCAACACGCTAAACGAACGGATCTATAAAGCGTCTAACATTTCGCAGAGCAAACGGTAGAACGTTTTTTTTTTTTTGGCTCCCTTTTATAGTTTGTCCATTTGCTTTGGCTGAGGATGACTGTATCCAACTGAACCGCCACTCACAATGAGAGAACACCAAAACGCTGAGGATGTTACTCGCTAGAAACTGTCTGACCAAACATGAAAGAAGTTGGGCAAAATCTCAAACAGGGGTGTTAAAACATGAGCTGTGAAAACAGAAAAGTCTCACCAGGGTTTCCCCTACAGATGTACTGAGGTGAAGTGCAAGGTGGGCGTTTAACACACTTTCCGCACAGTCAAGGGGTGTTTTTGTTTATTTTTTTTAAGCGGTAGACGAGGTTCATGGGATTTCAGGCGAAGTGTCACTCTGGGGCGTACTGCACACAGCAGTAAACGGCTGTAAACAGAATCCAGAACAGGGACCGTAGACCTGGAACAGCAGAGCTCCCAACTGCAAAGGCTCAGACACAGAGATAGAGAGAGCAGGCAGGAAGCACGCATCCAAAATCACGAAAATCAGAAGATCGGCGGTAGAAGGCAGACAGACACAAACAGACCTGGACATCTGATATACAGAGCCCAGCCATTCCAAAAGATCACCAAGGTAACCAAGGTCATCAGAGGCAAGTAGGACCAGGCCCAAACCCCAAAAAAACAAAACAGCAGGCAGACAATAAAACTGCTCAGATCTCGCTAATGGCTAAGTGAGAGTTTGTACAGTAGTGCGTGAGAGGGGGGGACTTGGAGTCCGTGATGAGTACTGCAGTCTACAGGTGTGCAGGAAGAGGCGTGGCCAGAGGCCAACGGACCGGCCGAGGTTTTTCCATAGAGCCTGAAAAAGTATAGATATAAATTACAGTGCCATACAAATGTGGTGTTTTGTGGTTTGAAATGAAATTTTAGCTAACCTACCTCTCATCCCTGCAGTTATCAGTAAATTACACAGATATGATACTTATGAACAAACTCAGCAGATGTGAATACAACACTAACATTATATATAACTAACACAGAACAAACCCAGCAGATGTGTATACAACTCTGTTATATTTAACTAACACAGAACACGCAACCATGTACAAATGATATAAGTCAGTTACATCATGCCACAGTACATCCTGACAGTCTTTCATTTAGCTCAAGCTATACAATTTCAAGCAATATCCAACATGAAACGGCCTGACCTCAGCCATTTCACATTAACACATTTGGCAAACGCTCTTATCCAGAGCAACTTGCAATTTTCAAATCGTGTTACCGAGCTAAGTGTAGTGTAGTGTAGTTAAGAGACTTGCCTATAGCTGCTATGGGTATAGCATAGAACACTTGCTCTGATGGGATCTGAAGCCCCTTCCCTTACAGGCAAGGCAGCACTGTTACCCACTACACAATACCAACCACTGGTTCAGCTATTCTCCCTCTCCCTGTGCAACTATCCTGAGGTAATGTAGAGGTGTGCCATCTTGAAAACAAACACAACAGGTGCTTGTGTATCACCAAACATCCCTGCTCGAGAATAAAGTGTACAATGATGTGATTGACAGGCTCCTTGAGCATTTAGGATTCAACAGTGGTACCCAGTCAGGACAGGCCAGCTCACTGGGGTGGGCCTGCAAACCTGCACTTACTCATTAACTTACATATGTTTTCCCATTTTTTATACTTAAAAGAATAAGTTATATCTTTATATAAATAAAGAACATTTTACACTGATTGTTCTGAGAAGAATCGTGCTGAATTTATACCCACATCTTCCTCACTCAACATCAATATTGTCACTTTTATATAAAAGTGCATTTGTTTTTACTTTGGTTCCATAAACAGCAAGGTTAGACTGTGCTTACAAGTTTAAGTTCAAAGTGGGAACACTGCATCTTTGTCATTACGTCTGATATTTGAAACTATTCTGCCTTTGAACTGGGAGGCACCCATATGCTTGCACCATGGGATACCAAATTATGTGCCAGGGGAAAATAATATTCCGGTTTTCCGACATGGCTGACCCCATCTGGGACGACCAGAAACAAAACATCAAAACATAGCTGCAAAGTAAGAAATCTGACTGACAACATCCACAAGTCTGATAAAGGATGTGACAACCTATTAAAAATACACAATGAACAGGTCACATGTTTTACTGGCTTTGCAAGAACTGTGTGTGTGTGTGTGTTAAACATATGAAAACAGAGACATAATATATGGACACATTAGCTTTGAGTACATATTTATTTTGCAGGCACATTCACACACACTCACACACACTAATACCAGAAGGGACTTCTAACCTGCTTTAGAGGTTAAAAATAAAGATTAAATCCCTAAAAGATTAACAGAATCTCCAAAGCTGATCTGACCTCAACCAGATCCTAAAGTATCACTGTGTTCCCTGTTCGGCCACCATCCACACACATAAACCTGCCTTTCTGGTTTCTAAAAAGACACAAGAGCATTAGCAGGTCATTACAGGACTTTTGCACACCTCAGGTCTAAGAGTAGCTCGATTAAGTCTTGTTTGCTTTTTTTTTTGTACACATGATGGCTCATGTGTACCTACCGAATCTACATGTACAATCATGTGTCCCTTGTACACTGTGGTGTTCAAGGTGTACTGTGGTTCATCCAGTGTGCTTTTACCTGGTCATGAACTGCTAAAAACTGACATTAGATCGTGTGGTATTTGCTTAAGACACAGCATATGTACAGAACAAAAGCAGAAAACCACTGCATTTGTTGTCGTTTTATTTTAAGATCTAAACCATTTTACATTCTACAGCATCTGGCAGGAAACCTGGTCCAAAGTGGCTTAAGGAGGTACAACATGTTCTCAGATCTGATCACATATGTTGCACTGGTTGAAGTCCAGTAGGTGGAGGTCTAGAGGTTCAAGGGTTGGAAGGTGGAGGTCTATAATATGGAGGCCAGCTATGACTCAAGTAAAAACTTGTATTTCTCCAGACATAAATTGGTAAGAGTGGATTTCCTATAGTGCACAACTTTCCATTGACAAACTGTGATAACCTGTGTAAACATACTACAGTGCAGAGATGAACGCTCACAGAAGACGATACACATTCAGTGGACATGCATTAAAACTGTATACAGCTGGAAACGAGGACACTAACAATTATCCTATTATCTACACACACAAGTATTCGGTTCAGGTGACACACTCCAGCATTAGTGGAGTCACAGGTGTGATAAAGATGAGATTAAATATGCATTCTGTAGAATCACTACCATTTAAAGCTCAGACCTCAGCTGCACATTCCTCTCAGTGAGAAGCCTACTACAAATCACGCACACTGGAAAAATAAGCTTTAACTTTCAATTGTGAAATGACTGTCTTAGCTCCTGCAGAAAAGTCAATCTCTATTAGAACAGTTAGCACAAGCTGCCCCCCCCCCACCACACACACACACACACACACACACACACTACCGAAAATGACAAACCAGGCACAGGACCTTTCTGCAGCCTTGTTCACACGTCTGTAGTTCTGCACTGTGTGCAGTTTTGTATGTGTGCATGCATGAATACTAAAGCCATCTAAATTATGTTCCTGTCAGAAATTCTATTTGTAATATATGGACTGCAATATATAATGGAATATTACTCAAAAATATGATCTGTCAGGCAGAGTGAGCATGCGATTTTTAAAGCATTCCCTCATGACTGATCCTTTTAACCAAATAAACGCTACGTCATGGAAGCAAAGCTGTTTTTTTTCAGTATAGTATTAAGGCTTGGAGTACATGTAACCCACAGGGACATTGGTGCTGTGTGTCGTCTTAAAGACACCTCCTTAAGAAAACCTAATCAAACCACACAGAGAGCACACCCCACGTCTGAGGAGGACGAAATGTAGTTGCTTTCAGTTAAGCCAAGAAGCCAAAATTAATGTGGATGAAAATATGATTAAATATGCAAAGTGTGTGTGTGTGTGTGTGTGTGCAAATGTGTTTGTTAGCAGTAAGGAACTTTGAATTGCAATAATCCAAAAGGTCCATTCAAGATCTGTATACACTCTCTCACACACACACACACACACACACACACACACACAGCACCTTTATTTCACAAAAGCATCAGTTGCTTTTCCTGTGCACCCATGATCAGATCAAAGCAGCTATGTATGGCTGTTGCTAGGGAACCTTGCAGGAGAAGCTGTTAGCTGCTTTATTGATCATTCTGTCGAAAAAATGTATTGCGTTGCCTTTCTTAATGGCTAAGAGCCCAAGCATGCATCCCTGCAGTGACAACAACAAGCTTCACATACACACACACACAAATTAGGGTGGCTGCCTAGAGTAACCACAATACAGAGCAACTCATCATGTGAATGCTTGGTAGGTTTTATGTGTGTTTATGTGTATGTGTGTGTGTGTGTGTGTCTATCCATTACTATATAACAATTATTTTGATTTACTACACACAATAGTAAGCACATACACAACCAGCTCTAGTTTATAATGGTGTGTGATTCCTATCAACACCTACGGCTGCCCGCTAGCAGGGATAACTATGTGGGTGCATTTCCAAGTGATCTGAGACGTGTGTGTGTGTGTGTGTGTGTGTGTGTCCACATCACTCCGGGGTCGTGACTGAGCTGACAAGCAGCAGGTTCTCGAAGCATGTAATTCTGCCATAAAGCTCTGAGTCATAGACACACATACACACACACACACATCTGCACATAAACACACTCAGACACATACACGTACGCAAACACAGATGCAAACACATACAGTCACAGAAACATACACAGTTACATACATACACATACACAGACACAGATGCATACAGCCTCAAAACTCTCAAATGTTCCATACCACTGCTAATCAATCGAAGATCTGATGCTCCTAGGGACAACTTACTGTGACCAGAATCAGGACAGGATTCACACAGACACCGAAACAGCTGTAACACTTCACATCAGCTTACATTAATTGGTTTTGGTATTGGAAGGAGAACATGGCTTTCAGAGACAAAAGAGGATCATGGGTAATTACTACTGCTATGGTGTCATATTCCACCGGGTCCCATAACATTACTTCCTGATTACTGGCCTTTGGTGTACTCACGCCTTGTTACCATGGAAACAATAGCACAAAAGACAAGCAGATTAGGTTCCACATAACCTTTATGACAGAAATAACCAAGTGCACAGACAGGAAGACAGACGGATCCACAGACAGAAGGACAGACAGATCCACAGACAGGAGGACAGACAGGTCAAGAGAGGACATACAAGTCCACAGAGAGGAACTCCTCACTGCCACTCTCTCTGCCTATGATGTCAAATCCAGGAAAAGCCAAAAGAACACTCAGGATAATTACATCGCCTCATTATCCTGCTCATCCTGACTCCAAGCTCTCTGTCCTAAAAATTACTCACATTACTCACATTACATCCCTCCAGCTCCCCACCTCTCTTCCCCTTTGCCTGGACTCGCAGGGTAAACTGGTGCAGTACCAGCTGATTCCCAGCCTGACACCCATCCCACCCTCCCACCCCACATCTGTCCAGCTACCTGTTACATCCCGTGTGCAGAAGCAGATTAAGAGCAGCCAGTCAGACACTAGGATGCAGTTAAGTACTTCATTACCCCTTAAACACACATACAGGGAGTACAAATGGACAAACATACATGAAAATGAACACACACACACACACACACACACACACACACACACACACACACACACACACACACGCACACTAATTATGCACATAAAACACTTAGAGCCCCTCACCAGAACTACCTCACCAGAAGGTACTCTAAATTATTTATCACAGTATAAGCTATAGGTATGACACTTTTTTTCATAGAATTTCGTATAATGAATAGTTAACAAAATTGATTTATGCATTTTTTTCTGACCAGAAGAATAAATTGTTTAACAGATTTGTTGATACTGGACAGTCTGATAAATGTGCTTTAAAATGTGAGTAAAATGACTGAACTGAAGTTTGTTGATGTTGCTGTTGGTGATGGTGGTGATGGTGTTGATTGTGGTGGTGTTGATGGTGTTGTTGGAGGTGGTGATGGTGCTGATGGTGGTTGTGTGGTCATTGTTGATGGTGTTTGTGGTGGTGGTGATGGTGCTGATGGTGGTTGTGTGGTCATTGTTGATGGTGTTATTTGTGGTGGTGGTGGTGATGGTGTTGTTGGAGGTGGTGGTGGTGATGGTGCTGATGGTGGCTGTGTGGTCATTGTTGATTCAAGGTGAAGAATAAAAATATGAGGGTGAGAATCTCTGGTCCCAGGCAGACTAGGTTGTGATAGTGTGTGTGTGTGTGTGTGTGTGTGTGTGTGTGTGTGTGTGTGTGTGTGTCTGCTCAGTTGGGTGCTCCATCAAAGCCAGCTGCTGGAGCAGACTCTCCGTGCCTCTAATCCGGCCCCACACAGACAGCCTTGCCTCACAGTTACACACACACACAGCTGAGCAGCAGGCCTCACAGTGACTCAGCAGGCTGCACCTCCAACTTGTACACACAAACATGTAGATGAGTGGAGCAGATTCTTACACACACACACACACACACACACACACACACACACTGCACTATTTGCTGTCAAACCCTGAGGCTTGCCTTTTTAATCCTGTGTATTGTTTGTACTGTTTGCTTGTATGTGTTACGGCACACGGGTTCAAACCACAGGAAGCTTCTACACAACCACTTCACTGTTGCACCTGCAACATACATAGCAAAAGCAAAAACGCTACAGAGCATGTGTGGAGAGAGAGAGAGAGAGAGAGAGAGAGAGAGAGAGAGAGAGAGAGAGAGAGAGAGAGAGAGAGAGAGAGAG
>JAOYMR010000003.1:15347881-15362963 GCA_025802075.1 Tenebrosternarchus preto | reverse complement strand
AGAGAGAGTGAGAGAGAGAGAGTGAGAGAGAGAGAGAGAGAGAGAGAGAGAGAGAGAGAGAGAGAGAGAGAGAGAGAGCTAGCAGGGGAGCCAAAGGGGAACACAGAGGATAAAGCTCCATGGTAACTCTATTAACATGTGATCAAATCAGAGAGCAAATCAGACCTGAGTGTTCCAGCTGCTTTGAGCATGAGACAGAACACACACACACACACACACGCACACACACACACACACGCACACAATCACTCAAACTTATTCACCCACCTCCAAGACACGTTCACATGCAAACAAACCACATACCGTCTCCCCTACCCGCCCAGGGGCACAGGGGAGGGCTACAGTTCAGGGGAGCAACAGTGCACTGCACCTCTCAGCCGTTTCCTCTTCTCTCCTTTTACAGACTGACTTGCTCTGCACCAGAGAAGCCAAACGTCCACAAATATACAACAGCAGAAGACACCCTCCCTAAACACACACATCTTCTTCAAATATAACCAAAACATATTCAAACGTCTTCTAGATCAATATTACCCGACACGTGCACATGCGCAGTGGAATGTAGAGTAACCAAGGCTGGACGATAAAACAGATGCTAGATATCATCATACTGCCATTTGCAATTACTACTAACGTGATTAGCTTATCTAATTATGAAGTTGTTGCCAAAACCTAGCTCCATCCCAAACTCCAATGAGATAAACACGTGGAAAAAACATGACGTTAATCTTTGAAGGTGGATTAAATGTTTATAAAACATTTCTGTAAAAAAAAAAAAAAAATCAGACCAAACAAGCTATTAGGAGTCAAAAGTAGAAATACTGGTGCAGTTACTGATAGCAGCACACATATAATTAGGTTTGCATTCAGTCCTTCGTATTGGCGGTGTGAGCTGAGAGCTTGGCTTATGTTCTAACAACAAAAACCCTTCAAACTATGTACATGAAAAAAGCTGTTAACAGGAAGCCTTATTCATGTCCCACCGATCCCACCCTGTCATTGGTAGGGCACTGCTCTCCTCACAAAGATGGACATTTTTAAATCACTCGGTACATTTGAACAAGTTACCGACGGCTATATATTTTATGCTTAAATGCTAAATGTTCACAGTTCGTTCATTTCTCTCAACAAACATCCGCTCGTTGGAAAATTAGAAGCTTATTTATAAGATAATGCATGTTCGCAACTGATACTGAGGTCAAACCACATCCAAGCCGGCTCTCGTGATATCCCGTTATCTTCAGCAGTACACTGCAGTTGTGGCTGTCCTCATAAGACCCGTCAGTGCTGATCTAAGATCAGTGTCCTCGGTGCAAGAAGGCTTAGCAGTGAGCCAACCTAAGCCAGGACAACTGTCCTCTTCTTGAACCCCTACCCGTCAGGAAACCAATGGACATTTGTTTATACTCTGTCAGGGTTAAGGACAGAAACAGACACACAGGTGGAGACCAACCTTAAAATAGATGCCTATGTAGGCTAATGTGTGGGATCTCCTGAGGGCCCTGGCCGCCTTTCTGTTGTCAGAGCAACGTGGCTGGAGGTTGAGACATTATTTGGAACCTAATTGCATCTACCAAAATCTGAAAGAGCAAGATCAAAGAGCCGCCTGGCAACATTTCCATGGTTACCTTGACTAAACGGCACAGTGCTATATTAGTCATCATCATCATCATCATCATCATCTCATTCTTGTGTCTAGCAGCAAGACCAAGTTCAACTGACCAACCAGTGTCCAACACACCCTTATGGTGACTGGAACTGTTGATCAATCAGAGCCCAGAACACACCCTTATGGAGACTGGAACTACTGACCAATCAGAGCCTAGATCACACGCTTATGGAGACTGGAACTATTGACCAATCAGAGCCCAGAACACACCCTTATGGAGACTGGAACTACTGACCAATCAGAGCCCAGAACACACCCTTATGGAGACTGGAACACAAGCAAGAAGTTCAATAGCCACAAGATCCTCATGGTACAAAAAAAAGGAAACAAAACTTCCACAGCTATACAATCACCAAAGCCAATGTGACTGTACAACCACCACACACACACACACACACACACACACACACACACAGAGTTTAGCCCACTGAGTCTTGATTTGCTGATGAGATGCCACTATGGATTATTCACAAGAAGGAAAGCACAGGCACAAGCACACGACAAACTCCAACAAACAGCTTTCAGTTAAACTCACACGACTGCCCTTTCTCAACCACTGCAGACCATTATGCAAACACTAATACTGCAGAGCATTAACAGAAAAGACAAAGTATACAGCTGCAGAGACCTGGGGAACACATTCTTCTTTGTTCTCTGCCTCTTAGAGCAAACATACGCTAGAACACAGTGTGTTACTTTGTGTTATCCGTTTTATCGCTGGTTAGCCTGTCGATCTCTTGTATTTCATAGCAATGCATAAAGATAAAGGTTTATCTGACAGACAAGAACAAAGGAGACATAGGCAAGTGTTCCTGAGGAACAGTTTATCTGGGATTATATCAGCCAGAAACACACACATGTTTAAAGACAACCATTCAATGCTGTATTGGACACTTCTTTGGCAGTTCTCCTCCAGGGACCCTGGAGCTGGTTCACATCACCTCTAAAAGCAGTTCAGGTTGGCACGACAACAGCTGTTCAGGTTGGCATAACACCAGCAGTTCTGTTTAGTACGATTACAGCAGTTAAGGTTTGCATGGCGGCAGCAGGTCTGGTGGGCATGACAACAGCAGTTCAGGTTGGCACGACAACAACAGCTCAGGTGGATACAGCAGTTTAGGTTGGAGGTCACAATCTCTGCTGAAATACTTTCATTTTTCAAACACTAACTTCTCAGAACTTCACTTAAGTTGCAGATGACACTTTCATTCAAAAGCAATGAAATCAAACAGAAGCAAGAAAAAGAGGGAGAACATCTACGCAGGAGAAGGGAGGAGAGCGTTGGAGATTCAGGCCTGATCCCCTGAGCTCAGTCCAGAGGATCTCGCTGTCCCTGCCAAGGCTCTGGGACACCAACTCCCACCTCTAATCACCTGTACCATCCTGGACTCATACACTGAAGGTCACTTCAGAGACCCTTCCTGAGAGGAAAGTTATGCACTACAATAACTATCGGAAAGATGGACTCCAAAGACTCAACGTAGGGGACAGAGGAGATACACTGGAGTGAGGAATCAAATAAAAAGATAGAAAAATAAAAATAAAAAATAGTGCTTCAAAAAGAGTGGTGTAAACAAAACTAAGAACAATGCACACAACACTTCAGCAGTGGTGTGTGGAAACTATTTCCTCTCCGCCTGCAGTTGAAAGGAACGGAGTGTCATTACCTCCAAAGCACAATGTATGCTCTGTCAGTTTTCAGGCATGTCTGTGGTGTTATCTAATTTACATAATGTGTTTGAATATTAAATGTTATATAATGTGTTAAAAATCGATACGCACTTGCTTTACTCAATGACAAGAAAATAAAGTATCCTCAGTTTTACAGCAGAGTGGACCAAGTATTTTAAACAAATCGTATCGCTCCAAGCTAATATTTCCTCACTCTGCCTTGGTCATAAAGAGGTGGTATCAGATTTCATCTTATACTGCAGCGCCAAAGAGCTTCGTGAACCTTCCTGTTATTAGGCTAATCAGTAACTAATGGTCTGAATGACAGAACTGTTATTCACAACCGATTTCTGTGAAAACGAGCGTCAGGCTGAAAAAAATTGCACAATTTGGGCAATTGCACACAGAGAGATCTGCAGGCGCCCTGCACCAACAGGTGTGGAAACAACACGGCTGCTGAAGCTGTTATCAGTTAAGGGAAGGAGAAAGGGTGTTTACCAGACTAGGCGTGCGCAAATGATGGTGTCAGCGGGGGAAGTCAGGGACTGGTGAAACCTGCAGCACACTTGCACAAGATCACATGGGACTTTACAACCAAAGCCTTGCGCATATACAAGCCACGCAGTTTAGTTGCTCGGAAGAGAATCTGTTGTTATTTGTAAATAGCAACAATTCTCCAGCAGTGTGTCAGAGAACAGCAGAAGTAGAGACAGAGCATGGGAAGTGAGAGACGAGAGTTTCCACACAATAAGAAAGCATAACCCCAGGGTTATGCCTGAGATCATGAATCAGTGAGAAGTGTAATAAAGGAGTGACCAGCATAAACGGTCTGGTGTCTCAGCGGAGCAGTTTAACCGTGGGCTGATGATTCACACTCAGCACTGGCACTGATATCCCGATACGATTCAAATCACAACGTCCTGATTTGATCCAATACCACTTCCATTTTGAGAAGCAAATAATAAAAATACTATACCAGTATTAGCAAAATCACATAAGCTAACTAAGAAAATTGGTTATGAAATTGATTGATTCTGGAATCTACTAATTGGAAAATCAGTAATGCATTTAACCACTTGTAATGTGTGGACAGACAAATTGAAAACCATCATGTCTAGTAAGGAAAGAGGCAGTCACTAATAATGGCTTTGTTAATGCCTGGTGATAAAACTGGCAGGTATTTCCAGCTATTAGGAACAAGCAGAAGCCACAACCATAGTAACGGACTCTTTTCCTGCTACAAGACACGTACTGCCACCAGGCATGCAATCCCCAAAAGTCCAGCTAATGCAATTCAGGTCCAAGGCAAAAAAAATTTTGTATTTTATTACTTAAAGCACTCAGCCAGCCAGTAGACTGAGCTCTCAAAGAGAATATTACAATGTTTTATGTTCTGCCGTCAATATCAGACGGTTTTTAAAAAATCATCGTTTCAAATAAAGTACAATTTTACTGGCATAAACCAATAAAAACAGCCAGCAAGACTAACAGAAAACCGAGAAATCTAAAACTGTCAGCGCAGATGTCCAGCCCAAGTGGGAACATATCCTTTACTGGTAAACCATGCTGGTCTAACCACAACACTTCCAATTTATATACTTGCTTGCCTTTTGTTAAAATTCTACATTTACGAACAAATCCCACTCATAAAGACTGACTAGTATATCCCAAAGGCATCTAGCATAGGTTCCAGTGCTGTAGGCCAGCTCAGCTCTGTTCCCTGAAGTGGTGGAGATTCAAAATGATGGAGGAATTTTATAAGGTTGCTAAGACTAATGTTTTGTCATTAGCATAGAAAAACACAACAAGCACAACACAACATCTCTGAACACTGGTATTACAAAACACTCTGATCTATAGGCCTGCTGAGTACATTTCTGCTGTGACACATCAATGGCATATTTCATGTCTCTGTGTCAGCCTGTGAATGTGTGGCGATCAGGCAGGGTCTCAGGCTGGCTGCCAGTGAGGTGGACTCCCAGTGTGGTTCTGAGGCTGGGGATTCAGTGAGCTCAGGTTCATCCCTGCTGGAGGTTTAGGAGTACAGGAGATCTAGGAGATCTGGAGATCTACGAGAACATAAAAGGCTGGGAGCTGGAATTAGGCATGACACAGAGCAACTGGAGAAAAGGCTCACGAGAGAGAGAAAAGAAGCATGCTCAGAAGAAAATAATGCACAATGGAGAGAGAGAGACGGAGAGAGACAGAAAGAGACAGAGAGAGAGAGAAAGCGAGAGAGAGGAGGGAGAAATGTAGAGAGAGAGAGGGAGAGAGAGAGAGAGAGAGAACATCTACATATACCTCAGTTGCCATAGCCTGTCTGCTCTGAGATCTCTGACAGAGCAACACAAACACCTCCATCCCGTCACCTTATCGTTTCTTCCTGGAAGACACATCTGCCTTTGTCACCTCTCCATTACAGTCTCCTCCCCTCCTCCCTTCCTTCCCTCCTCCCTTGCTCCCCTCCTCCCCAGCTCCCCTCCTCCCCTCCTCCCTTGCTCATGAGCAATCACAGTGCATTGTGATTACCACTTAAACAGCCGGAATAATAACAACAAAAAGAAAAACGTAAAAGTACTGTTGAAATGCTGTGGCTTTCCTGATGTGAAGGTCTTCTAGACCTGGTCACAGATCTTGTGAGAGGAAACATGTTGCTTAACGAAAGAGACTCTTGCAATCCTGAATATGCAAACCACTGTTGTCACTGATCTAATGGGAAAAAGACACACCTGGATAACTGTAAAATGATTAGAAATTCCACATAATCTGACTAACCAGTTGTTCAGGCGTAGTCTTAACTCAAATGGCTTCATTCATTATCAACACATTCACTCGCTGTCAAACCAGAGCAGCTCGGCTGGGGGGTGGTGGAGAAGATGGCAGACCTTCCACACTGGAAACAGAATTCAGCTGCATCTGCAGTATCACAGGCACATGACGCATCTCGGCGAAGAGCACCGAGGCTTTACTGACCACGACAGTCTGTCGGCCCACAACGCTGCAGCAGGGGAAGTTTGACTATGCATGAACATCTGCTACTGTGGCGCACATCCTGCCGGCTGTTGGCCGGTTATAAATTAAAACGGCTTAAAAGTGGTAAAGAAAACAGTCAAGGAAAGAAAAAAGGCATCCTGTGCGTGGGTGTGTCTAAGGGAGCTTACTCAAAACATCGGTAGCATGAAAAAGCTTTTCTGAAATCTCAGGTAGCTAAAGAACTCGCACTGCCCATATCTATCGGGCGAAAACGAGCATCTTCAGGCATGCAGTGGCCACAAAGAGGCAGGCTACCATGTAACTGCCTCGTAACTGCCTCGTAACTGCCTCATAACTGTCTCGTAACTGCCTCGTAACTGGCTCAGCTGCATTTTAATCTCACCGATACTAAACTCTCCCTCTGGCAATGACTAAGGACTTAGAATAATTTCATTCCTCATAACAACAGATTCTTTCCATACCGCACTTCATCACTTTGGAATCAAAAGAGCTTCTGCGTAAGGCACCAAGCAGAGACGAATAAAGGAGATGGTGATTAGCGTTGGCTGATGAAAGCTCTGAGACCTCCACGCTGGTGGCTGCCCTCCAAGCGGCTACCACTTCGTCATGATCCCTCCTGGAGCTCAGGAAACGCCCTCTTCCCTCAGCAGTCCAGACAGTGATCAAGCATATAAACTGTGACCCATGACAGCAGGTGGACAGACTTCAATATCGATTCATTGCACTGATGCAAGAAACACAAAACTGCTTTAGCAATAACAGCACAATAATTTAATATACAATTTCTCAATGATTTTTTATAATAGTTCCACACTAAGCAAACAGACAATAAATCTTGATAGTCTGTCTACTTAGGTTACATTTTAAAGTTATTTCTTTGAACTGACAAGACTATGCCACTATTTCCCACCTGTATGAATATCAGAATCTGTGACACGGACTACTGTGAAAAACACACGTTACATAAATTCAACTCTATCTTAATACAATATTGGCTGCAAGACAATGTTCATGTCTCCATGGTTAAATCATAGTGAAATCATGGATAGCTGAATCTGAAAGTAGATATAATGGAAGTAGGTATGATTACAGACATACAGAACATTATTCCAATATTCCAACTCCTCTAACACTCCAATTACTTCAATATTCCAACTCCTATAACAACTCCAACTACACCAATATTCTAATTCCTTCAACTCCAACTAGCCCAATATTCCAACTCCTCTAAAAACTCTGACTACTCCAGAATTCAAACTCCACTAATTCCTCTAACCGCTCCAGCTGCTCCAACTCCCCCAATTTCAAACTCAGTGGAGACTGGGTGTCATACTGAAAAACAATACATTTCTGCACCAACAAAGACAACAGGACCTACCAAAGAACTCTACACCCACACCCATAGCACCTCTATAACACGAGCAGAGTTAGGGGAACTTGGAGAAATTGGGAGTGTTGGAGGAGCTGGAATGTTAGAGTAGGTAGTGGAGTAGAACCACACCCTGACCCACCCAAACCTACACCCACCCACACCCTGATCAACCCACACCTACACAAGAAGCTCTGTAGATTCATGAAAGACACAGCTGAAGCTCATTGAGCTGTATTCACAAATAATACTGTGTAATTTCACAGAACTTTGGTCTTCCTCGAGGGCTCTGATATAAACGCTCCATTCACTCGTCCCTTTGCTTTCCCCTTAAATAACAGCAAGAAGAATCATCTCTGGAACGATGAAAAAAAGTTATATGTTGTTTCATCTTTCATACATCATCACTGTGACATTCATTTACTGGCACTCCCAAAAGATCACTGGAATGCTATGTACTTTATAAAAGATCACTGGAATGCTATGTACTTTATAAAAAATCACTGGAATGCTCTGTACTTTACATTGCTTTATAATACTGCACTTCACTCATTCCAATGAGTGATGTTAGTGGTAACAGTGGTGTGTGTGTGTGTGTGTGTTTGTGTGTGTGTACAATCCTGAGGGTGTGTCTTACACATACAACAGCCAGTTTTCACCGTTTTCAGAGCAGATTCAGATACTTTTCTAAACACATGCCATAAATGATGAAGTGCTAGACAGTTATGATTAAATAATAATAATCCACTACTGTGGATTGTGAGAGGATTCCTGGAAGGTCACTGACCTCCATGCAGCCTGAATGCCTTTACAGAGCAAAGAAACGCAGGAGTGAGTGTACCATCACTCAGGAGTGAGTGTGCTGAGCACAAGAGTGAGTGTACCATCACGCAGGAGTGAGTGTGCTGAGCACAAGAGTAAGTGTACCATCACGCAGGAGTGTGCTGAGCACAAGAGTAAGTGTACCATCACGCAGGAGTGAGTGTGCTGAGCACAAGAGTAAGTGTACCATCACGCAGGAGTGAGTGTATCATCACTCAGGAGTGAGTGTGCTGAGCACAAGAGTGAGTGTACCATCACGTAGGAGTGAGTGTGCTGAGCACAAGAGTGAGCACTGTGAAACAGGACATCTGTTTCCAGCCTAGCAAGTCTGAAAAAAAAACTGCGGCCTGCACCCTGAAACACAACAAACATCAGAGAGAGAAAAACTCAAGTACAAAAGAGTGTTGCCTGCACCCTGGAACACAACACATTCATCTGTCAGAGGAATATCAACTGACATTTTAAACAATATCTTTGATAAGAGCAGGAACCGCATTATAGATTATAACTGAAAAAATTATATGGAGTGCTGGCACATCACTGCCACAACTGTATACAGCTCACAACTGTAGTCCATGGTTCTGTGAGAAAGATGAAGGCGAATAACCAGACCAATACTGTACAAATGCTCACAACTTAAAAACATTTCCATTATATGTTACTTGTGATGTTACTTACTGCTGGTAGGAACAATAAAATGGTGTTCTCAGCTTTGGATGTAAGAAGATCCACCACAGACGTAGAGTAGGTAAACCGAACGGACCTGCAGGAAACGCCTCAACCACTTGGGACTTGATGATTTTACAAATGTACACAGAAACATACCTGTAACATTTTTACAAAACTTAATGTGAGCAATCAATGTGCTGTTAATTTGCAGCCTCAGCTTTAGCAAAAGACTTCACACAAGACTACAGAACTGCTGACTGGCATTTACCAGGCCACCACACAGTCCAGAATTAAACAGACCAACACACAGCAGTGTTTACAAACTGGAGCACTCACAGAGAAACTGAGGAACACTTGAACACAGCCTCTCATTCATTTTTTAACTGGAATAAAATGATATGATAAGAATGGATATATTGCTTATACCAATCACAGAGGGGAAAAGACTCCAGTGATCGAAAGGATTTCCCTAACGCATCATGTGCCTTATGCCACAGTGAATGTGTGTGTTAGTGAGTGTGTGTGTGTGTGTGTGTGTGTGTATGTGTGTACAAGCGTCAAGGACGACTGCATAATAGTCACAGTTTATACTCTGACATTCCCAGTAAAAGTCATTTTAGGTGAGAGAATCACAAAGAAAGAATTACATTAGAGAGACAGAGCGAGAGAGAGAGAGAGAGAGAGAGAGAGAGAGAGAGAGAAAGAGGGAGAAAGAAAAAGAAGGAAAGAGAGAGAGAAAGAAGGAGAAAGAAAAAGGAAAGACAGAGAAAGTACAAGAGAGAGAGAGAGAAGTGAAGAGAGGGAGGGAGAGAGAGAGAAGGGAAGAGAGGGATGGAGAGAGAGAGAGGAAGAGAGGGAGTGAGAGAGAGAGAGAATGGCAGAGAGACAGAGAGAGAGAGAAGGGAAGAGAGAGAGATAGAGAGTGAGAGATACTGAAAAAGAGGGCAAGGCCAGGAGTGCGAGTGAAAGTGGAGCAGGCAATTAAGAGCCACATGGCCTGGATGGTGACTCTGCTGCCTCCCCCTCCCGCCTCACACACTCTCTCCTGCTGCCTCTGAATGTGTCTGTATGTGTGTGTGTGTGTGTGTGTGTTTGAAAGTGAGACAGCGCTGCCTTCACATCTTGGGTGTTTTCCTTCAGCAGTGACTCACAGCACCTAGCACACAGGTTTACACCTGTTGAAAGATCATGTGATCTTCTCGCTAGTAGCTGGTCTGGGGGCTGAATAATTCAGTGACAAGATCAGCTCATCGGAATCTCACACACACACACACACACACACACACACATCAGCTGAACTCATACCTGGATAATCATTATCATGTCTACGTTCTCACAACAAACCTTCAGGTGGCCTGCCTAATCCAGACATTTTCAGGACAGAACACATCTTAGTTCCTTAGAACAGTTTCAGGTAGTGATGCTGATTTAAGGATTAAGAGTCTGAATGGTATGTTTACATTACACGATCGGATAGATTAAGCACCAATGACTTGATACAACATGGTTTTTATCCTAAAGTCTTTATTCAAAACGGCAGGTATTTGAAGCCTGGAGCGCACCTGTCTTAAGCATCTCCTACACCATTTCTCACCAGTGCAAATTAGAAATGAAAGGATGCTTAAAACCAGTCAGATTTGCCATCACAATTGATTTCAGCACAGTGTCACTGTCTGGGGTACTGAAGCGTGCACTAACAAACAGAAAGAGAAAAGATTTTCTTTTTTACACTTTGGTCACACACAGAGAGTTTTTTTAGCCAGTCTGATCCAGATCACCACATGACACCAACAGTTCTGAAAAGGTAAACTCTCCCTGCTCTTCTCCGAAAAAAAAAAAAAAAATTCAAAGATAATCTGACAAGGACTTGTAATCTGGGCTTCACATGGATAACAAAGACCTGCTGGACATCCTGGGCGTTCGATCTGCCCGATCAGCGCAGACCTCCTGTGGTCTCTTGCTGTGGGCACTGAGGCATGTCAGGAAGGTCCCGCAGATCCCGCAGATGAAGGGCCGCAGGTCTCCCAGCTGCTTCCGAGCTGCGAGGGGAACGGCTGTGTTGTGCTGCATGGGTTGGCGTTAGGCTGGAGAGATGCGGTGATTAGCCCACACCATCCAGGGCTGGTAATTATCGTGTCATTGCAGACACATCTGCAGTGGAGGAACTGGCTATGACTAATACCTGGAGGTGAGGGGATCACGCACATATAAAACGTCCTTTTCATAAAATTGCGCAGAAGTGTAAAATGTAACATAGAAACACGAAAGCACAGTGAACACACTGAAGACCAACCCAGAAACCCGAATGGATAAAAGGAAGGGAGAGATTAAACTCATTCTTTATCAGGTTAGTCATCTGTGTGTGTGTGTGTGTGTGTGTGTGTGTGTGTGTGTGTGTGTATGCAAATGCAAGTGTGTCTCTGTGTGTATGTGCATGTATGTGTGCATGTTTGTGTGTGTGTGTGTGTGTGTGTGTGTGTGTGTGTGTGTGTGTGTGTATGTGCACACTCATTGCCATCCAGATGGTTGACTGGCTGTTGAGTAGCTCAGAGTAGAGATGCAGACTAATATCAGGATCCAGAGAGCCCATAGGTGACAAGCAGGTAAGAGTCATGTGACCAGCTGCTCTGGGCAAGAAACAGCAGCATGAACAGCAGCAGCAGAGGAGAACAGGGATGTGTGATGTGTGGGTGCCTTGAACATGAATGGCAAGATCCAAACACCTCCAACAGGAAGGAACCACACTGCCTTCTAAATGAGTGGCTTATTCAGAATTATGTTATAGGATGCTTAGCGGTGTGATGACAATTCCTTACTGTAGTGTTTCCATATATGCACCAGTCAAATTCACTCCTGAATATGTGATCAAATTACATGGTTTGATGGCACAAAGATCCCACAAAGCAGAAACAAACCTGTTACTATAGTGTGAACAGCTGGATATGAGTGAATGTGTGTGTGTGTGTGTGTGTGTGTGTGTGGTGTTAATGCTGAGGTGGGTCAAAGAACGCTAACACACAACTGCACTTATATGAGAGAAAACGAAGCTTGGGAGGGCCGCTTTGAGTTGCCATGACTCCTGGCTCTTAGGTTGCTATGACGGCAGTGTCCTAGCACCAAGCTAAGATTTACCTCGTCAACAGTGGAATAGATGGAAGAGGTTTCCATGTGCAGTCATAAACACAGCTCCTAACAAACAAAATAAATCTCTGGCTTTACGGTAACAAAATATTCTAGCATTATTCAACCTAATCTCCACTTTCTCAAGCTACCTCATCAGTAGGATTAAATTATTAAATTACTAGTACAGGAAATTCCAGTTTATCTCCTACCTGCAGCAGGTAGACTAATGTAATACTCTAAAGGAAAATTCCACCTTAGAATAGAACAGGAAACCCCTTTGGCTCAAAGCACTTACAACCTATAAACTTGCAGGCATTTGTTGCAAGCCTTACGTCTGTCCTTACGTCTCTAGCAAAGGTATTTTGACTCAGAGGGTCTCTGTTCCTTCTTTAGTACAGGGGATTCAATGGAGATTATGGAGTATTCCGTTAAGATATTCAGTGCAGTAATTTACCTGCTGCAGCGAAGAGATAACTGACAGTTCCTACCAACGTTTAATAGCATTTAAGGAGATTTAATAAAAACGTGACTCGACTATTACGCAACGCAGTCTCAAGGACTCCTAATCCGACCCAGTTAATCCAACCCCTTGGCTCGACTGTCCTTGAACGATCGTTTATCACAGCGGCATGCGGCGGTCAAATTAATACACACCCGGTGTCGATGTGTGCTTGCCTTTGAATTTATTGGGAAACCGAAGGCCTCGACGATGCACTTGTAACCCCAGCGCATCTCCGCAGCCCATACTTGGGTAGTGACTGATGATACAAGGAAACGCACGCTGCTGACCACGTAGATCTCAGTGACAAGAAGGCAAGGGACAGCGCTACTGAATGGGCTGTTGTTCACGCGATGCAAAATAAGCTGCGGCCCTACTTATTAAAAGGCTGTCTGTGCATGGTACAGAACTGTATGTGGCCCATGTAGCGAAGGATGACTGCATCCGAAGCGGATATCAACTGGCGTAACCTTTTTTTGCGCGCACGTCGTCGGGCGAGCTAGCTAGCTACAGTTTGCGCGTCATCGTGAACGATGAACATGCGATGGTCAACTATCTAGGTATAAAAATACAAACTTGGCTAGCAAGCTAGCTAAATTTGTGTGTGAGAGAGAAAAAAAATGTCCGCAGCAGATAAGTGACTACAATACACAGAATACATGCTGACATTCACTAAGCTAACTAATGAGCAGACGTTGCTTAAAATCTTGTGTTGCTGGAATGAACTCTGGAAATGCTGACCGACCCGTTATTCCGTTATTGCTATGACTGGGAATGATGCCATCAAGCCTATATTAGCGAAGCCATCTCTTCAGGGTTGTTGATTTATGCTGTTCTTATCCATCCAAACATAACCAACAAATTGTACGCGCTACTATTTTCCAACATTAGTGATGTGAGTTAACCATTGCTGACAAACTTCGGATACCCAGATCTGTCAGTCAAGCCGCTGAATGTCCATGTTATTGCCGTTGCCATTAAGTCTAGCAGTAAAAAAAACAAAAAAACAATTGACCTCCGTACAAAGCAAAGTTAACTAGCTACTCACGTTCCGAGAATCTCCTTGAATTCAAATATTTTCTTGATGTCGTCAACTTGCTTTTTCCACGAATCTTTCCCCGACTCTCCATTCTCCCGAGCCATGGCGGAACCGGGAATACCGTAGCTAGACAGAGACTACAGCAATCTTGGATCCCCGGAGAAAACGTCGGTTTCCCACGCTTCGAATTACACTTCCTGCTGTTGACCACTACTACGCGCATAGAACGGTCCAAATAATCTCTCGTCGGTGGCCGTCACATTAAATCACAGCTGCTCCCCCCCTCCTCAGAATATTTCGTTCGTCATGAAGTGAAGAGATCTCCTCTTCACCAGCGCCGGAGAAGCACGCGTTTCCCGCTGTTGCACCTGCAGCGGCTTAAACGCTTTGACGTAAATTGTTCAAGGGGAGCGTGCCACTTGTGTTCTATGATGACTGCTTAGTCGAAGAGAGCGCGCTCCTCTGGAAAACGACGGGCTCCAATGATGCACCGCTGGACGGAAACGAGACGGATCACGGATTCTTCACTGAACCATGCTGATTGTGCCATCGGTTGTTATGGCAATGAAGGAGTAGGAAGATGCTCACCGCACGACCTGACGCTAAAGGGAGAGGGCGGACAGCGCGTGTAACTGAATGCTACAGATTATTCGCATTGCACCAAAAGGAAATAAGAATTAAATAATACACGACGTTTCAATGCGATTTTAACAAAACATATGTAAAACAACAGTTAAACAGCCAATAATTAGAAAAGTAACATTAACTAAAGTCCAAGACTTTGCTGTCCAATTAAGTTATTCTTTGTGAATTTTCAGAACTGGCATTGTCCTAGAACAAAAGAAAGGTCTTTTGTACAATGACTAAAGACAGATTAGACAAGACACGTTTTGAAATACACTGATGAAGGCATTATCAAAGTATTAGCTGCCTCTGGTTGAATCTGTAAACGACCAACAAGGACACGTGTAGTGCCACATGCAGTGGCTGTCAAATACTGCAGACTGATCTTGGTCAGATCCAAAGTTTGTGTACGTGTGTGTTTGAACATACTGAACATAAACGACCGCTGTAGTCTACTATGCTCATGAGTATTCCAGTAGCAAACTATTGCAGCTTGTCAATACAGGAAAATCAATCCTACTGTCACTACCGCCGGGGGGGGGGGGGGGGGGGGGGGGGGGGGGGGGGGGGGGGGGGGGGGGGGGGGGGGGGGGGGGGGGGGGG
>JAOYMR010000003.1:15329823-15340546 GCA_025802075.1 Tenebrosternarchus preto | reverse complement strand
CCTTACCTCACAATCCTCCCTCCGGACCCACCCCCCACCCCCCCCCCCCCCCCCCCCCCCGGCTCGGAGCCAGCAGTTCTAACCAGTTTGATTTAACAGAACATATTTTTTGGTTGACCCATCCATTCAGTTTCGTCTCTTCCTTCCTGTCGGAAATGTTTTGTCTATCATCTTACACATCTACAGGCCACAGCATGGCGAACATCGATGATTAAACATAAATACTCTGCTGACCACGAATCAACAAAGAAAACTGCAGTTAAAAACTAAATTTTATAACAGTAATAAACCTGGTTGTACTGTGACCAGAGTCTGACAGTATGTCTGTTTGTCTATCTATCTATCTATGGTTTATTTTTGTATTTTTCAATACTTAGCTGTAGCCAATAGAATAAAAGTAGTATTCTAAAAGAATGCTCGAGGGCTCAAAGGCCAGTGCTTGCCCGTGACGTTACTGTGTATCGCTAATGACACTTGCTTCAAATGCAGTGGGACACGTGGAATATCCTAATGGCTTATAAAACGCAAATGCATGCACTGCAGTGCGAGTTAGCAGTTTGACTACCATGTTCAAAATAGTTATGCACGTGCTAATACACTTACCTCAGTCCCGAGTTCACTGTATTTAAAACAGATGATACAGTGTACATTTTTACTGTATGCATGTAAATTGCTACTACAGAAATATGATTCTCTAAATTACTAAACTACATTCAAGTAAGAGGTCAACGTTATTGAAAACCATTAGCCACCATAAAATACCTGTCATTCAGCGCCATCTAGTGGCTCAGTGAACTAAGACCAATACAGGCGACTTTCTTTAAAGTCGACGCTTCTGCGCGAATAATTACGTAGTTGTTTTCCGGTCTGAGAGCGGAAGTTACGAGTATTTTTTAAATAATAGTTTCCCCCAGTAAAACCAGTCTTTGCGTTTTTGGTCTCCAAATGTTTTGGTGTTCAAATGTTTGCTAATGAAACGTATGCTATAGCAGATAGTACATTTAAAAAGGCTGTTTTAAATTTAAAAAGGTTGGTTTAGACTGCAAATGTCTTGGTTTATAACCAATGACATCGATAATATTTTTGTGATGTATGCAAAAACATAGCTATCTAAACTACAAGATACAGGATATACTCATTTAATGAGGTTTAAACATTTACCCGCGTTTAACCATTTCTTGGTATTTTCCAGCGTTTAATGGACTATTAAATAGCCAACCCTTTATTGACTTCGAAGTAAATTGCTTATAAACATTATATACAGAGAAATGATAGAGTAGACATGTCATGTAACATTATTTGTGTGTTTTTAATCATGTTATGGAACTACCCAACAAGGGGTTTAAACATCTTGTAATATGGGCAGAAACACCCACCAGAATGTAACATCTACTTGTACTTTTCATTGAAAAATAATTTTAAAAAGAATTGCAATAAAATGTCATATTTCTTTTTATTGTATTATTGTTTATTTGCATTAATGCTTTAGTGGTAGTGTTTATTTATTATGTTGTATTCTGTTTTCTATGCAAATATACACTAACCAAAGAATAGCACACTGCCCTCTACCCCTCATTAATTCAAACTCATGAATATGAATGTGTAAAGGGGAGTAGCTACAAACACAAGGCAGGAGAGAGAGAGAGAGAGAGAGAGAGAGAGAGAGAGAGAGAGAGAGAGAGAGAGAGAGATGTCTTCCCTTTGCAGCCCCACTCTTTTGTAATCCCCTTCACACACAGATGTGACAATTCCAATTCCATTCTGCAACAGTTTCCTGTATTTCTCTTAGTCTTTGGAGAGTCATTTAGAAAAACTGGCAAAACCAGGAAGTATGTAACCATTTCAATCATAATCAGTTACAAATATATGTAACCAGAGGGCAAATAAAATTGCAAAGGACCCCCTCAGACAAATATTTAACAACTGGCGCTTTACCCCTAAACACACAACATACATGTAACACATACTGACATCTAGATTAGTGCAACCATTAGTCAAACCTTCATGCTGAAGGCTCTCATCAGTTATTGCCGATAAATGACAAGTCAGTGTATTAAATGTAATCATTTAAGGGGTAAGTCATTTGATTGTAAATGTAAACACCTGGCTATGTGTAGTCTAGACAGTCGACCCTGAGCCTCCCGCATTCTAAAAACGTGTGTGTTATATCAAATGATGTCTGTCCAAATCTGCTGTCGTTGGGGTCTGTGATTGGGATTGTACCTTATACTACATGAGTTAATGTCTCTTTTTTTTTTTTTGTAGTGAATTGATCATGTTCTCTCTTTTCAAATATACTGGAGGTTTTGAAAATGATGGCATACCTGTTCAGTTTAACTTGAATTAATTTGGTTAAACTTTGCTCTCAAAACAACCTTAAAATAAATCAGCAACTTGATGTATTCAGGTACAAACAATGGAGCAGTAATTTTTGTTGTTTTGTTTTTATTGTTTTAGCCAAATATATTTTAAAAATCTTTAAAAAAAACAGTACAAAAATAACAATAGGAAAAAATCAGAGCAGTCACAGTCACAATACCCTCCTCAAAAAGGCAATCCAATCCTACCAATGGCTACTAAACATGGCCTGATGTTTATATTTAATGCAATTTAATAAACATCTGCAGTAATTACAGTAAGCTTGCTCTGCAAGTATTTTACAAAGAATTTTACATACAGTGCACTTCAACAACCACCTGAAGGCAATGCTACTGGAGTTAGAAAGAGGATTAGTAGGTTGGTGATAAACGATGGAAACTTCCCCATTTTGCTGTCCCCTGTAACTACTTTATGCTTGATTTCCTCTGGTAATTTCTTTTTTTTTTTAAACGATTGCTTTCATTCAGGATATTAGGTCATTCTTTAACCGTTTATGACTTTTCTTATGTGATGTTTTCTTTATTTGCACAAATGTACTAGACCAATCACTATAGACCTTTTGTCTAGCCGTAGGCATAGAAGTGTTTGTCTTGGTAGCAGGAGGACTTGATGAAACGGTTATGTAAGGAGGTGCCGAGTGGATCTTGTCTGGGTCATGGCAACGGTGCACAAAATCATCATCTGAACTGCTGCTCTGAGGCCCGTATAAGGCCAAGACTTTTTCTTTGTTTTTTTTCTGACTGGTATTACAAACATTCGGTACTTTGCACTGGGCCTGCTCTTTTTGGTTCATCCTATAAGCACCTAGTTCAGTTTGAATGGAATGTTCTTTACGTTGATGAGATGAAGTTCTTTGATGTAGAATGTTGGACTTTTTAGTCTTTTTGACAACAATATCAGGGGCAAAAAGATCATCAGCAGGCATTATCGAAGTTCGTTTGAATTTTAGCTTTTTATGTGGACTTCTTGGTGGAGAAACTTTTTGTGTTAAAGTTTTGGTATGGGGTGGAGAGACTGGGTTAACATTTTCTATATCTGAGAGAGGGTTGCAAGACTTTGTTCTCAGGGAAGTTGTAAGCACCCCCAGTGACCTTACTGGCTGAAGAGATTCTTGAACTAGGTGCTCATCAGACACGGAGTTACAGCTTTCTCCCTCATCTGGTTTTGGATGGGCTGTGATATCTGATCCGTTATACTTTGGGATTATTTGGTCTGACATGACTATGTTTTCTATATCTGAGAGACCCTTGGGTGAATCTGGCCTGCATGAAACTGTAACTTCACATAATTTATTCAAAACTGGCATAGTAATGCTGCGACTTGGCAGGCAATTTGGCTGAAGCGATTCATCACACTCCAAGTTACAATTCTGTATCTCATCTCGTTTTGGATAGTCCATCATGATATCTGATCCATCACACTTTGGGGTTAGTATGTCCGACATAGCTATACTGCCACTCTCTGAGCATACTGGGGCAACTGGCTCTTTAACTGGTTCATCAGATTGTGGACTAGAATTCTGATTTTGATTATCTGGTTTGGAAGGGACTGTTGTACTATGAGGTTCTCCCTCCTTTGGGGTGAATACATCCTCATCCAAGTGTACATCAAGCACTGGTGTCTCAGCCCAACACTTGGGGCAGAAATGGTCATCATCAGAGATTACATTAATCACATGAGGGCAGGTGAATCTGATGTGATTGGGTGTTCCGTGAGAACTTTTACTAGTTACATGATCTGGCTCACTGGAAGACATCGTGGCTGAATCCTTTTGATCGCCCTGGCATGACTGGGCAGACTCTCTCAGACTGTCATAGTAAGAGCACTCTTTGAAAATCTCTTTAGCATCATTAGAAGAAAGAAGAGTGACTTCCATCATCTTGGAGTCACAGAAAGAACTTGCATCATTAGAAGTCTCTCCCCTCTCGCATCGATCTTTGACATTACCATCGTTTTTCACATGTTGATCCGAGCTGCTTGCAAGTGATGTGGAAATGGACAATTTTGCATGTGCATGCTCATCCTGCTGCTCAATGAGATCATGTTTTGATTTTAGGGTCCCAGAGGAGGATTGGGAATCATTATCAATGTTTGTGTGTTCTTTATCAGGTTGTGTTCCATTACTGCTCTCAGTCAGTATGCACGGTGTCTCAGCTGAATCAGTCAAATGTACAATATTATTTACATGTCCATGTAGTTGTTCATTCTGTTTTTGCTGCTCTGACAGGTCTTGTTTTTTAGAGGCTTCACTAGGGGATTTTCCTTCACATATCGGCAAGTTTGAAAGCGCTTTGTTAAGTGTCGTTATATTGTTTTGGCAATCAGTCACTGCAGGTATGAAAACCTCCAAGTTAGGATCTGAATGACTCACCTCAGGGTTACTCATGTCAGAAATGTTTTCTGATGTAGTGTCAGACTCACTCAGGATTTCAGAATTCTCTGCATTAACCTGGAATAGACAGTCTTCATGATTTACAGTACTATCATATGTAGACTGGGAAATGTCCTTATACCATGTTAAGTCATAGTCTGCAATGGACTCTGCAAGGACACTTTCTATATCAGCTGGTTGCTTATTAAAATATGACGGTGATGACCTGAACTCCTCAGTTGGTAAAGTGGTTTCATTGTCCAGAATGTGGTACTGATTTGAAGTCTTCAAGATTTCAAGATCAAGGTACTGAAATACCACTGCATGGTTTTCCTTCACACCTGCTTCGAAGGACGTCATTAATAATCCTGTTGGCAATCCCTCTTTCAGTTGTTCCAGTAATTTTTTCTCTTCTCCATCCCAAAAAAGATCCAAGATGCACTTTGTAACATCTGTTGTCTCTTTTACTTTTTCTCCCTCTGCTTGTTCCAACTCTAAAGCCTTTACCAAATCTGTACATTTCTCCAACGTATAATCAACCAATGGTGCCTTGGTCAAATCAAACGAGTCATTCAAATAAGACTCGATATTTGTATCATCGTGTTGTTCTTGTAGACATTTTAATGCAACATCAGGAGAGCAAACAGGGTCTTCAGTGGGGCTTTGAGGCATGTTAGAGCATTGAGATGTAGATACAGGTACATTTTCAGACTGAGGAACATCAACACTTTGAGATCCAAGTGTTGGATCATTTTCAGATAAAGTCACATCACAACTTTGGTCGTCTGTTGTACAAACCTTTCCAGGTTCGACACTTTCATGCATCTCAAGCAGTGAGACTGAAGATTCTTTTAACTGATCTTCAGTGACTTCAGTTGGTTGATTCAGTTGTGATTTTAACTTCATCCCAATGTCATTCTCCTCTTTAGCAAGACTCCAGACAGCATTAATCTTGAGGGACTGGCAGTCATCCGTACTTGAGGTAACATTCTCTTTAGGATTCGTAGCCTTCTGAGAAATGGGTGGAACCACAGCTACTGCCCTGTTGGTTAGGCGAGCCACTTTATGCAAAGCCATTACCACTTCTAGACAATCAGCTGGATCTACACAATACTGAACCTCTTCTTGTCCCTCTTTACGCATCTGCCCATTACCCTTCTTAATCTGAGAGTCCATCTGAAATCTGCTGAACTGTGCTCTTTCGCATCTTGTTTTAACATCAGGTGCTTTTAACTGACTACCATGTCCGTGGTTATGTCCCATCAAAACACCCATCGCTTTAAAACATGCCTGATGCTCATTAATGTTCTGTATTTCTCCATAACTCGGGGTGGCTGGAATACCATAATGCAATGTAGATGTCTGCATCCGAGAGCTTGCCACACTTTGGCCTGCTGTTTGCTCATGTGCAGTCTGCTGGTGTTCACCTCTGCTCCCAGAAACTTGAGACAGAAAATGGTTACTGGACGGGCAGAGAGGATTGACGTCATGCCTTTGCTCAGGTGCTTGGCTGTCATCCTTTGATAGCAATAAATCCTTTAAAGTGACCTGAAACAAGTTGACAGGTCCAGAATGGGTGGGAAGTGGTGCTTCAGCAGTGGGAGTGATACAGGCCTCCTGAGAAGTCCTCGTCAGCCCATTGGTCATATGGTTTGACTGCTGAATGCGTGGCCTCTTGTTGCACTGATCTGCAGGAAATGTAGGGAGGACCATTTTACTCTGATGGCCAAAAGCAGAAATGGTGTTGTGGTCTTGAAGTGTCTGGCTAGACTTCATCTCTTCCAAAAAGTCTCCATGAAGACGAACCACCGATGGGACTTTGTCCTGCGATAAACTTAATGAGTTTTTATCCATCCTATTTTTTGACTGGCTTTGAACAACATTGTGCTGGCTTTGGTATGATGGCAGTGGTAAGATTAATGATTTACTTGGGCCATTATTTGCTGTGTATATTGTCTGGTTGGGACCGACATGGCTACTCTGGTCGTTGATCAGTACAGGCTGACTATAAAGTGGAGAAGAATTTTGCACCTGATTTAACATACTTTGCGACTGACCCCGACACAGACTAAAAGTACCCTTTTGTGTTCTGTAGTGTGGAGGCACAGATGGAGTGGTGTGCCCTTGTACAGCACTGGAGGACTGTGTGGAACATCTATAGGAGGCACCATTTTCTACTGTTCTTACATTACCATGGCTAGGCTTAAATGTCTGAGTTACCTGTCTGCTTTGAACACTTGGAGCAGTTTGCTGGCGACGTTGGCATGTGGTCTGTATTACATTACATTGAGCATTCAAAGATTGATGCACAAGTGGATTTGAACCATGCATGAGATTATCGTTCACTGTAGGTCTTCCATTGCTAGTAACAGAGGGGAACCAATCAGCAGTAGAGGTTTGAATTGTTGGTATGTTCTTATTGGGCAAATGAGGTGTGCTATTTGAATATGACAACTGGGGTTGGTGGCTCAGGTTTTTGGCTTGGGTTCCAAGTTGACCAAATGGCAAAGGTGCATTGTGTGCGGTAACATTTGGACAAGAAGGTCTGAAAGAAGCTGAATTTGCATAAAAGTTACTATTCAAGCTAGTGAACCACTCGTTAAGAGTCTGGCTTGATTGCAAATTAGGTGAACTTGAACTAGGCTGAGTGTAAGAATTGATGTACGTGTTGCTTAAGCAAAGAAGCTGATTATAATTCTGTTGGTTTAATGTCCTTTGATGTCCATTGTAATATCCATTTTGTGCTGTAGCTGGCTGAATGGCCACATAGGCCCCATAGGTCTTCAGTGAGCGAGGCACATCATTTCCTGAAGGTGTTGAAGTCCAAGAATGAGCTTGCATTGTATCAGAAGATCCCTGTCTCTCCCCTTCCTTTGTTGTTGAGGTATTACTGAATAAGAAAAGAAAATATTAAAAAGATTAACAAATGAAGAAAACAAATAGTAATGAACACAAACATTTTTATTCGGATAAACATACCTCATCATTAACCATTCTTGTAAATTATAAACATGATAATATTCAACCTAAATGTTAGCAAACTAAAATGTAATGCTCAAAATCAGACCGTTAAGAACATGCAGTTCTGTTTCCTCTCTACCTTGTGAAACAGGGAGCTGGGGTTAACAGGATGTGGAATGTGTGGATAAGATTGTTTCACCCAAGGTCGAGTGCAAAGCAGATGCACATTTAAGATAGTGTTGGACTTAAGCAGCATGTGCCGGACTGTTGCTGGAGTAGTGCAAACATTTATCAGAAATTTTCTTATAATAAATGTTTTTGCTGCATTAAATATGTTTTACCAAACCATGAAACCTTGTAAACAATTGTACCAGTAACACAAGACAAACTTACATATGAGCTCAGAAGCCCTGGTGGATCAGTCGGTTCATTAGCATTTGAGGTTGACGTTTCCCAGCATGCCAAGGTCTGCACAACAGCCGCGGTGTGAAGCCTGGGCCTCTGTGAAGGTGTGGCAGGAGACGCATGGAAAGCTAAGTCAGAACAAAAGATTAAACAAAGCAAACAAGATGTAAAAGAGTATTCAAAGACTAATTTTCAAGTGCATTATATTTGATCGTGTGGTGTCCATTGGTGTGGTGTCCAGTGTGAAAGATTTTTTTCTCTAGCACAAATCCACTCAGTGATCCACTCTGCAAAAAAACAGACTGGGTCCTAGTTTAAAAAAAAAAAAAAACTTCCAGCTAAGGATGCAGTTGTGGTGAATTCAGTAGCGATACGATGATGATACTGTTGAAGGTTCCGCTGACACCATCTTGCTTGTACATAGGAAGTTTATTGCACACAAGACCAGCATCATGTCAAGCACCCGGATCTGCTTGAGAGAAGCATCAGACCTTCCAATGGACCTTTCCCTGCCTAACCCCAATTTCCCTAAACCGAGAAAAAGAAAAATATCTGAGGTCCCAATGTACTTATCCAGTAACATCACTCTTTAAATTATTATCTCTTTAAACAATTATACAAATGCTATATATTTATAACACTGTAGCTCCTCTGCAGCTTCCTCTTTGATGCAGTGTCGATATGTTGACATCTTATCCCACTGTCCTTGTTCAAAGTCTCCATGTTCATTCTTTACTTTTCACGTCTGAATATCTGAACCCCCTCATTGCTTCAGTGTTCCAGAACAGAAAAAAAAGAGAACCAGTATCTGTTGCAAAAAACAACAGAACAACAGCTGCAAACTGAAATGGAATTGTTAAAATAGAATACAGATCGACATCAGCAGTCTTATTTCTTCAGTGCTGTTCAGTACTGACTTTTTCTAAGGTTATTTTAACATTAACAGTGGATTCACTTATCTCGGAAACCTCAGCTTCTCAGTCTCCTGGGGTAGATTCTTTGACAGTGTGATAAATTATACTACATTGGAGATCCTTTACCTGGACCACAGTTCCAGTGCTGCAAACAACTTCAAATGGACGTTATACCACTTTCTTCTGAATACCTTCACAAACACCTTGTCCACAGGTTGCACTGTGTTCCTCTTTTGCTCACCGAGTCTCTCCTGCACATCCTCTTTTCTTTGCCTGTCGGAAACGTATGTAAATATCCTTTTATGCAAATTAGCCATAAATGTGGCGTACGCTCGTATTTCATCCTCCAAAATGGCCAAACTTGGACCTTTGCCACTTGTAATCAAACAAGGCGCTGGCATTTGTCTTCCCGTAATCAGCTCATGTGGTGTCATATGCAAATCACGCAGCTCACTTGAGTGACGCACCATTAACGCTAACGGAAATGCCACTTTCCAATTTAAATCTGTGTGCCGACAAATCTTTACAATGCAAATTTCCCTGTCTTACACACAAACTCTTTACCATTTTCTGAAGATACACGATCTTAAAGTCCTCACCTGCTCATGACTTTACACAAAAACTTGGCAACTGACTGAGCGTTCATCGGCTTGGTTGGACAAGCCTCAGGCCAATCATCTGTCAACAACAACCAGCATGTATCTTTTACCTCCAACTGGTTTTATCATATCAACAAAATCCACAACTAATTCACACATCAGACCTCTTGGAGTTGGAATGTAACCGCGAGGAACCATTACACCCCATCTAACATTATGTTTCAGACAAATAATACACCTGCCTATAACGTAATCAATCTGTTCAAGCAAGCATGGTGCCCAAAACCCACACTACTTTTTGATTTTTCTCCTAACCTCCCCTCTTGCAACATGAGCCAACCCATGTGCTTCTTAAATCAGGTATGGAGATGCTACTAACAAACCCCCTTTCATATCTTCTGGGCACCTCTAGAATCCTAGTTCCGGCCCCTGGTAAGGGTTAACCAGTCCCAGGAATGGTTTTGGCCGGCTTTTGAATTCTCCTCTGAAATTTCCTTCTGATCTGTTGCATTCACGGGCAAAATGACCACACTGTCCACAATTGTAACACACAATTGTTTCTATTTGCTAAAAGTCTCTTAATATCTCCTATGGCTGGATGTGTTCCTACCATAATTTCTTCCAACTCTGAAATCTAAGAACGTGCACCATCCTGAAGAGTACATCTGACATGTCTGTATTCTGCCATGGTTTGTATTCTAAACTCTGTCCTCGGATAATCACTGGACACATATTTTCAGGTCGCTTTCCTTTTCCTGAACACAATGCATATCTCTTTTCCACACATCTTTGGAAGTCCTCTTTCTGCAACTCCTTCTTTTGCATCTGTAGCTCCCTCAGTTGGTTCTCCAGCGCTTTCCGGTTCTCAGATCTGGTAGTCACACCTACGTAGACAGGCACTGATCTATAGTTTCTTCAACTTCTCTTAAAACCCTCCTTTTGTCCTCTTACACTCTAGTACTGGATGTTGCCGGGGGGGGGGGGGGGGGGGGGGAAAAAAAAAAAAAAACAATTTAATAAAAAAAAAGTTTTTTTTTTTTAAAAAAACACAAAAAAAACCAAAAAAGGCCACCGGTGGTAAGTTTGCAAATTGC
>JAOYMR010000003.1:15290768-15320137 GCA_025802075.1 Tenebrosternarchus preto | reverse complement strand
GGAAACAGACACAAAGACGTCTTTGGTTCTTAAGGATGTAAGAGTAAACCACACCTTGAACACCAGTGTTTGAGGAGTGCTTGACAGATCCAAGTCCCATGTCTCTGCACAATCAATTCCAGTTTAGAGAGCAGCATTGTCTCACCAAGTACCAGTGCATGTAAACATGGAGGGTGTGTGATGTCACCAGTCTCTGTCCAATCAGGTCCACATATCAGTGCAATCAGTTCTGACAGTCGTCAGGTGAGGAGGTGCTGGACGTGTATAAACCCAGAGAGTGGTTAGGGCTGGCTGGTAAACCCCAGGTGTAACCATAGAGATCAGTGGCAGAAAAGGACAGGTGTCTGTTACGCTCTCGGAGAGTCAGCTGCAGGTCTAGAGCTGGCGGGCCACTTATGCACCGTCTCATTGAAGCACCACTGTAGAACAAAATGACACAGAAAGAACATCAGAGGGACGTTAGCTGATTGGACAGCAACAACAGTGCAGAGGTGTGGCCTGTTTAGACTCGTGCTCTAATTCACTACCACGACTGCAGGTTTGTATTCTTTTTTGTGTTTTGTATTTTCCTCTGCCTATGAGCACAAAGACACACTGCACTTATGGCAAGACATGAACAAACTAAAGCATCATAATGCAAAATTAGAATCACGTGTGGTTAAATATTTGTAAATGTTTCTTCTTTGCTATTTTCCAGATAACCATGAACCATGAGGAGCAGGACAGGGCTCTCAGAGGAATTCCAGGATCATTTAACTATCTGAGAAAGTGTCAGCAGTAGCACTTGCACTGCCGTGGACTTTGTGTTGTGATTCCTTCAGGAAAGCATGTACTGCACTCTGACCTTCCCAGCTGTGGGAATATTCCTTTCCAGGCCTGTCTGTAAAGACGTCCTGTCACCTCCAAAAGCCAGCGGACATCCGCAGACATGTCCGGGATCCACTCCACGAACCTGCATCCCACAGAAATACATCACCAGATTCATACAGGTTACAGGCCGCACAGGCACCGCGGTACATGGACGCATACACTCATAATTAGAGATGTGGCAAGAGCATGCTTTGCCACCAGATGGCGCCACTGTGCAGAGCAGCTGGGTGGCTGCATTTGACAGGTGCTTCATTATGTCATAGCACAGAGTGCATCGTTAGGCTGTAAATACGTAGGGGAGTAGGGGAGGTCAGAGGGAGGGAGCTGGGCTGCATACCTCTGCACTGCTGAGTACGTGGACTCCATCGGTAGGGTGCAGGGCAGCAGGGCGTAGGAGGCCATACGCACCGGCAACAGCCCTGTGATCTGAGAGAGCAGGCTGTGCGTCTCCCTGCATGCCTCACAGAATACTGCATACACACACATACACACACACGTGAACACACACACACGCACACACATGCGTGTGCACACACACACACACACACATTTCTGCATATGTTGAATATAAGCTGAAGGCAGCTGAAGATTTTGTTCCCAGGTCACCTTTCTTAAGGGGCGTTGGAAGTTTATTGACAAGCTGCTCATCCAACCACCAGTGGTGCTCCTTCAGGAGGCAGAGCCTCCACACCCACTCATGTGTGCTCTCTGCGATCTCAGAGCCCGTCACACCTGAGCAGCAGCAGGTGGGCGTGTCTCGCATCAGGGCCAAGTCTGCCATTGGACATTCGGTCCTCAACAGATCTGGGAATGACATTATACGGTAGCCATCATTACATCATGCCTTTAAAGGAATGTTTTGTTCAAAGAGGCTAACGTTGCTAGAGAGTGATTTCAGTCAGTGAGGTGAGATTAGACCCTTTATTCTAATCTTATTTACTAAATGGCTCTTACTACTGTTTCCAATTCATGACTTATCAAAAGCCATCAGTTGTCCGTTAATTAAATTACACAGGAAGTGTTGCTGAATTTTCAAACTATACCTTCCTGGACAGTGTTTGAGTAATAGCTTATTTGATTATGTACTAGTCAATAAAGTAATAAATACATATTTCCTTCTTTAGGATATGAAGGGAACTCACTGTTGTTCTTGAGGAACTGATAGGCGTCTTTATACCCACTCTGGCAGATCTCTGCTAGTACCTGTCGCCAGTGACCCAAACCAGTGACCCAAACCAGGTTAAAAAAAAAAGCAACATTTCACATTTATACTGTTACTCACTAAACAGAAGCACTGAAAACTCTGCAAACTTATAGATTTGTTTTTCTTTAAAACTGAACTGCAATGTCAGTGAGTAATCTTCATTAGCCACGCTCAAGTACTCTCTCAAAAATGTTTGCTATTTATTTTCTCCTTAAACACACCCATTTGTCATCCTACGCAAATTTTTATGCTACTTTAAATCACAGAAGAAACACATAGATCACATTTTATTTTCCCTAACTGGTACCCTTCAAAACTATGAACAAATTCAAATGTATTATAAATGTAACTAAAATACATGTAATAGACTGTGGTAGTTTTCTGCTGTAGTAGCTATGACTCTGGTGAAAGCGGGTCGGCCTCGCGGTCCTCCCACCTTCGGCTCTGGAGGGAAGAGCGCTTGGCTCAGCCTGAAGGTGTTTCCCCAGGTGACCTTGATGCTGGTGTTGGTGAGACGCAACTCGTGGAAGCTACTGGATTTGTCCCTCGGACAGATGTCGCTTTCCCCAGAGAACGGAGAGACGGTGATGGTGTTCTTCATCTCTGACAGGGGCAGGTTGTCACTCATCCCACCATCCACATACCTCTTCAAAGAGGGAGAGGCGTGAGAGAAAGAAGATAGAGAGAGAAACAGACAGAGAGAGAGAGAGGGAGAGAGAGAGAAGCACAGAGGCAAAGATGTGGGCATTCTCTTATGAACGGAGTTGCTAATTATTATTTATTATTTTATTTATACATTTTTTTGACAACCTGCATGCATGTCTTATTAACCATTTGGGGATGTCATGCTTAATCATGAAACCAGAGGTGGACATTCCAGGTTCAGAAAGTAAAACTCCTTGCCAGGATTTTAGTCAAGCTTCCTGGATTTTCTAATTAGTGCAAGCCTGCAGGTAAAAGTAGTTAATGGAATCAACATAATTTAGGATGCTTGAGCAAAGTCCTGGTGAGGACTTTTACTTTCTGAACCTGGAATGTCCACCTCTGCATGAAACACTGAAACAATGCACACATGCAGACACAGGCACAGTATATTTCTGTCCAAAGGAGTAACATAACTATAATTCCTCTTTAAATGCTTTCTTAAAATAGATTGCAGAAAGCCAAGCATGCAGGCTGCTGACTACAGTGTTGGAGCGTGTAGAGAGGTCTCTGTTCTACAGTGTTGGAGTGTGTAGAGAGGTCTGTGTTCTACAGTGGTGGAGCGTGAAGAGAGGTCTGTGTTCTAGAGTGTTGGAGCGTGAAGAGAGGTCTGTGTTCTATAGTGTTGAAGCATGTAGAGAGGTGTCTGTTCTGGGCCAGTGGACAGTACCACAGCTGGCTGGCAACAATGTAAATGAGGTCAACCAGCCCCACTTCAAACTTTCTGATGAGCCGTTTTTGGCAGTGTAATGCACATCCCCTTTCTGACCAAACAAGTAACTTCATTTTATGTCTTCAGCTGCAAGTAGCGACTGAGGCACACTAGCAGGTATGTTGCTAAGGTCATAGAGCCATGGTCATAGAGCCATGCAAAACAATTGAATAAAATCCAGATATGAGACTGAACCTTACACTAGCTGGTTCATCAGTACTCAAAGAATGTTCAAAACTGTAAGCTGTTAGAGGGAGGACCTATGTCTATACATTGAACCTCTTGCTAATCATGAAAAAAAACTTGGCTGCGTTCCAGAACTTCTAGGAAGTTCTAGACACAAGCTTGTAAGGGAGGTCCAGAGAGTTTCTAAGTCATAGGACTCGTCAGCATGTAGCAGACTTTCATTTTTAGAAAGTCCCTTTCTAAACTCATACTCTGATACGCTGATCAAATTCCATGCCCACAAATCATGCTGAGAATGACCAGCCCACTCAAATCTGTGACACGAGAGAGTCAGGCTAACATGGTCTGATATAGGGGGGGTCACGTCGGTTCAACGACCTCTAGTGACTCAACCAGCAGAAGTCAGCACTGTGGACTCTGACTCAGTGTGCGAACTCCTTGTGGATTAGCCGTGTGGACTATTCCTTCATCACACCACCATGAACTGGTGAGACACAGCAAATCATCAAAGGCATCTCTGGTCAATTGCGACCACTTGCACTTACCACTCCCCTGAAAGAAGGCGGGATCAATCCACAATACACGGGGATGAAACAGCTGCAGATGAGTGCCTGGCACAGAGGGAGGACAACCGAGAAACATGTGATGAGTCCATGCAGATGGATATGTCTGTATATCTTATATGCTCCCTGTTCTAAATGTGTGCAAAAGGCACAGCGTGGTAATAACATCATCATAACCCCAGAAATTCAGAAGGATTTTCTTTTTTTATGTGTCATGTCATCTAACCTGCACCAGTGGAAAGAAGTCTGTCATTTGCATTTTAAATATACAGCTGATTGTATTTGACTTAATAGCAGTGGAGACCCCCCCCCCGGAAAAAAAAAACACACCACTTTTCATGGTTACTGTGACATCTGTCTCACCAGTGACAAAGTCCATCTCACCTGGATGAGCTCGTTTCTGGAGGCGAAGTCGGAGACCAGCACGTTCTCCCCATCGCTGACGCGTGTGAGAGAGATGCACAGCCTGCCGGAGGCGTGAACGTGCGAGTCCTCGGGCAGGTCACGCTCCAGACCAGAGCGCACAATCTTCACAGCGTTGAAGGCAGGGTGCAGAGGACCCAGGTTACGCTTCCGAGCATGCTTGACGACCTCCAGCACGTCCTCGCAACACCTCTCTATGTCAGGACATCATGCAAACACACAACGAAGTCAATAAGGACAATACAGCCACAAACAGAGAGAAGGGTTTTCCTTATGGCCTCAGCTCAGAGAAATTACTGGTGGCTTCAGGTTTGGGTAAGAAACATATGGGACCTTCAGAAACTTCTTACCAAAACAAAGCTGCCGCTACTGATCTCTCTAATATTTCTGTCACTAAATAAACAACATCCTTGGTTTCTTACATCAGGATGAACTGGCTCATGGCTATATTTTACCTTTCCCTAAATATATTTAATCTATTTAACTCATTAAGAAAGCAGTTTTCTGATACATTTTTAATTAATTCACACGTAAAGAAATCCATCTCATACCAACTATTTCAGAACACAACAGTACTAACATACAAATTCATGCACACACACGCTAAATCCATGTCAATGCTTGACAGTGCAAATCACACTGCAGACATCTAGCCAAGGTCTTCAGAGTCTTTATAATTCTGATACATGTGTATGTTTCATCAGCAATTCTGAATTCATGTAATTCCTGCTTACTTAGTGATGAAACAGTAATCATCATTAAGACTGCTTGGCAAAAAAGTGGAAGTGTAACAAGCCAGAAATAGTTATAGGAAATTAAGGAATTTCTTCACTCACTATTACAAACCCACGGAGAAACACAAAACAGCTGAAGCTGACAGCTGAGTTGACACTCAGCACAGAACAGTTCATTTACACAAGCATCCTGTTGATAGTCCTGTAGTTTATGACATTTTAGCATGGTAGGTTACTTTAATAAACCACCTCGAGCGCATAATCTGTAATGTTTACAGTGTCTACATACCTAAGCACGCGTGGGTGGTGAGAACGGAGGCGTTCAGCGCACCGGCCGATGCCCCGTATATCTTGGTAGCTCCGTGGACAAGATACGGAGCATGCTCCAGAAGACAGCTAGAGACGCCTATGTGGTAAACTCCTAAGAAACCGCACCCTGCGAAAGAAATATTCCATCCTTCTTTTAAATCGAACATACCGACAGATAAACTTGCAATGTGTGGAGAAAGTAAAGTTATTGTCCGTCTTAATAATGCTAGTTCATACTGCAGTCATGTCTTCATTCATCGCCCGTTTTGCGGCCGGCTTATTAAGTGCTCCGGACATAAAATGTGCAGGACTGTTTATTTTTTTTCCTGTTCTTATTGCGTCCGCGAGCTACGTAGCCAATAGGAAATACTTCTCTTATGCAAGTCCCGCCCCTTAGCTTAGCTGTTAAGTGCACAGTTAAGGCTCGCAGTGCACTGAAAAGAAAGTAGAGAAAATATCGTTCTCACTGAGACAATTATTAAATCCCCTTGTTATATATATAATTTGTTATCTATTATATTTTGTTGTTTAATATATTTTTAAATAGGCGGGATGTTAAATAACTATTAACTTTGTCCGCTTAGTTATATTGTATATATTTTTTCGTTTTGCTATAAAGGCCGGGGGGCGGGCGTTATATCAGCAGCAAAAAACACAATAAAACAATTATTTTCATGCAACACTGTTACCTAACAGAAACCTGCGAGCGACTTTGGAACCGCCCCATAGACTGGTGCTGATGCTGACTCGAGACGATCGCATCATTCCGCGCGCATCATCGCGCTACAGAGAAGCCCTACCATTACATCACTTCTTGCAAACGCGATTGGCTGAAGCTTAAGGCACTTGCAAACCAGCTCGTCTTTGCCACAGAGTAGCCTACCTGATATCAAATGCCAAATTTTCTGTCAAAAAAGTAAAACATTTTTTACTTTTTTTTCCCCCAGTCGCTTGGAAGATGGCAGAAAGCGAGGTGGATACACCGGGCACCCCGATAGAGTACGAGAGCAAATACTTCGAACATCATGGAGTTCGCCTCCCTCCTTTCTGTAGAGGGAAGATGGACGAGATTACCAACTTCTCCCTCAGAAGTAGCGACATATGGATCGTTACTTACCCTAAATCAGGTAAAGACTTTCGTCAGGGTGTTTCACTTTGATAGCCTACTGATTTCATGTTACGCCTACGTCATTCTTCCACTGCGGACGCGTGTCGTAGGCTTGTTTAGCTAAAATATTTTTTTTTCGTGTACCGTATTGCGACGACTTATGCACCGCAATAACAAAAGAATGGTCCTAGAAAGACTTTAAAGATTTTCATTATTATGGTTACCACTGGTTTCAGTAGTTTATAGTTACCAGGATGTCAGATAAAGCCTTTTCACTGACGCAGCATATATAAAAGATCATTGTAGCCTGTTGGTTACAAGAATGTGATTCTACCGGTCAGTTAAAATGAAAATATGGGAAATTATAAGCTTTTAACTTATTTTGCGTAATTACATCCAATGTCAGTTAACTGGATTTAAGACATCATTAAATATTGCGGCACCGAAACGCGTCCCACTACCATCACCAGCACCACCACCACCAACAAGAAAAGGCATTCAAGGATAGGCATACAGGGTTAGACAGCCACCGAGATCATGTTTTGTATGTCTCGAGCGAGATTCAGTGTTTACATTTTCTCCTCGCGATATGAAAACGATGCGGCCTGGACTGTGGGCCTACTGCGGCGAGGCTTCGTGACGCACAGTGTTGACAAGCTGCGGAATAACGCGTGGGATGCGGCGCAGAGCATTCTCGACTACATTAGTGAGAATTCGGTATGTTTTCAAACAGTGAATTCAAAATAGTTTTCTTTTCCTTGACGTTCGTATAGCTGCAAGGGTATTTAGTAAATAAGGTACTGCCACCTGAAAAAAGGCGATGTTTGATAAATACAGGAAGCTGCAGATACATTAACGGGCGCTCGCAGCGCTTCGTTGACTAGCTGCGCAATTACTATGAGAAGTTAAGGCAGGTACGCAGTACGGATTCCCCAGGCCCCTCACACACACCGTCATTCCAGTCACAGCCTGAGTGTGCGGATACAGCTGCGCTTTCCATGACATGAGGAGAAAGAGACAAAGAGAAGAACGATAAAGGTTAAGGTGAAAGACTGCAGAGAGAGCAGCCGAAATCTAATAACAGTGTTACTTTTGTCTCCTGTGCAAATAAAGTCAATGGAGAGCAGTGGAGAGATGGAGCCACTGAATAACTCAGGGTGGCTCATTAAAACCAAAAGTCAGAACTAAATCAGGAATTCTGTTATGCTGTTGTACAATACAGACTAGTTGTGATACCGTGACAGTGAGTGGCAGCAAGCATTTATTTTCCTTCATATGAACTATGTAAAAATATACATTATTGATCGAAATGGACAGTGTCTAATGTAATACTCAGAAGCATACTATACATATCCATGTCAATTCTCTGAAGGGGGTCCTTGAGGTAACCCCCCCCCCCACACACACACACACACACCTTTGGCCCCTCACACACTGTTCTGGTCCCTTATGCTGTAGACACCTGTCTAACATTTTTCACCAGTCATGTAGTGTTTATATACCACTGAGTGGGGAATAAAAGAACATACATGAACTTGTGTTAGCACTGTAAGGAACACAGCGAGCAGATTCAAAGGGGGGACCTCTGAAATCACTAAAATATGTCCAGAGTGGTTAGAATCTTGGAAACATTGCTGCGTAAAATGAGGAATCCCTTGCACATCATATCTATGAACACACACGTCCAGTGTAGTTCTACAGCACTTCCTCGCTAATTATCACGTGATTAGTGTCAAATATTTGAAATACATGTAATTTACATATTGCCAATCTCTATTTGCTAAAGCCTTTTAGAAAACAATCAATGGCAGTATGTACTAAAGATATGTGCGCTAATTTCCATGTCAACACGGCCTTGTAACATGTAGCACTAAGAATGCTTTAGCTGTTCTGTGTGGATCTGTACAGATGTGAATGACGCATCTGGGTGGAAACTGAGAGTGTTTTAAGGCTTCCTGGCTCTCTCTGTCTATGAAATCTATCTAAACCCTTTGGTATTGGACTTTCTGTGTAGCCTTTAAGTAATTGGACACATTTTGTTCTGTATTACCAAGTACACTGGTTTTTAAATGAAATGATGATGTTAATGTGCAGAAAATGAATTTGACTGTGCTTCACTTATTTTTTTGTAATGCACTGTTGCAGTTAAAACTTCCATTAGCGATTATTGGGGAAAAGGGATAACTGAGAGCACTGGAAATTTAAATGATATGTAAATACAAAGCAGTAATCACACACAAAAGGACTGAAAAGACACACAGCTATAATCACACACAAAAGGACTGAAAAGACACACATCTATAATCACACACAAAAGGAGTGGGGGGGAAAACACAGCTTCCAATAATAGGCGTACAGTACAATAGAATGAAAATGCTTGAATTCCCAACAATACAAATGCATCCAGTCCTCTTCAAATGAATGCATGTAACACAGTTACCAGCAACAAGATGAAATAATCCAGATAGGGTGTGTGTAAATTAGAAAACCAATCTGTTTGTGAGGATAGTAAAAGTAATATGTGTGTTAGGGGGTCAAACAAACACAGTCCTAGTGTTCACAGATGGTCTTACTCTAAATATACAAAATTGTTTTTGACATGTGTGCGCTTTAACTGAACTTTCTCGGTTCAGTTTTCCTGATACAGACACACCATGATGCCTCCAAACAGCTTCCCATAGCTCATCTCCATCTGTAATTGACATGTTTTTCCCAGACAATTACATCACATAAGATCTTTGGTTTTAACAGAATGAAGAACCACTATAAGTCACTTTAACTGGCCACTTGCTAAAGCCCTCTGGCAAGTAGCACAGTGATAGGAGAAATGTAGTTTTACCTCTTTGACAAGTAGCACAGTGATAGGGGAAATGTAGTTTTACCTCTTTGACAAGTAGCACAGTGATAGGGGAAATGTAGTTTTACCTCTTTGACAAGTAGCACAGTGATAGGGGAAATGTGCGTAACCACATCAGGCTTCTTGCCTTTGTTCTGGTTCTTCAGCATTACTGTACAAACACTGTAACACACACCTCATGTTTCTCACAGCCCTAGTGAAACAGTCTGCTCAGTAAAACCATATAGCACAAAGTCTTTTCATAGCAGATTGTTATTATGTAAGCAGCCGATCGCTCCAGGCACCTGCGTGTGACCTGTTCTGTGGTCCGGCATTGGTGTCCAGTTTACTCTCTGTCTTCACTATCTATGGACAGCAGGTTCCACCAAGACCCTGTGCTTTTTTAGTACATGTAGAAATATTGCTGTTTATGTAGTTAAAGGGCAAAGGTCACAGGTTTGATCAATAAGTCCATGAACCTACACAGCTTTCTTATTTTCTCCCTTCCACTTCTGTTTTTGCAGACATATATGTACACACACGTGTGTGTATTTGTAAAGACATATATGTATATAGAAAAAAATAAAGAATATACAATATAAAGAATATATAAAATAAAAAAGATATGAAAAGTCTGGCATATTTATATTACTATTATGTTATTGCAGATAGTCTGTATTGTGTTGTGGTGGCCAGGCTGCAGGCTATTGCCCCTTCACACTCTCTGACCTTCTGTTACTCCTCCTTTGCCCCAGAGAGGAGCTGTACAGTCTGATGGCATAAGGGAGAAAGGAGTTTGTGACATACATGTATGCACACGTGTGTGTATGCACGTTTTTGTTAAAGGCAATTTTAGTGCACGCTGCAAAGCATCATTGTGTACCACAGAAAACAGATAATACTGGCCCTGTCTGTACCCCGCATATGTATGTGCATTTTAACTAGAAAGAGAAATAGAGCTAATATATAGTTTTGTTCTCTCTTTCTTGTTTACAAAGGCACAAGTTTGTTACAGGAGGTAGTGTATCTAGTGAGCCAAGGGGCGGACCCAGATGAGATTGGACTCATGAATATTGATGAGCAGCTTCCAGTGTTGGAGTATCCTCAACCTGGTTTAGATATTATACAGGTTTGTGTATGCACTCTCATCACACACGCACCTCCAAACACACACACACACACACACACACACACACGCACACACACGCACTATGTTGTGACACTGACAAGTTGGCCAATTTTACAAGAAAATCATTCCACAGGAGAATCAGTTGGCTGGTAACAGACCAGCCCTTAAGCTTTGCCTGACTGGGAAACTCTATTGAACTTTTTGCTTGCCATGGCAGGAGCTGACATCACCTCGTCTGATCAAAAGCCACCTGCCCTACCGCTTCCTCCCTGCAGCCATGCACAACGGAGAGGGCAAGGTGAGACTGACCCACGCCAACACAGCCAGTAACAACACCTAACACACCTTCAGAAGATGCACAGTGGCAAACATAGGAGCCAAACCCTTTGTGTGTACGCACACATGTTCTCTAGGTGATCTACATGGCCAGGAACCCTAAAGACCTGGTGGTGTCCTACTACCAGTTCCACCGTTCTTTAAGGACCATGAGCTACCGCGGAACCTTCCAGGAGTTCTGCAGGCGCTTCATGAACGACAAGCGTGAGTGAGCTGCATGCGCGTGGATCAAAAAATACAAGCTTGATGTGAGCAGTTTTGCTTAAAGCAAATGTGCAGGAAGTAAGAGGCACCACACTGACTGAGCTCTGTTGCTCTTTTGCTTGCTGTGTGGTGTTACCATGATGACCCGTCCCTGCAGTAGGATACGGCTCCTGGTTTGAACATGTGCAGGAGTTCTGGGAGCACCGCATGGACTCAAATGTCCTCTTTCTCAAATATGAGGACATGTACAAGGTACCAACAGATCTTTTAGTATACACACACACACACACACACACATAAACTAAATCACTAGTATTATTTTTCTTTCCAAAGGCAAATACTGTTTTGATTGCCAAATATGCATACATTTAATCTGAGATCTATGTCTAAAGGTTAAAGAGTAAGGGAACAAAGAGTACTCTAGAATGTTTTCCAGTTACAGTTTAGATTAGATAGAAGATAACAGGCTGTTGGAGTTCGATGGACGGTTAAAATAAATACAAACAATGCAAATATAACAATCAAAGACATTAAAGTAGTTCATATCTGTTTCTCTCTCTGCATCTCTGTTTCTGTCTCTCTCTCTCTCTCTCTTTCTCTCTCTCTCTCTCTCTCTCTCTCTCTCTCTCTCTCTCTCTGTAGGACCTGGGCACACTAGTGGAGCAGCTCTCACGGTTTCTGGGTGTCTCGTGTGACAAGGCCCAGCTGGAGAGCATGGTGGAGAGCTGCAGTCAGCTGATTGAGCAATGCTGCAACTCAGAAGCCCTGTCCATCTGCAGGGGTGAGTGAGTGTGTGTGTATGTATGTGTGTGTGTGTGTGTGTGTGTGTGTGTGTGTGTGTGTGTGTGTGTGTGTGTGTGTGTGTGTGAAGCAGAAAATAAAATGAAGAAAATAGACAGCAATAGACAACAATGCAATGAATTTTTTTTCTTGGTATCTGCATCCTATAGGGACTGTGACTCAATGACCAGGGGATGTATGACCTTTATCAGTGACACTCTCGCTTTGACCCACTCTGTAGTTCATGTCATGAACAGAATACTGGCTTTCAGGGCAAAGGGGAGATAACAAGCTTCAATACTGAGTAGAAAGATGTGTTTCCGGGGAGGGGGGTGTATATAGGGAAGGTAAATCTTCTGTATACCTTCAAGGAGTCAACAAACTCAAGAGTGTAGCATAACTCAAGAGTGTTGCAAAAAAATAAACAAATAAGAGGAGTAAATAATAAAGTAATTAATGCAAGAATGTGTACTTGTTTACATATAGATTATAGTACTAATACATTGGGACCTGTGGTCCTTTATCGCCATCATGTGGTGTAAATGTGTAATATTAGTTGTAACAGACCACTCCTTTTTGAAAACATATTTATTGAAGCCTCAGGCAGGAACCCTATCAAGCCAGCTGGTTGGGTACAGGAAAAGCAGGAAACATAACCACTAGCAGAGGGTAGATGGTATAAAATAAAATGTATGAGTGAATAATATGCTTGATATGTGCCACGTTACATGTTTTATGTGTTGTTTAAGGGAACCTTTTTGTTGCAGTTTTTAAGTTCTCTGATTATTGCATTGTTTGCATTCTTTCTTGCATTAATTACTTTATTATTTACTCCACTTATTTATTTTTTTCACGATTCTTATGTTTTCATTGTACATGTTGAATGTTGTGTTGAATTGATTTTCCTTTTCCTTTAGTGCATGGATTCTGTGCTTGACTTGATGCTGAGAGTGATGAGCATGCAGTAGAGTGTTAGATAAGCAGGGAGAATGTGGAGAGAGACAGTAGGGGAGAGGGGGAGAGAGAGACCGCCCAGGTGAGTGTGGGGCCAGGACATGCAACAGCAGCCTCTCCTCTTCTCAGAGGCTCTGAATCGCCTTGAATGTTTTTGGAACTTATTTATTATTATCATGCTAATTTTAACACTTTAATATTAATATTGTAACTTGTTCACTTCTCAAGTTAACTGCTGATTTTCAGTGGGTGGGTTTTCATAACCTATTAAAATGCTTTTTAAAATAAGGATTGGCTGGGGTTCATCAAGCCTAGATTGGGAACCTTTGCATAATTACTGCTGAAGACTCATTAAGTCTTAAGGTGGCAAGCAGGCTTAATTAATCTGACTGTAAAGGCTTCTGTGCTAATTCCCAGGTTGTGTGTCACTTCAGGTCGTGTTGGCCTGTGGAAAGACATCTTCACTGTGTCCATGAACGACAAGTTTGATGCTGTGTACCGACAGAAGATGGGCAAGTCTGACCTGACCTTTGACTTTAGTCTGTGAAAGAGCCAAACAGCCACTGGACTCTGCCAATCAACCCACCGACCAATCGGATCACCCGCTCTGCTTGACACAATCTGCCTCTGCTGGATTGACCCCCATTCTTTGATCCTTTCTATTGCATTTACCTTTTCCATTTATGTCATTCCATCTAGGGCTTTGACTTGTGCTTATGTGTGTTGTGAGAAGTTGCTCTTAGGAAAAGGTCTTGAATCAGCACAGGTAAATGAAATCCCTGAGTGAAATGTGCAGGGCTGTTTTTAACTAGGGCTTCATCTTGTGTGTTTGCAGTGTGTTCTTGTATAAAACATGTCAACAGTGCTTCAGCCTAGTGAGAGAAGTGCATGGTGCAATGCACATTGTATAGGGCCTTTCCTACAATATACAGCACATTCATGAAATGTGCATTTAGCAAACATGTGGAATAAATTATTTATATTCTATACACCAAAACCTCATTACAAAGTCTGAGAGGAATTCCCAGATGTTTTCTGTTTAGTGTTTGGGTTCTCAGGATGCGTTAAAAGATAAGGATTATTGATATATATATATATATATCAATATATATATATAAGTATATGCAGCCATTCAGTCGCAGGAAGTGAGGTCACACCACCATGCTTAAAGATGACTGGTTTTAGAAATTTGAATCGAAAGAATCCAGATTTGAATATTTGTATGTGACTTCCTTTTGTTCTTGTTTCAGTGGGATATGCTCAGTTGATTCTGTTACATATTCTTTCAGCCTGCTGCAGTAAAAATTGTATTTCCGATTCAGTTTGTGCACTTGTGCATGAGTACTTAGCTTTGTACTGTATGAGTGCATGTGTGTGTGCATATGGGTTTCTCGTCGACACTTTTGATAAGCAATATCTCATTACTAACAGGCAGCCTGGTACTGGTGTAAAGCCTCGTGCTGGTCTGTTCATGCATTCTGCTCTGAACACAGACCTTCCAGCACTTGTGCCTGTTCAAACAATCACAGGGAAGAGTGAGTGAGAACACCCCACACAAAGATCCTCTATTTGTACTCCAATATCACAGGGAAGACTGAGTGAGAACACACAAACACACAAAAAGATCCACCTTTACTACCCAGTGAGTCATAGTCAGCTATGATATTGTTTTGATTAGATGTCAGTACAACTCACAAACTTATTTTGGGTGGATTCGTGCTTATAGCAAATCATAATGCGGTATGACACGTCTATGTAAAGCGCTGCCAGTTTTACTCAGTGCCAGCTGTGCCAGCACTACACACGCCATTAAAAACATACCATTCCATTAAAAAATGAGTTCCTACTGTGATTTAACCAGAAGAAGACCATGGCACCATACTTGTTCTTCAAGCCGTGCCTGATGAGAAGCACACTGGGTGCAGTCCCACACCTGCACGAACCCTCGATGTTTCAGTAGATAGATGGACCTCACAACCCTGACATATGCTGGCTATTTAGCCACCTCCATAAATATGACCCTGCCCACCCCTCCACCCCTCCACTCCTCCAAGCAGTTCTTATGCCCCGCATCTAGCACACCTGAGTATCTTTACTGACTCCAACTGTGTGGACACGGCCCACAGTACCTACAAGACACAACCTACAGTAATTACAAGACAGTTGCAACCCACAGTACCTACAAGACACAACCCACAGTAATTACAAGACAGTTGCAACCCACAGTACCTACAAGACACAACCCACAGTACCTACAAGACACAACCCACAGTAATTACAAGACAGTTACAACCCACAGTACCTACAAGACACATCCCCACAGTACCTACAAGACACAACCCACAGTAATTACAAGACAGTTGCAACCCACAGTACCTACAAGACACATCCCCACAGTACCTACAAGACACGCCCCACAGTACCTACAAGACACACCCCATAGTACTGATAACACTCAACCCACAGTACCTACATGACACACCCTACAGTACCTACAAGACACACCCCACAGTACTTACAAGACACACCTCACAGTACCTACATGACACACCCTTCAGTACCTACCAATGGGTTGCCTTTTAGGGGTGGGGGTTGTGTTGTCTGCTTCTTGCTTGCTTGATGGTTTATTAATAAAGTTATATCTTCAGGTGTTGTGGCTGGAAATACGTTGCGTATATCTGCATTTAAACAACGTTTTGTGTCTAAATATCTTGGGTCAGTGTATTTCAGATTTCAGATACAAAAAGTGATCATATAAATGTACCTAAAAGCTCCACACTAGTCAGCAGAAAGCAGTTACAAGGTGCAAAAATTCCCTGCCCAAAGGAATAACTCATTGTAATTTTAATAATTAATTATTACAAATCTACATACACCAGCCTATAGGATATACGTTAGGCCGCTTTATGAATAAACATAAAGCTATGTTCGAGAATTCTACTTATTTAAATAATTATTTATCTACCACTGAATTTTTTAGCCTACAGAAAGCTATACCAATATTAGAATAAGCCATTACTAATATAAAGTCTTTAGAAAATGCAAACATATTCTTGATATTGCTGAGAAGGTTAATTAATAAAAAATAAACAGAACTACTCACCTTTTTACAGTTCTTATCAGAAATACAGCACTGGTCATTTCAGCAATGTTCTTCAGTATACAGTATAAACAGTGTCATGTGGTGTCTTACCCAGAGCTGTGGAACATGATGTGAGCACAAGTTAGTGAGATAGACCACACTGTTAATGCAAGACTTTGACAGACAGCCATCAGCACTACAGATACAGACAGTTTCCTGCCGCAGAGAGAAGGAAAAGATGCTCACGCTTGCATCCCAAGCCAGACCATTTCTAATATGTGCGAGTATGTCTCTGCTTCACTAGGGGGCAGTAAAGTACAAGTTAGGTGAGAAGATTAATGGCGAACATGTTTTGAGAAGGCAGAGATTAGCCGTTATCGGCTGTTAGAGGAGGGCGAACTCTTCAGACGCAGCGCTACTCTAATAAGGGTCATAAATAAATGATCAATAAACAGCAGATAAAAATGTAAAGTAAACAAGGGAAGTCATGAAAAAAAGAAATCATGATAAAGTGAAATGCAGCCACACGGTTGATAAATCCCAAATGTACTCTTTTCTTTATTTATTCTTCACGTACTGCTCAGTATTTACATTTACGAATTGTTTCATTCTTCTAGTTTAAGAAGCACTAAAGCTGATCTGAGAATATAAGGAGATATTAATGATAGAGGAAAATCCAGAGGAAATCCATATAGACTAAAGTCAGTCGCACACTCACTGAACCTCACGTGCAACTGGGTGAGAGGCAAACAGCCCCTCTGAAGACATAGATGTGAGCCATAACTATTACACATGGAGAACGTCGGTGGAGACTGGAGAATCAGAACCTGGGGAAACTTGCGTTTGTTATTCCAGCAAAAAACAGCCTTTGGACATCAACCACAGTGAAGAAGCAGCTGGACTGGGACAGATCAAATGTGGCTATTGATCATGAAATCACTCTAAAATGCATATCAACTTAAGAACAGACACTTAAGAAAACAAGCAAAGGTCAAAGACCATTTCTAATATGTTCAGATATGTCTCGCCCTCACTAGGGGGCAGTGAAGTGCAAGGTAAGTAAAAAGATCGCTCATGAACACGTTGATGGGTCTTTCAGTGTAGACAGGTGTGTTTCAGGTCCTAATTTATGCATGCAGGACATCTTAGATAATGACACATGCAATAATATGAAAGCACTCTTTAATCTGACCACTGTTCAACACTGTCTCAACATAGGCATGAACTCGCGTGCAGTATAGGGCATATGCAGCCCAGCGCAGCGCACTGTGCACCACAGTGATAACACATAAAACCCATCACGAGCAAGGACACGTGCGCACCGCGTGAGGCGGAATGTCCGATATTCCCTTCCGGTCCTCTTGCTCATTTAATTTCCATGCAGCAGTACGGCTGCTTTGTAAATTCACTCGGAGACTTTCAGCGTTCCCGGTGGACCGCTGCAGACTGACTGAGGGTGTGGATGTGTGGGATGCAAAGTAGTCATTCCAGGATTTCCTTCCCGGCGGAACTTTACTCTATGTTCTTGTATTCAATCTGTCAGAATATCTATGTATCTCTTGCTGAGTGTGGTGTGTAGTGTAGGTTTGGTTACATATATGTGCGTTTCCTGTCACCTGTTACTATTCGTGGTGTTTTTTTTCTTCTGACAGTTATTCATCATGACCATTTGGGGTAAAATAGATTATATCATTTCGTCAGGAGGACATGTCTTGCTCTTTGTATGGTGGCAGACAGTGTGGAATTTGCTTTCCAACATATTTTAAAATCTGTCTATACGCAGTGGTACAAGAATTCATGTTTGGTTATGCTCATTTTTATTTAAATCAGACAATGCAATAAATGCGTGCCCTGCTAAGTGGGATGTGTAGAACACTCTCGCGTGTGTCACAACGTGTGTGAGCGTATGCGGGTGCGTGGGCGCGTGCGCGTGTATGATTTCTCTGCCACTCCGCCGCTCGGTCGTAATTGTCTTTCTGTTCGTCTTTGTTCCGTCTGGCTGCTTCCATCTGACAGTTTGACTGCTCGCCTCAGTCTGTGTCTCCGTGGTGATATCCGCAGCAGTTTCAGACCCAGACACGCGAGTAGGGGGAGTTGCGGAAAGTTTACTTTACAGCCAGGCCCGTGTTGTCACGCAAACAGCTGCTTCTCTTCTGACATTTTGATGTTACTTATTTGATGTTGCTGCCTTTGTACCACTGGGAGCGGGGCGCCAACGGCAGCGTCTTTAACTTTTCCTCTTGCTTTCTCATCTTGTTTTGCACTCTGGAACAGGATCTTGAGAGCTGTGTACTCTCTCTTTCTACTGATCAATTATTTAAGAGGCAAGCGGTTGCTGTGCACGTGAAAAGAACGCTTATGCAAATAATTGCAGGGGCTAGTCAAACAGAGGAAGTGTGACGGACAGACAGGGCACCTGAGAGATGGAAGCACTCTGGCTGCAGGTAGTACAGGAAAATATGAGCTAATGCGTTGTCTTGTCAGCCCGGGAACACTGAATGGGAGAGAGGACTCGGTCAGTGCCAGAACAGCCATCTGCCAGAGTCCTCTGTGAATGCACTAGTGTTAAAAGCCCATACTCTGCCATTAGCAGTATATACACACAGGCTATGTGCTAATGAAAAGCTATGTGCTCTATTATAAGACCCACTCTGGCTGACTCTTAAGGGACCAGGCACAATGGATTAGTGCATTTCTGGATGTAGGCCACTCCATAGGAGACTGTGCTTTGATTATGCATGACTAAAATAGGTGTAAGTGTGTATATATATGTGTGTGTGTGTATGTGTGTGAATGTACATATGTGTCAGGAGCCTAGTTTACTTACTTCAAGGTGTGTTAAGGGCAGGGGTCTTGGTGTCCCACCACTGACAACATGTATTCCCTTGTTAATTTATTATGGAATTACAGTTGAACCTGAAAATCTTAAAAGTAATCAGGAAAGTAAAACAACTCGTCACACCATGATATTATACCAACACAGCATGACAGAGATTATACCAACACAGCATGACAGAGATTATACCAACACAGCATGACAGAGATTCTCCACACACTCTCACTGCAGAGCCTGGACATCCCTCAGACTCTCACACTACACAAGGCAACACACACACACGTGTGTAGCATGATACTCTGACCGTAGTGCTGGGTAACACACCCATCACCCATGCCAAGACCACAGGACACTGAACGCTGAGTGTGTACTAGTGGAGCGCCAGCGTTTGCCCCGGGGCACATCCCTGCTGCCCTTTGAGTTCTGGGTGAGCTCTGAGCGGCTAAACATCTCTCAATCATCTCTGCCCACTTCGCTCAGCTCTCAGCTGCCAGTTTACTGACTGTACAACAGAGAAAAAAAACAGTGCATTTTTACAGAAGGGAAAAGCATTTTCCTGAAAATACACTCTTGAATGAGAACGTCTGAAGGAATGCATGACTTGGTTGTCAAATGATCTTTGTATTTCAGTTTTGTTTATGTCACGGGGAGTAAGATACAAATCACAGGGGATTTAAAATAAAACATTCCTTCATACTTAGATTGCATATGTTCTAGATATGTTCTAGATATTAAGTACGTTGTTCTGTTTTTCTCATAATAAAATCGAAAATTCACAAATGTGGTCCCTGGAGCTGCTGTTTCTCTTCTCCCTGTGTCCTCTTCCCTTTGCCTTCCGCTTTTGGCAGATGTACATCTTTAGGTTTCCGTCTCTCCTATATCTCCACATGCTTCCAGTGGCTCAGTTCCTTCCACTGTTGTTGTTCAAGGTTCTCCACCTACAGCTACTTCTCCACACACACACACACACACACACACCAAAGTCTCTACAACATATCACAAATAAACCTCTTGGAGTACCTTGGCAATTAGGCTAGTACAGCAGAGTTGTGGTGTGTCTCTGAACAGCTGCCTGGGCTAATGACACACACACACACACACACACATATATATTACACACAGACACACATATACACACACTACATAGACAATAAATGAGTGATGAAGTGCTTTATCACAGATGCTTCTCCTTTACGCTGCTGTCACTTGTCAGTATTCTCTCACAACTGGAGTCCCCCAGCCCAGTGTCTGGCCATCTCTGGCTGAGCCAACACGTCCGCTGCCCTCAGACCACCCAGGGCTGTGGTGCAGCTCCTCACGTCTGCTAACTGGAGAGATCTCTCTGCTCTCCAAGGATTCCTCCCAATCCAGTCCCTCACTTCCTGCTTTCCTCCACACTCTCTTAATTCCCTCCTGAGGAGTCAGTACTCCATCTCATGGGTGCATTAGAGGTGTGCTGAACCCTCTGTTTAGCAATGCTCTGATCACAGCCATTGTTCCTGTGTGCCAAGACTCCGCTGGCCACTGGAACACCATCCCTCTTAGTTGCTCCCTCTCCGGGACTGTTATTGTGGTGTGCATGCTGTCTAATCCACATGGAGTGCAGTGGTTACGTCGTGTGTTTCCCTGCTAGATCCAGACCATGCATACAGCTGAATGACCCAGATCATCACACACACATAATCACTACACAATCACTGGCCCCACCCCTTCACCCCCTACACATATACAATCACTACACAATCTGACAACACACATAGGCCTGTAACCCTGGTCCCAGTTTAATTATGCACATGCAGTTGGCACTGGCAGCTGCACGAATGAAAGTGTTTGAGGTCTGATGGCCATGAGGTCAGTCACACACACACGGGCACAGACACATACAGACACGGGCAAATTGCACACACTGTCGATTTGGAATAACACCAGGTATAGACTGAAGCCAGCCAGCATACAGCCATTTAATGGAACCCTGGCATCAATAAGAGCAAATAAACAAGAGAGACAGAGTGGTAGTGAGCAGAGGAAACCCACATGAAGTCAACGTTGAGTGGATGAAACGCGATAGCCGGTGAAAGATTAGATGAGATCTCTATCTTTCAGCTCATTAATTGTTCAAGATATCTGCTTCTCCTTTTCTTTCTACTTTGTGATTTTAACACACTTCTAATTAGCTTCTTATTCAGGGTCTGTTCTGTCTGAAATCTAATATATTCCCTTTCATTTGATTATATACAATATATATATATATATATATATATATAAACAGTCTTTCCAGGTTTCCTCTCCCCAGCTCAAGCTGTAATTGGTTGTAGCTGTAACTGTCCTGCTGGTTGTAGCTGTAATTGTTCTGCTGGTTATAGCTGTGATCATTCTGCTGGTTGTAGCCGTGATTGTTCTACTGGTTGTAGCTGTAATTGTTCTGCTGGTTGTAGATGCGATTGTTCTGTTGTCCAGTCACAGACAAACTTCGGGGATGTTCTTTGTTCTGGCTTCACGATGGTGGAATGCACTTCCACTGACTGTCTGGACAGTCTTCAAATGTAGAATAAAGACTCATCTGTTTATAGAGTATCTCAATGACCATTAATTCTGCACTTTTATTTTTCTACCAGTGCTCAAATTCAACTCAGATTCAAGCCCTTATTTATAATTCTTTGTTACTGCATTCATCATAATTTAATAGAACATAATTTAATACTAGGACCAGCATGATTCTTGTATTTTTAGCAGTGATTTAGTTCAAATGTCTGCTGAACTCTATCTGTGAGTTAACAACAAAGCACTTTTTGTAAGTCACTCTGGATAAGAGCATCTGCCAAATGCTTCGAATGTTAATGTAAATATTGGTTGTAACTGTAACTGTTCTGCTGGCTGTAGCTGTGATTGCTGTACTGGTTGTAACTGTAATTGTTCTGCTGGTTCAGTGCAGTTGGTTCAGGGGCTGTTAGTTTAGTACAAAGAGCCACAGCTTCCTCTCATCCCCCCATCCAGGTTGTTTCCCTGATAATTAAAGAAAAAGAGAATCAAACACTCGGCCATGAAAACAAAGACCAGCAAAAAAGATAAAGGAGATCATCTTCCTCAGGCGATGTCTATGCAGAGGTGAAAGCACGTAATTATTTAAGTCATTTGATCGCCCAATCACACGGGCCCAATTCTCCTTTCCGAATGAGCCCCCGTTGTGCTCTAACAGGGGGTGTGTTGAGGGGGGCGAGACCATTCGAACGACTGGTGGCAGCTGACAGCACATCTGGGAGGAGACACTCATTTTCACAGCGATTTGGCGGCAGACCTAATAAGAGTTCAATTAAAAGCAGACTTCTTTGGGCGGCGGTAGGACATGATTACCCAGGAGTCAGTGGGGTATATTTAGTAGCTGCTCCTCTTTCTGAGAGGCACGTGTGGTTAGGCCTCAGGGACAAGGGACATTTACACAGACCATTATATCAACTCCTCATCCACTACCCACTGCTCACTGCTTCCACTAAGTTCTCCAGAGATCTGCACATAACTTATCTGAAGGTTCTATATTTCTCTCATGCTTTCTCTGTCTGCCTCCCTCCTCCGTGCTCAACTACGTGGCGACAGAGCTGGTTGTGTGTGTGTGTGTGTGTGTGTGACTGTGTGATCACTGCACGTCCACATTGCTCTGAGGAAAGAGGCCAGCTTGATAGCGTGTTAGAGATGACGGACAGGCAAAAGAACGGCGTGCAGGTGAAGGAGTTCCGCCAGCCCGGAGCCTGTCGGAGCGCTCCGGAGCACGTTCCTTCCCTCCGCAGATCAGAGCTGACCTGGAGGCAAATACTAGAACATTCCATCTGTTCACCTGCAGCCAACAACCAACAGCACAACATGCATTAGAACCACTGTTTCACAAAGACTGACTGACAGAATTGCAGAGGTGAGGGAAAAGGGGAGAAGGTAGAAAGAAACAGAAAGAGAGAGAAAACAAGATAAAGATAGAGAGAATGAGATAAAGAGAGAGAATGAAAGAGATTACAGCATAGTGATTATAATATGATTGTGACTAATTAACTAATATGGCATCAAGATGACTATGAGCCAGAAAGTAAGAGAAAACCCTCATTTCTATCAAGGACTTTTACTAACTTGTCTGGCAGTCAAATGCTCTTCATTGAGTTTTTGACGAGGCCCCTGGGTGTAAGCTGTGACAGGTTCATTTCCACTGCCTCTAATTGCTTTTAGCACTCAGCCAGGTCTCTCATTAGTCTACATTTATAGCACAAATACTGTAAACTCTGACGGGCGGCGGCCCCTAAACTCTTAGCAGCTTTGCAGATGAAGACATGCTGTCATTCACGAGGGCACCAGGCTTCTTGTGTGTCTATAACTGCCATAGAGAGGCACTGTTTTCTGCTAACAACTGATAATGTAGATTCATTTGAAATCTACTTCAACATCACTGCCATCCTGGTGTTGTTGCTCAGAACGATTGAGTCCCATGTTGGTAAGGACCAACATGTTGTCTTTTAATGATTCTCAACCAGTGAAGTGTCTTTAATTTGTAGTTGATCTTGATAGAAATATCCAGAGAAAACCTTTCAGGACATGGGTGTGGTTGTTCAATGTAGTGCTTCACTCTCTGATGTCTGTTCATAGGGTGTAACCAGCACCTGTTAAAGCCTGTTATAAGAGTGTTTGCCATAGACAGATGCTTCACTGTTACAGAACGACAGCTTTACATATGGGAAGTCATGCAGTTGTTTTTGGTGTTATTGGCATCCATTAAATACACCACGGCCCAGACCCTTTGCAACATTTGTATTTTTAGCAGGTGTTTTTTTTATCCTATAAAGTTTACATGGTGGAGACAGAGACCACACTGGAACGCAGGTCATCCCCACGGCAATACCGAGCCCTGACGATCTGACGGGAGCCAGCTCCCTGGAGTGGTAGCCAGAACACACACTCACCCTCCTGAGTGATGTTGTCTATCATACTTAAGTCTCACTACAGCCCAAATGTGGCCAGCACTGTCTCCTATGAGGACTTTATAGAGAAAGTTCAATGTCAGCAGTGTTAAGGAGAGTGCGCACATACAGAGTGTCTACACAGAATGTTCTCACATACACATTTTGACACAGAGGGTCCATGTACTCTTGATGGCAGGGTAACGCCATGAGAACAGAGCCACCTAATATAGAGACTGAACAATACTGAAAAAACATATGGGAGAAGGAGGCACCACACAACACTGATGCCCTGTGTTTACAGAGCCTGAGATCAGACCACAGGAACTTCTCTGAGCAGGATCCAGTAATTATCACGCTAGCAGATGTCTGGTAGAGGACTCAAGTTATGAGGAAAAATAACCACTTAAGTGGAGAAATTTTTTTCCTTCAAGCTTGGGTCCTTTACCAGAGACCTGGGAGCTTGAGGGTCCTGTGTAGTATCTTAGCTGTTCCCAGGACTGCACTCTTATGGACAGAGATTTCAGAAGTCATTCCTGGGATCGGATGGAGCCACTCTCCAAGTTTGGGGGTCACAGCCCCTAGTGCTCAGATTACCATGGGAACCACTGTTGCTATCACATTTCACATCTTTTCTAGCTCTTCTTTGAGCCCTTGGTATTTCTTGAGCTTTTTGTGTTCCTTGTTTCTAACGTGGGATTGCTACATCTGGGATACACATGGGGTTGCTACATCTATCACTACGGCCCTCTTCTGTGCTTTGTCCATCGCCACTATGTCCATTTGTTTAGTCATAACCATTTTTTCAGTCTGAATCTGGAAGTCCCACAGGATCTTAGCCTGGTTCTTCTCTGTCTTGGCAGTGTATCCCACACTGACCTTGGAACTTCCAGCCTATACTCGACACAGATGTTTCTGTATGTTACGCCAGGCAGTTGGTTATGCTCTTCCATGTTTGCCTGCTGGCATCTTATATCCCACTGTTATGTGTTGGATTGTCTCAGGAGCATCTTTGCACAGCATGCATCTGGGGTCCTGCCTCGTGTGGTAGATCCCAGCCTCTATTGATCTTGTATTCAGAGCTTGTTCCTGTGCTGCCATGGTTAGTGCCTCTGTGCTGTCTTTCAGTCCAGCTTTTTACAGCCATTGGTAAGATTTTTACATATCAGCCACTTAAAACTATTTGCTGGTGGTACAAACCATGCAGGGGTTTATCCTCTCCTGATGGTTCCTACATTTTCATTCTTCTCAGGTTTCTGCTGTCTGAATTATTCACTAAACACCTCATCATCTGGAGCTTCATCTTCCTGGTGTACCTCTGGATCTTGGTTGTTTGATCCTGAATAGTGGACCTGATGCTCACTAGCCCTCAGCGCCCCCCCCTCTTTCTGCTTAGTGTATAGTCTCAGAGTGATGATTTGGGATGAAACCCTCCGTGCATTGTGAGAAATGTCCTTGTCTTGATCTCCTCCTTTGGCCAGTTTATTAGAATAGTGGGGTATCTGATGCGTGGTTGAGTGTAGATGTTGATAGTCCAGATCTTCTTCCAATTCAGCTGACTTCTCAGGACGTGTCTCACTATTTATACAATACTATGCAGAAGTCTAAGGCCTTAGATTAGTTGTTTTAGCAATGGTATAATGGACATTTACACTTTTTTCCCAGTCTCTTTATTAAGATAGAAACAGGAAAACACAGCAAATATGTACAGATTTTGCTTAAAAATTTCAGAACAAAATGGCTCCCAATGGCAAAAGTCGTTATTTAGTGTTACTTACATTGTATACAGTGTGACTTACATTTAGTGTGAGTTACATCGTGTTCACATTTACACTCAGTGGCCACTTATTGGTATTGATTTATACATTTTATATGTTAATGCATGATGACTTGGACTCAGCCACCAACATTACTGAGGTGGACGTTACACCTACAGTACCATTATCTCACATACAGCAGACACGCCAATGGAAATATTGAACGGAACTCCAGTAATGTTTTGCAGCCACACTGGGTTTGTGGTCTTAAACCAGTCAGCTGTAGAGGAAGAGAAAAGAGGCTCTTCACAGAGGCTCAACTAAGAAAGCAAACGCAGGAGATCTGGCATGTAAAAGCAGTGTTGTGCAAAACGTTTTGTAAAAGCAGAAGTGCGTTAATGCATGTTTCTGAACAGCTGACATGACTTCATTTCCAAGGCCTCTGTCCTCTGTTGGCCAGCCTGCTGAGTTCTCCCGTCTCTGAACAGTTCACGCTTTACCTAGCTAATCCTCTCTGAACAGTTCACGCTTTACCTAGCTAATCCTCTCTGAACAGTTCACGCTTTACCTAGCTAATCCTTATCCGCCACCTCAGGTCAACCATTACAGAGCGTAAATGAAGCTGACTTCAGATCAGCACATTAAGGCCAGGCTATAGCAAACGTGAACCAAGATGAAGAGACTTTTGTTCTGAGGGCAAATGAGTGTATTGTGTGGTCCTGGAGACATTTGTTCAGTACAAACCCGACCCCCCCCCTTCTCCTGCCGTTTGGCACCATCTGGGCCCCGTACTCCTCTCTCCCAGCTTTTAGAGGACAGAGAGGGGGAAATTGGCACTAAGTGGGAATATAGCATGCGTGTGACAGAGGGAACAGTTTTAATTAAAATGTTTGCCCAGAAAATAATCTCCCGAGTAGCCTTGTTAATTATGACTAATTCTGCGAAGGTAGCGCACACAAAGGCGTTCGCTCACACTGCGTGCGGGGGTGTTTTCACCATGGAAACGGGGACGGCTGTTTTTTATCTCCCCCACCTAAACGGAAGTGGAGCAGCTTCCATCGTCTTTTGTCCCTCGTTATAATGCTTTGTTTAGCCACCTGATGAGGTGACTTTTGTTGTTAATTGGGTCACTGCTACAGCTCTGCTGTGATGCTCTGACTCCCAGACCCTGATGTGACAGCCTGGTTCAGATCACAGAGAACACGTATGCGCACAGACGCAGACAAACATGTGCATGCACACACGTACAAACACACACACACTTACACACGTACTGCACTGGCAGTCCAGGGATTAAGAGATTTCAAAGAGTTCAGATTCAAACTTCAGAATATAAAATGTGATGGGCCAAATACAAGAGCTGTTCCTTGTGAATGCAGATGTACAAGCTGGTACAAGCTGTGAGTATATACTTATTTGTGGACAATCATAAAACATGTGACCTTTAATCTTCTGGGGACATTTGGCAAAGTCCCCTCAAGAATGTATTATTTTTTATTTGAGGAAAGAGCCGGGTTAGATACAGCTGTAATAGAGAGAAAGACTGGCTGTGTGGAGGTGTCTGGGGGAGATGTTAAGACAGAAGAGAAGTATACATGCTAGTTTTTAATGTTGCAAGCTGTGACCCACTCCACCCACTCCACCCTCAGCAGCCGCAGCTGACCCCTGCATCATGCTTCCTGCAGTGACAAATTACATGTATCCTGCTTGTTTATGTATATGAATGTGTGTGTGTGTGTGTGTGTGACAGTCTTCTATCCTGGTGCTTTGAGCCCCAACAATAGAATAGTTTCTGTTCATAGAGAGCAACTCTCCACCTGTCAGGTTGTTACTGCTGTCATGCATATGTCAGCTCTAAGACAGAAGATCTCTATGAAGAGAACGAGTGAGAAGGGCCTTCACCACCCACTGCTACAGACATCAGAAAACCAGCTACAAGGGGACACATCAGTGCAAAGGCAAAAAATCTCCATTAAGTAAAAATCTAAGGTCAGTTGTGATAAACAAAAACCCTGTTCCTTAAAGAACAGAAAAGTACCAACACCAAACCAGTTCAGTGCGAACTACCAGACACCACTGTGTTCCTCTGAGCAGCCGCATTTGGAAAGGCTTCCTTGACCTTTTAATCTACGTGCTCACATCCTCAGAGAAATCTGGGAAATTTTGTTCCAGCGCCTCAAATATTTATTTAACAGTTTGATGTTTCAAAGTTTCTGAGTTTGAAAAGACTCCATTCCTGCAATGAGTCATCTACACTCAGCATTTATGGTTTGAACGTGTGTTAAAAAAAAGAAAAGAAAAAAGACGCTTTTGCCTTCCCTGGTCTCGTCTTAATAATCAATCCAGTGAACCAGAGATCAAACAAGAGATCGGCAAAACACTGGTGCATAATGAGCCTCGGTAACAGAGCTGCTGTTAGATAGAGCTGTGAGCTAACTCAGAGGAGACAAGCACAGCCACATGGACGTGCTCCGAGTCCCAATGTGAGTGTGTGTGCGTGTGTGTGTGTGTGTGTATGCATATGTGTGTGTGTGTGCGTGCATCTGTGTATGTGTGTGTACACGTGCGCGTGTGTGTGTGGGTATGCACTGGGACAATGGCTCTGAGGCAGTATGTCTGTGAACATTTAGGGCTTGTCAGTCCAGAGGCAGTTCAGCAGTATGGTGTGAGCAGCTCAGCTGCTGCTTGAAGAAGAACAAACACAATACACAAATACAATACACAAACACAATACACAAACAAACACAATACACACCCCACTGGAGTAGCAAATAAAACACACTATTAGTACAAATGCATAATGAGACAAAAGGTACCAAAACATCACACTCAAGGTACCATCACACTCGATATGTGTTGTGATGGTACCATCATACTTGAGATGTCTTGTGATGATACCATCACACTCGAGGAACCATCACACTCGAGATTTGTTGTGATGGTACCATCACACTCGAGATGTGTTGTGATGGACCATCACACTCGAGGAACCATCACACTCGAGATGTGTTGTGATGGTACCATCACACTTGAGATGTGTTGTGATGGTACCATCACACTCGAGATGTGTTGTGTGCAACAAGTGCTTCTCACTGTCACTACTCATTACCCTTTCAGCATTAAGCAGAAACTCTTATCCAGAGTAACTTACATACATCTAACACTCTGCACAGCCGTCTCTCATCAATGGGAAGGCATTTTTAATAGTGCAAGCTTCTTAACATAAAAACTAAATGCATCGTAGCCTTTGAGCTGAGTAAAGAGAAACAAACGTACAGAACCGAAACTTTTATCCTGATCACAAGCAGATTTCCAAGAGAAGGTTTCACATGACTGGCCTGAGCTATTCATACCAAAACATGTATGTGATCTTGACGGTAATGTAAATAAATGTACAGTTTGTTAACTTTACTGTGACCGAGACACGTGCCATGTGCTGATCATTCCTTAAGTGCACACGTTAGGGACCACTGCCTCAAAAAGGAAGTGCAGGAACCCTAAGGGAATTCTTCTGCATGTAAATATGTGGTGAGAATGGCAGTGTTCAGTATGTGAGCTGTAATGTGAAATGTCCATGTCATTAATGCACCAGGTGGACTATGTTATCCTAAATGGAGAACAGAGACAGAAGCTCCTGTAAGCTCTGGGAAAGCTATGACTAGTAAAGAAACATACATTCAGGAGAACAAACACACACACACACACACACA
>JAOYMR010000003.1:15272925-15288720 GCA_025802075.1 Tenebrosternarchus preto | reverse complement strand
ACAGCCCAACACTGCTGAACACAGCCCAACACTGCTGAACTGTGTCAAACACAGCCCAACACTGCTGAACACAGGCCAACACTGCTGAACACAGCCCAACACTGCTGAACTGTGTCAAACACAGCCCAACACTGCTGAACACAGCCCAACACTGCTGAACTGTGTCAAACACAGCCCAACACTGCTGAACACAGGCCGACACTTCTGAACACAGCCCAACTCTGCTGAACTGTGTCAAACAAAGCCCAATACTGCTTTTACTTGCTTTAAGACAGGATAAGAGAGGAGCATGGGGTGAGGCACATTCACACACACACACACACAACATATCTCAGATGGACACTTTTGGAGATTTTGCTGATCCCTAAATCAGTTTTTTATTATACATTTTCTCATCATAATCCATGAGATCTGAATCTCATGTGTGGTTTATCATCCTGCCTGCAGAGTTACAGACAGACAGGAACTGTGACGGACATGATGAGACAGGGCTCTGTGTGAATCTGCAGATTGTCAATAAGGAGAGAATAAATGCTACATCTTCTAGCACTTAAACTTGGTACCACCAAATATTCAGTTTTTCTGTGTTGTTCAATCTAGAGAGAACCCAAAAGTGCCTCAACAAATCAGCACATGATTTCAGGGCACTTGCAACCTCTCTGTTCCTCTGTGTGTGTGTGTGTGTGTGTGTGTGTGTGTGTGTGTGTGTGTGTGTGTGTGTGTCAGGTATGAATGAAAGCACATTTAATCATTTATTATCCAAAGGGAAAAGAGATTACTTCACGTTCAGAGTTCTGTCAAGAGGTGCATATCCTTCAAAGGAGGAATATGGAGAGTCACCTTCAGAGGGAGTCTCCCCCAGAGGGAGTCATCTCCAACTTACACACCAACAGCTTAGAGATAACTATCCTGGTTATTGTGTTACCATTAAAATAAGAAGATCTGGTGGCTATCAGATCACTATTCGAGATTAGCTGGTAAAATGTAACAAAAAGAAAACAGCAAATAACAAAACACCCATCCAGAGACACAAGGGCATTAGGAGATCTGCCGTGTCCCAGCCGGGCGTTTCTGTGCGATTAGCGATCCTTTCCAGGCATCTGTGAAAACAAGCGAATTTGTCGTCTGTCTGCATTCTAATATCAGCCTGCGTTTGCTGCACCGTTTGCTTTTGTGTGTTCATTTTGCTCATTGTAATACATCATTCTTAGTGCTTTTTGTATTGTTTTTTACTTAAATATTTGTGGGTTTCACCCCATTTTCTTCCTTGTTTTCCCGTTCTCATTTTGTGAATGATTCCCATTTTGAGTGTGTAGTGTATGTCCCACTGACTCTTTTCCTGGGCTGATCACCAGTGGCACTGGACAAACTGCAGTGTTTGGTTTTTGGATGAGAGTAATAGAGGTCAGACGTCATATCAATCAAGGCTCTATCCTGCAAGCCAGACTGCATGTTAATTTTTCAGTAGCAACTGAATATTTGCATTAACATGCATGGCCTTCGTGTGGGAGCTGATGCAGAAAGGGCTTTCTCATCTGCATAAATAAGCACCTACAGAAATGAATTCCAGGACGCATCAGGTCTCATACCAGCAAAACTGGTTAACAAGCTAATAATGTCTTTTTGATTACTTGAAAAAAAAGAAGAAGGTTTGCCAAGCTTTGGTTTGTACCGCTGCCTTCCATCAGTATGTTTTCTAATTAAATGTTTCTGTGTAAATGTTTATGATTACCGTTTCACCTTTATTATAATGCTAAAATCATCTCTGATATCTCAAAGCATTTTGTATACAAGTGTTGAGTTATTCATGTAACCATGGTACCCTTTTTGAAAAAGAAGTTCCGGATCCACCTCAATGCATTCAGCATCAGAGTGGAACCTTCTATGGGTCCCTCAGAAGTGTCTTGTTCAGGATTAGGATTAGGGTTAGGGTTAATCTTCTGCTTCCAGGATTAGGACTAGGGTTAATCTTCTGATTCCATGATTAGGTTTAGGGCTAGAGTTAACCTTCTGCTTCCAGGATTAGGATTAGGGTTAGGGTTATCCTTTTGCTTCCAGGATTAGGGTTAGGGTTATCGTGCTGCTTCCAGGACAAGCACTGCTATTTGGGGTAGGGCAAGCAGCACTAAAGGGTAGCACTGATTCCATCCTTCAGGGAACTTGGGTCATTCTGATCTGGGGGCTCAATCATAGCACATGCGGGTGCTTCTAAAACAAGTTCACACTGACAAATTGTTAACAGCCCCTGAGGCGCTCTGTCTGAAAGGAACAGGGTTATGGGGAGAGGCTACACAGGCTGTCCATCTGTGATACTGTTCCACAGAGGTGGGGGTGCTCCACCTTGGTGTTTTATCAGGGCCAAGACTGCGTTGATAGTGCTCATTATAACACACCTCCATCTCAGATACTGCCATTTCAGATACTGCCGAGAGTCTGGTCGTTGAAAAGGTGCAGTTTAATCATATTGCACGTGCACTACACAGTCAGAACTGTTCCCTGTCCTGGAAGGACAGCCAGTGGTCCTGTGCTGTCATTGGTCAGCTTGCGACTCTTCAGGATCCAGAGGGTGGGCCCTTTCACCATTGTGCATGTATCACCCTTTTCGTTTCCTGTTGAGGACGATGAAACTTTTGCACACTGTGCCATGCTTCCAGGACACATAAAGGCAGACTGGCAGAAGCTGCTGTCAAAATGCCCTGAGCCGTTTGGCACTGGTTTGAACTCACAGATTTTCCAGGCAAATCTGAGAGATGGTCTGACTCTGAGAGGCCGCCCCCTCACCTGAGAGGGGTGTGTTCATGCTGTCAGGGTAAAAGAAGGCCAGGGAAGCATGTAGTGTGTAGTGGATCAGCATCGTGGGAGTAGCACAGCATGCCTGTAATGTGAGTAGAACCATATCTGCATCTCCTGGCCTTAAGTGGATTACATTTTCGGTCGGTCTGACTCGGATAGATTGGATTTCCCACGCTGCTTGTACCTGTGAAAGGGAATGGAGATTACCATGGCATTTTTAATGTGTTGTTTTATCTCATGTTTAATGTCACGTCCGCTCAGCTCCGACACATCCGCTCAGCTCCGACACATCAGCCCAGCTCCGACACATCCGCCCAGCTCCGACACATCCGCTCAGCTCCAACACATCCACCCAGCTCCGACACGTCCGCTCAGCTCCGACACCTCCGCCCAGCTCCGACACGTCCGCTCAGCTCCAACACATTCACCTGTTCTGTTTAATCCGTCAGCAGTGTGCATTTTACATGCCTTTATGTCATGCTTTGTGAAGTCATGCAACATCTATCTTGTAATTCTGAACACTCCATTTCTTCTTTGGGTTTCTTCAGTTCTTGTTCATGTCTCTGCATTGATTGCTCAATTGATTGGTTTTTGTCTGGTTGCCTTGGCACTGGACCGCTGGACTGTACTCGGTTCTTGACTCTGCATTAAGTAAACTACCATTTGGATGCACCTCCCCCCCTCTGTGATTCATAAGCTTGTGTCAAAGGATGCGTGAAAAATCTGACATAGCTACATAGATTAAAAATCTTAAAATGCTATAGAGGAATCAATACTGGTAGCTTGACAGTCCTTACACAACCATAAATCCAGCAGAACTTATACATATGTATAAGTCTTAAAAAATCACAGGTTCCAACCCTCTTTGACTCTGATCTTACTGATTCATTTGAATGATTATTCATTTTTGTTTCTCATCTCATCCGATGCACAGGGAGGCCCTGAGCTCCATACCCTCAAAGCCTGTCTTCCCCTAAGTTTACTTCATCCTCATCTTATTGCCCAGATGTTAAACAATACTCCCAGCAACTATAGTTCCTGCAAACCACAATTTAACTGAATCGTTAACATTGTTTTATGCAAACAGTTGTTATTTCAGAGGGGATGCGTGAACATACCTTTAACCGTGCATCGTAAAAACGTAAACATCTGTGTCATTTCTCTAGCCACAGGGCCACCACACAACATAAAAAGAATGAGCTTCTAGAAAAAGTCTTAACCCATCAAATCCACTTTACAACCCACTTCTTTTAAATAGAACAGCAAGTGTAATTTCAATTCAACACACCCAAAGAAGAACCCCTGAACAGAATACATTCTGGATGTCTTGCAGTATTAGTGTGTCCATGGAGGATGGGTAAAAATGTCTTCTTTTTCTGGGCTGTTGATGAGTGAGAGAAGCACTGTGCTCAAGTAAAACCAGGGAGGAAGAAGGAGAAGCGGGCGCCAGATTGGGTAAAAACTCAGCAGGGACCTCCCACCCTGAGGCTCTGTTCTGACACTCTGCTGATTACAGAATTGGGAGATTTTGTCTTTTTTGGCATAGAAGGAGAGTATCACTGAACAAAGAGTGGGGGGCTGGTTTAGCATGACTCCCCATGGAGTAACTCCATAGCGCCCTGAGCCATGTTAAAAGTGGGTGGGTGAGGATAAACCTGGCAACCCTCTTGAAATCTGCCACCTTCCAAAATCTATCCAAGCCACAATCTGTACCATAGCATAACCAGCAATGTCCAAAACGTCTAACAAAGACAGTAAAAGACACAAACATAAGATAATTTTTTTGACTTGAGACTATTACTAGGCTACAGTCACTGCTAATAAAATGCAGTACCAGAAAATTCTTTGTCTTTTGTTCTGGATAAGGCAGCATGAACTTTCTGCTTGTCATCTTTCTCCATGCTCCGAGGCGTTGTCATGGTGATATTATCTTTCATGATAATGGGCAGACTCGATGGACGTGATTGTACCATCCTGTAGGACATTTCTCTTCAGAATAAATGATAACTGGTCCTAGAGATTATTTTCTGTAGGTATTCTTCAGCATGTGTGTCCATTAAGGTGGGCTTTTAAACCTAGACAACCGAGTTCATGACAACTAAGTTTATTAAACACATTATTCACGGCAAGCGTTGACATCAGATTTAAGAGGTACTTACATAGTAGTTTACATACGCCCTGTCCTTTTAGCAAGGGTTTCTAATATCAAGGAAAAAGGAAAAGGGTTCCCCAATAGCAGGCTGTCACTATACATGAAACAGCAAAGCAAACAATAGATTATCACTGAAAGTTAAACCTTCAGTAACGTAATTGCAGGGAAATACATTAGGCACACGTACATGCACACTTTTTTTATTCTGTGTTATTGCGTGGTGAGGCACACAAACGCAGTCTTTCTGAGAAGGACGTGGCCCATCTGTGAGTTGTTTGGAAACACTGTGCCATTTCCATCCTTTTTCATAGTTCTTACACACCTTCCTGTGAAAAGCTGCTCGCCTGAAGGTCCCACTGATAACAATGAGTGCAATCTATATGCATAGCTCCAGGGTGTTCACAATGCTTAAATGTGACTCCAGAAAATAACGTTCCCCTTTCCCATCTGCCAACACAAAGGCTTTGTCTCCATGGTCATCTCCTGCTTAAAGACTTAATGTCTAAAACATTGGGGGGGAAAAAATTGTGGCTGTCACTCCAGATGTATTTCATACATATACAAAGCACAGGCTTAATCAGTGTGTGCTGTTATGCCTCCTTAGCAGTTTGTTGTTCATCTATCAGATACTGGTGCCTATATATTTGTTCCATAGCACAAGTCCATGATTCTCAAATCATGTGGTTTCAAATGGAGCCAAGGGTGACACAAAGATGCGCAATGTTTATTTGTGTGAGAGTGTGTGTGGGGTGGGGCTTGACAGCCGATCACGTCTCAGTAGAGAGTACCTGGTACAGAGCAAGACAGAAGCAGGGGCCTTTTACAGAGAGCACAGAGTACAGGGCGGTGAAAGGGGACGGAATGAGCTGCAGAGGAAAAGAGGGAGACAGCAGGAAAAAAAACGTAAAGGAGGATAGAGGTGTGAGGAAGACGACTAACACACAGCTGAGGGGAGAGAGGATAGAGTCATCTTTAATAGCGTAGTAAAAAAAAACAGTGCAGAATAAATTACACTCCATCCCACTGGATTACTCGTGTAATTATTTGAAGGCAGGATTTCATTAGGATGTGCAGAAATGTGGAAGAGTGAGGAACCGAATAAAAGAGAGAATATGATTTTTACTCGTGTAAATTAGGGTTCAGCCGCGTGCAGATAACTGATATGGAATTCAGACCCCTTTGATTTCAACAAAAGCAGAGCAATGATAAAGTTTCTCAAGGAACATGCAGGAGGAGACAGGAGACATTTTAGTCTTCGGTACAGATATGATTTTATTTGCGTTAATGATCTTTCAGAGAAAAAAAGATTTTAATTCTAAGAAAGGCGTGTTTCTCGGATTAAGTCTTGTTTCCTTTGTACCAAAGCATCTGTTTTCAGAGGGGAAAAAAAAAAAAAAACATTGTTTCCAAAAAAAAAAAAAAAAAAAAAAAAAACCGCACACAACAAACATTAATAACAATAAACAGTCTACCAGTACGTCTTCCACACAAATGGTACAGAACACAAAAGATTGTCTTACGGATCTCAGAATCTGATTTAATATTCATCATGCTGCAAGAACCAGACTTGCTGGACAGGGAAAACCACACACACACACACACACACACACACGAGTAAGAAGAAATAGTAAAAGATCTCTGAAGGGCATAAAAGCAAAAACTAAAAACCAAATGTAACAAAGTGTGAGAACCTCCTTCATGAAAGCCAGTGTGAGATGAGTCTAGATTCAGAAGTGCTTTTCTATCCCTTCATCACCCTATTCTTCAGATTCTTCTCCACTGAAATGGAGCTTTTAGATCTGATGTGAATGTGCACTTCCCCCCTCCACCCCCAATACACACAGCAACCTTCAGCTGATTCATTCATTCACTCACTCATTCATTCATTCACTCACTCACACATTTACAAGTACTAAATGAAAGGTCCTAGTGTTCTTGACCATTGACCGTTGACCATTAGACGTACAATGAACAATGAGAATAACACTTGAGAGCAGCTGACACCTGAAGGAATGGCCCAAAATTATAGTGGGGAACATCAAAGTGCAATGCATCATGTTAGGCAAAAGTGTACTCTGAGCACAGACAAGTCTTGGATTCCCAGGTGAGAACCAAAGTGCTTTAAACAATTAAATACATGACATCTAACACACACTTCAAAAAAATCTGGAAAGGTTAAAATACTATAAAAGATGAAGGACTGTCTGCTACAAACTCACACATTTACAATAAAATGAATAAAGAAGCATAAAAATGGAGAACAAGTTGTTGTTTTTGCTTTACATCACATTTTGTACATTATACTTTCAGTGTCTGACTTCTCTTCTAAATATGGCACTGAGTAAGAGTGTGTGGAGATTATCCAGAGAAGGAAAACATTAGAGAGATGAAAGAGACCCTGATGAAATCTCTTTGCAGCACAGTAGAAGACGAGAGACAGGAGCATAATGAGTGAAGTAGAAAGTAGGATTAAAACAGGCTGGTAATGCGCAATTTGTCCACTCCATCTACGGGACAATCTAGATTTTTCTAGAAAATCGCAGGCATTCTAGAATTTGACCAACAAATAAAAGAATGTGAAGGGCTGTTTGTTTGTGTGTGCGTGTGTGTGTGTGTGTGTGTGTGTGTGTGTGAAAGGGCCTTGGAGGCTTCCGGGTTCCAGAGTTTCCTTTACCAGAGTTAAATTAGGGGGAAGGTTAAAGGTTAAAGGGATTCCAAGGGGCGTCCCAGCACGTGATCACTGTGAACCGAAATTCACGTTTCTCACGCAATGAAAGAGTGAAGTCACTCAAAAAATGTTCAAATGTTCTTTGAAAGATGCTACTGAAAAATCAGTGTCTGAGGATAAAACAGGGCATGAAACACAAGATCTCCATGGGAACATCCATAGTAACGTCTATCTCGTCTGCTATACACACACACAACACAGCAACCAAACGCACTTGGAGGAGGACCATGATTGGAGATCTAGGGCAGAGGGAGTGGCCGAGTTCGATCATGAGCCCCTGGGATTGGGCAGGTCAAAGACAATGGGTGGATTCATTGGCTGGAAGTTAACTGTACATGCAGACGCATTGATAAATGTGGTCGTTCCATCAGTCATCATGCCATAACCTAAAACACACACACACACACACACACACACACACACACACACACACAAGCAAAATACATTGTCAGTTTTTTTGTTCAGATGTCACAAGCAGATTCTACACACATGTATGCAGGGTGCCATCAGAACTCGTGTCATAAATACAGAGACGGACATGACTGTGATAATTATGTAAATATGAGGGACAGATCAGAGATTTTGTTCTGACAAATATCAAAATGTTCCTAATGAGCACTATATATAATTATGTCTAAATGTCTAAAATGCAGGAGTATACTGAACAATACTGCTGAGTGCTCAGAAATACTTCACTGTTTCACACGTCACCCTGCAGTTGCAATACGTAGCAATATGCTGGCAATGATATGTGGTGTTGATATCATCACAGGGTGAAAATAGACCTGAGTCACGATTCCAGTGCCTAGACATGCCACCATGAAGAGCAGCCGGGCCCTCACGCCGTGGCTCCGAAAGCAAATTAACAACATGGCAGTACATACACTTACAAACCCGCCGCAGTCCCGCAGCAGGACGTAGGGAGTGACCGGTCGCTTACATGGAGGTATTATTCCACATGTCTTGTCTCTCACATGATGAAAGACAGACATGCACAGTGGCTAACACACACGCAAAGTAAAACACAATCTGGGGAGCTCAAAATATTTTCACTGGCAGCCATACACATACATAACATATTCTCGCCCTTTAGGTATAATTATCATTTTATGATTCTTTGTAGTGTGGTGATATGAAAAGAACGTCATTTATAATAACACCACTCAGATCTCGAACCTCACAGCAAAACAAGAAGACCTCATTTATAAAACTAACATCTCAAACCAAACTGACACACAAGATCTTCAGCGTTTCCTCCTCGCTGTGGTAAAAGGCGATTCGGAGTTGCTAATTTGATTTTGCGTGAATCTGAACGTGATCTTATTTATTCCCATGCTGAGCACCCCAGAGACAGAGCTGCTCTGCTCGCCCCAGAAGAGGGAGAGGTCTTCTGGCGGTGTTTGTGTGTGTCTCCGGGCCCTGCCATTGCGGGCTCCCCGGCCACACGGTCCGATTTCCCACCCAGCCCACCTCCACGCGGCTCTACGCCGCCCTGGAGGTCTTCAACATATGTGCATCTACGCGTGGGAGATTCTGACTGCACAGTTACCTTCATGTATGTGTCCAAAAACATGGAGTTTGGGCTGGACTCTCCTCTGGACTGTGTTCAGCAGCTCCATGCAACCCACACGCTGCATCTTCCTCGGCACCCAGTCCAGGAAACCTGCAGGGCAGCAAACGAGAGCAACTCCACAGTGACTGTAATGGAGGCTGGTTACATGCTCAGCTCTTTATCTTCTTGACATATATTCACATGCACTTGGAAATGCAGCACATATAGCATAGGTGTCTGGAGGTGCAGGGAATCTGATTTAGAGCAGGCTGGCGAACGCACACACGCGTGGCACAGGAAGGAGCACACACCCATCTCATGAGAATTAAGCCTTTGTCACACAGTCTGAAAGCCCAAGAGTTAGGTGTGTCTTAAGCTGCAGCTGTCTTCATGCAGAAACTTCCCCCTGCCATATCCATAATGTGTGTGAGTTGGGGGGCGTGCGAGCGAGCGTGCGTGCGAGCGAGCGTGCGCACATGCGTGCGAGTTTTATTGTGTGCAGAGGGATTTGCCGCACTGCGAACAGTGTCCCGCCATCGCATGCTTTAGCAGCCTGCTGTAGCCGCTCCATCTGCCAAACCCTCAGAGCAAACGCACGCGTGTGTTTCACTCCAAACCAAATTACAGGGAAAAAGCCTCGAGTGTGTGACTACCTGTGTTTGCGCGGTTGTGTGTGATTTGTGACTTACCCAGAGGAGGGCAGTGTGTGAGCAGAATGTCAGTGGACTCTGGGATCTGGTTCCACTTGTCCAACAGTGCCTGCCCCCGTGGCAGGTTAAACCCCCAACCATAGTACCATGGCTGCCTACCTCACACACACACACACACACACACACAAATATGAAAGAGAGAAAGAGACACAGAGAGAGAGAGAGAGAGAGAGAGAGAGAGAGAGAAATGAAACACATTTAATGACTTCTGGGGCAAAACAACACAACCATCATCTTCATCACCATCATCAGAGCAGTTCTTTTGTATTAAGTTTGGTCTTAAATAACTGTGTGTGATTTCGTGTGCAACACCACATTCTGCACCCTGGAGAACTGAAGCTGCTCCCTGAAGCTTCTCTTTGTGTGTTTTATGGTTGTGCACAGGTACACCACACAAGCAATGCACACCTAACTGAAAATGTGTGTTTATCCACAGAATACAACAACAACAATAACAATAATAACAACAATATGTAATCGATGTGTTTATTAAGATATAAATTCTTAATGGAGAAATGCCTTGATCATTGATGAGGCTGTGGAATGAAGAAGGGGAGACCAGTTATGTAGTAAGTTAAGGGGGGTTAGACGTGATGGAGAAAGAGGCGGTTTGAGGAGGAGGAGAGGGAGGAGGTGGAGATGGAGGAGGTGGAGATAAGAGGAGGGTTTGATAGCTCTGCCTGTGTCCCATCACTCTGATTGCAGATGCACCAAGCTTGAGTGACGGTGTAGAAATTAACATGTCACTAACAATCTGTCCCCAGATCCATCTTCCTCCACTGTTTCGGATGTGTGCGTGCGTGTGTGTTTGTGCGTGTGCTTGTGTGTGTGTCTGTGTGTGACCGCAAGTGGCAGTTTGCTCATGAAAGTTGCTTACATTTGGTAATTTAGAGGGAGCAGTCATTTGAAACGTTTACTTTTATAGGATGTTTGATGCATCAGTGTCCAAAGCCCTTACACACACACACACACACACACGCGCACACGTGCACACACACGCGCACACACACACACGCACACGCACACAAACTTGACATGTAATTGTGGCAGCTATAAGTGCAAATGCAGAGCAACCAGGAGGTTCATCATCTCAGGAAGGTCAGGAGGACAGACATGCCTCATGGGAAATGGAGTCTTATTTTCACCAGTTTTCATTTGATTAATATTCAAATATCTCCAACATCAGAGACTTAATGTTTATGATGAAACATCTGAAGTGCTGTGAACGCCATGTGAATAATTTACATCTAAAATCTTAAAACATTTAAATGGTCTTTGCATATTAATAGTCTTATTTAAATATTAATTTCAATTTTTACATTAATGTACATGACGTTCTCTAGTATGCTGAATGAAGTAAAGATTCTGTATTGATGTGCCTCAAATCTTCTGTAATGACTACAAAAAGTCTCTCTCATAAAGAGAGACACGCAGTCTACAAAAAATTCTTCTAAACAGACAAATGGACATGTTCATATTTAATAAGAAACAGTACAATATAAAAGAAATGCAGAAAGTGTCAGAAAGAATTGAAGTGAAAAAGAAAATAAATAAATTTGGAATTTTGGCCAAAAACTACCAGTGAGCATAATTACCAAACTGAAATGATTTCTTGAGATGTTTTAATTTTTTTTTTACCAGGTCAAATGATTAGGTTAATGTAATAACTGACTTATAAACTAGGCACAGGTTTGTCAATATGCACGGCCCAAGAAAGTGTGTGTTTCTCAGAGCATCTGCACTTCCAGGGGAAAGTGCTCCACACAGCTGTTTGCTTTAGCATGGTGGGTCCCCCGGTCACCACGCATTACACTGACGGGAAAACAACCTCAGAAATCAAACCGAGGAGCTGATTCTCCCTCTGCTCCAGCCCGGGAGTGACACAATTAGACACCGACAACAGCTCAGGCTAAAGTCTTGGTTACGTGTGTGTGTGTGTGTGTGTGTGTGTGTGTGTGTGTGTTTGTGTAAATCAGTCCTCTGATGACCCAATAGTATCAGTGCAATCCGTATAAATCTTTAAAAGTGTAGCTAGGAGAGAAGAGCTGAAGGGTGTGTCTGCTTCAATATTTCATCATGTTGGTTAACTTGTACAAGGAAGGGAGAGAGAAAAACAACATGGCGTGATAAAATCACAATAAAAATCCTATTAATGTAGCACAGGCATTTTTAATCTAAATAAACTCAGATTGCCTGTGAGGTAGTTTGCTGAGCCAAAACACTAGAGTGAAAACCTGCGCAAGAAGAACAGAAAAGAGAATAGGAAGAGAGAGACAGTAAAAGAGAGGGCAGGAAAAAGAGAGAAAAATACCAAGAGGAAAGACTGACGTGGGCTATTCACCGAACACGACACGGCAGATTTGCAGTGTAAAAAGCATGCATCCACAGTCGTTCCATCTTCACCTCTGGCTGATTTAATTAATGATGCTGATGCTATCATGACCCTAATTACAGACTAAAAGACAAGATGTGTGTGTGTGTGTGTGTGTGTGTGTGTCAAACACAGGTATGTGAGAGAATTATTAGAGAAATGTTTAGCCTCTGACACACCATGGTGTTTTAACAGGGTGGAAGAGGTTGTGAGAGTCACTGATTAAAAGCTGCCATATTTCACACAAATTTAAACAAGCACTTCAGTGAAGCCCTTCACACACAACAGCTCATTAAAAGTGCCTGTTTCAGTTAATCACAGGTCACACCAGTCTGCTGGGGAATCTCACAGCTAATGCTCAACACCCCCCCCCCAGCCCCCCCAACACACACAATGGTATGTGCAGATGCAGACAGCAGTATAGAGCAGGAAGGGCCCCCTGCCCACTGTGTTGGGTTCCGTTTAGCATGGTTTAGATCACGTTGGCTGGTTGCTCTTTTCAGTTCATCACCTGTTTGTTGCATTTTTGAATAGTTTTAAAATGACCTGTTTGACACCTACATCTTTTATGCAAAACACAGAACTCCGGATTAAGTGAGACTCAAGACATCTAACAGCCAACAAGTCATCAAGTCTTTCTATCCCTCATTGCTGTTAAAGTGTCTATAATATATAATGACCTGAATGAGTCCTGTAGACGTTAGTCTTTGACTCTGTGAACTGCATTTATAGTTCTAGCCGTGCTGTGACTCCTGACACAGAGGACTATAGTACAAACACATCACCTCAAACCAAACACAAACACTGATCCTGGTGGGTGAAGCGGCTCGTAATAAGACACATTACGGTGTTACAGTGGGTATTTTTTTCAAAATGTATTTTATATTTTTAAAGTTATAAATTAATTTACAAAATGACAGAATTGACATAAATAAAAGTCAACAGTCATTTACTGAGAAAAGCTGTAAAACCCACACATGATCAGAATTTCTAAATGATTCTAACTGATTTTCATTTCTATAAGTTTAATCAGAATTGTGCATCATGCAGCCAGCAAGCAAAATGTTTTTTTTTTAATTATCCAATAAGAAATTTATAATTTTTATAATATAATAATAAGCAAACCAATATATAATTTTATATAACATGAATGATTATAGCTGAACAGGAGAGAGTTTTGGATCCAAGTTGCGATTTCAATAAAATACTTATTTAGTATTTAAACTTTGGACCTGAAAATGAATGAGATTTGTTTGTGACTTTACGAATGTACAAACTAAACCAGATTAACTATTTCATTACACAATAATTAAAACATTTAAAAACACTTTTAGCAAAATGTGCCATGTCCAACTTCACAAGTTCTTTCAGATATTTCAGTATTAATGAGAGAAGGTATCAAATTTGCACCAAAATGCTAACATTTTATGTAATTATTGTTAAAGAGATTTATACCAATTTTGCGTACCGTGCTGTTGCCAATGTGAAAGGTTTATTTTGGTGTTTGTTTTTTATTTTTTTTTTACAGATTCCCCCCCCCCCACCCCTCCCGGATTTCTCCTATACTGCTGCTTAAGGTACGAATGCATTACAATATATTTTGCTATATAAAAATGCTATTTTTTATGGCATGTGCCATATGTAGAGTTGATACTGGAGTGAACATTCAGGACCTGGTCATGTACTACACTGCTGTTATTGCAGGTTCTGAGTTTGGGTGTAACGGGTGCAGCTGTTTAACACTTGCAGGTGTAGCACAGCACTACGGCTGGATTGTGGAGACGCGGAGAGCTGCTCTGCTCTGAAGGACAGCGACTTTGATGCTGAGGCAGAGAGAGGTGTGCGAGCCGTTCACATAGCAACCCCCCTCCCCACATCCTCCCATCGCCTGGTGGGCACAGCAAGTGAGCCAAGTGTTCACACACACTCCCCAGCCAGTACCTCTGTACATACACCACAGAAAAATAAAACACACAACCACAGGGGGGGTGCTGGCAGAGCATATCTACCTCTGACAACAGAAGGATTAGCCCATCCTAGACCAGACATACGACTATATGCATGTTTCCATGTGTGTGTGTGTGTGTGTGTAAACAAGAAAAAGTTACATCTCTACTTGTTTGGCAAAACTTTTCCTGTTCTCTCTGTTGCTCACCTCTCTCTTCACTCAATCCTTCCTTTCGTCTTTTTTCTGCTGCTTTCGCTCCATCTCTCTTTCTCTCTGGCTTTTTGCTTTCAACATGTGGCAGATCTGGGATGTTTTGGTCCACAGTGTGTCTTATGCAAAAGTCAGCAAGTTCAAAAGAGCCAGAGGTCAGTTATATACCACCCACACACACACACACACACACACACACACACACACACACACACACACACGCACACACGCACACACACGCACACCGTACAGGAACTTAGCCCAATCCAGGCCTGATGTTTTCTGTTTTCATGTTCAATTCAACCAACATGAAAAACATTTAAAGCATCAAAATGTATGTGATGAGTTTGCTACAATTTTATATGAATTTTGCTATTCAGGGAAGTACATCACTTCCTCAAACCCATGACATCAAATCAATTTGCAGTTGCTTTGCTAATTAAACATTTTTTAACACAGTGACTAACCCTGTCACAACATATGTAGACAGTTCCGCATAACACACACAAACTATTCCTCACTATTAATAAAGTTCTCTGGACAAAGTGTTTTTTTTTGTCTATCGGTGGTGCTAGTCATCCTGGTTCTTTGAGCTCAGTTAGTGGTTCTTGGCCCCATTAATGCCTTTATACTGAACCCATATTTAATATTACCATCATTACAAATGCAAATTTCAATAAGACTTTCAAAAAGTATTTCATTTCCCGTTCATACAACTACAAAACATCCAAGTGTGTTAAAGGTTGTTAGAGGTTAAAAGTCATCGGTAGCAGACGAGCTTTACTCACTCTAACCTAACCTGACCTGACCTTGAAACCAGGTCTCGGCGGCCTGAACTGGCACTGATCATCTGGTGGGAAGGTGTTTGAAAGATGATGATCATGTTTGAGGATATTCGAACGATGATGTTTAAATCCGTTGAGTTTGAATGCAACCATGTTGCTCAGGCTTAGCGTGGGTCTTATACCCCATCCAAATAACAGCAGAATGACTCCACCCGAGTCGTCTGTTGGATACTGCACTTCAGTGCAGACAGAAAGCACTTCCCTCAACTCCCCGGAGACAACTAAGGAGAGCTCTCATGCTTCAAAGGTGTGATGTCATGGGATGTGCAGTAGAGTTTTCCAAAGATGTTCCTGTGCCCAGACTGTACGGAACATACATGTGATCAACCAGTAATGAGGGTGAGTGGAGTTTAGGACTACACTCGGTGACTGTGGAGAGGAGTTTAGGACTACACTCGGTGACTGTGGAGAGGGTGAGTGGAGTTTAGGACTACACTCGGTGACTGTGGAGAGGAGTTTAGGACTACACTCGGTGACTGTGGAGAG
>JAOYMR010000003.1:15250199-15263493 GCA_025802075.1 Tenebrosternarchus preto | reverse complement strand
TCTCTCTCTCTCTCTCTGTCTCTCTCTCTCTCTCTCTCTCTCTCTCACACACACACACACACACACACACACACACAACTTAATGGATGAGACTGAATTCTACATAGGTAGCTCACAGTGAAGTCTTCCTGTCAATGTTTGCTTTATTATTCCTCGGGGCATTCTTAAAGGGATATTTAAAGGGAGCATCTTTTATTCTACTGATAAAAATGTCAGCAGCCTCATGAATAACAAAGCATGTAAATATTCTGCCAGAGCAAAAAGCAGCCATATCTCACATTCCTTTTGAAAATCAAGTTCGCTTCATACATGCCAACAAAGAGCCATCAATGGACATCTGCACTGGGGCTCTCAATACTTCCATCTGTGTGTGTGTGTGTGTGTGTGTGTGTGCGTGTGTGTGTGTGTGATAAAGGAATATACTCCAGTTCTGTAGCCGCTACCTCATTTGACTCTCTGACTCTCTGCATCTTTTCACGAGTTCACACTAGAGGAGAACACGGGAGGTGCTGATGAAGGCCTGTTTGACGTGGCTCATAAACAGAAAGATGGATAGTTCGGTTCAGTTGCCTCAACAGAGGCAGAGAAAGAGGAGACAAGGGTGTTTCCACCTCCTGCCTGAAGTATGTCTGAGGTAGAGCCTGTTTCTCTCGCCCAGGCAGCTGCGCAGCACACGAAGCTCTTCTACACACAATCATCTGAATCATCAAATTCATTTGTTAGAAGAGAAGAAGAGATAAAACTCTTAGAAACTCATGTGACCCTGGAAGTGGAAACCAAGAAGAAGTACAGAAGGAACAGAGAGAAGTTTTTTGTTGTTATTTGTTGTTTATTCTGTTCTGGTCTTTGCGTCCCCTCGCTGCCCTCTCAACACCCGACATGCTGATGTGCAGGAGTCTGGCGTGGAAGCCACACACAGCCATCTGAGTGTCTCCACCAGTCTCAACCGCCAAACGTCAGTTTAAACGGAGTCAGTTTAAACTGTGCCGAGGACTATGTATAAAGGACTAGACATGGATGTGTGCACTCGTGTGTGTGTGTGTGTGTGTGTGAGGGTTGTTTGCAGCCAGGTAAGCAAGCTGGAGTTTGTCAAAGGTAAAAGCCACCATGACTCACCACCTTTCCTGCATGTGGCCAGCGGCCTAACCCAGGCCTCTCCCACAATGCATCGCTCTCCCACACGGCCCACGCGCAGACCGCGCTGAAGCACACACTCCGCCCTGGCCGTCCAAGCCGCCAGGTACACTCCGAAACCCTGGAGAATCGCAGCAGGAAACCTCACAAACGGCCTTTTAAATGCCATTTATCGCATTGACTGCTCTGGTTTGCCTGAACCATAACAATTCATTTGGGATGTAAGAGTCTGTAGAACACTGCACCACCACGCCTCTGAAACAAGCGCAATTTACTGTTGGGGGGGAAGAAAAAAAAAAAAAATCACAAATTCTCCATTAGTGGGAAACGAAGTACATAAATGAGAAATCCTCTAGGTAGTTTGCTCAACAATGGCTTGTTTTGTCTCCATTTCTGTCCTTGTCTCCTTCGTGAGCTTTCGTGGGATTTTTAAGAGCGTGGAGAGATGTGTGGGGACTCAGACAACACAGTGAACGCTACTAATGAGATCCCACTGGAAGGTCTCCCATCCACACATAACAACGACCGCCAGGACGCTGAAGCAGGTATGTTAGGGGTGGGCAGACACGCTGAGGTGGAGGAGACGGAGGGTGGAGGAGACATCTGCTGGGAGAGGAAGCTTCTCTCGTAACGAGCGAGATGGAAAGAGGGAGGACGGGTGGGGATAAGTGTGAGGTGTAGGGATAGAGAGATGGATGGAGTGGCAGAGGAACGGAGGGAGAGAGGAGCAGATGACTGTAGTACACAGCTTCAGATACCGCTAACGCAGAGTGGTGGAGTGAGTTTGTGTATAGGCTATTCATGACAGTGCCAGGCCTCTCAAGCCTGAACTGTGAGGAGCAGGTGCAGGATAGCACCACCATGAGTGTGTGTGTGTGTGTGTGTGTGTGTGTGTGTGTGTGTGTGAGCTAGAGAAAGTGTCATATGGTAATGCTTGGAGCAATACATAACTATTGCCTTCTGGGTGTTAAAGGGAGGGAGGGTGAGAGGGCCCAGAGCTTCCTCAAGGAAGACAATATCACACACACACACACACACACACAAACACACATGCTCTCACAAATATTTACACAAGTGCACGCACACACACAAATATAAACGCATACAGGCACATATGCACTCAGTCATGCTTGCATGTAGATACTGGTAAGACTTTGTTAATGTTTCGGTACCCCCGGAGGGCCTCCACCCCAGACACAGGGGGCCCAGCAGAGCTCAGCACCTCCCCTGCTGAAATAACACTTCTTACCCTCCTACAGCACTTTCTGGAGGAGCCATCAATTACTAAAAGGAATGGCTGACTTTCTGAGCAGATGAGAGAGAGTGTGTGTGTGTGTGTGTGTGTTGTGCGTTAACTAGGTTGTTTATGAGTTTCTCTTTTAATTGGCCAGACCCTTAGTGCACAGTGATAATTGTCTCATCCACATTAATCTTCAGTATCTTAAAAAGAGGTGGAGAAAGCAGAGATTCACTGCGGCACGTGGAGGCTTGTGGCAGAGGGACGAGGAACACAGACAGACTGATGTGTGTGTGAGAGAGAAAAAGTGGAAACTCAGCGTGAGGGCCCAGGCTGTGTGTGTGTGTGTGTGTGTGTGTGTGTGTGAGTGTGTGTGTGCGCTCTACTGGAAGCTGCAAGTGATTCAGTCTGGAAAACTGCTGGACCCCCCCCCCCCCATCTCTTTCCCACGGAGTGATAGTTGCCTTAGCAACCGTGGCAAATCTTCCTTTTCTCAAACAGATGTCCCATTTAGTTCGAAATTAGAATGTGTAAAAACCCAGGAGACTCAAATTATTTCAAACTTCTCTGGGAGGGGGAAGAGAAGAAAGGATGTGAGGAGAGAACACAGAGGATTGGCTAGGGAGAGGAAGAGAGAGAGAGAGAGAGAGAGAGATACACAGAGAGTGAGAGACGGGGGGATAGAGAGAAAGTGAGAGAGGAAGGGGGGATGGGCAGAAGCCCATGTTGCCTGCTGGTTGAGCAGAGTTGTGAAAGTGGCCGCGTTAGAGACACGGCCGTGGGGCAGAGATCTCACACGACTGTCTGACGCCAAACCCAAGACCCACAGCAGAGGGATCAGTGACGGGCAGGGAGAGAGTAAGACAGGGACAGAGATAAAGAGATACTAGTCTGATGATATCTGTGAGGTCAGGGCAGGATGATACCCTCTGATCAGGCAAGAGACAGGTGGCAGCGTCTGAAAGCTGCTGTCTTTTATATTTTGTCAAAATTAAGTAAAAAGGAGTCGCTAAGTAAAATATCTCTAGGACATTTCTTTATGTAGCACTAAACATATGAGGATTTGAAATGAAGATTTGTAAGAATTGTAATACATTTTGTCATGCCCACAAACACACACACAACCAACACATACACACGCACACACATACACACGCACACACACATACACACGCACACACACATACACACGCACACACAGAGAACTGAAAACGGATAATGTAATTCCTTTAGACCATTTCATAGAGAAACTGAGGCAGTCCCACTGAGGAGCCCAGAGCGATGTGTATTCTCTCTCTCTCTCTCTCTCTCCCTCCCCCCCTCCCTCCCTCGTTACTTGTTTCTATATTGTTATTGAATAATAAAGTTTTTCTCTTTTACCCTAAGAGGAATTACCCTAAGAATACTACAACAGACATTACCCTAAGAATACTACAACAGACATTACCCTAAGAATACTACAGCAGACATTCCCCTAAGAATACTACAACAGACATTCCCCTAAGAATACTACAGCAGACTTTACCCTACGAATACTACAACAGACATTCCCCTAAGAATACTACAGCAGACTTTACCCTAAGAATACTACATCAGTGACTTTACTCTGATCCATTTTCCTTTCTGCATGCATCAGTGTGTGATGACATGGCTAGGGGGCGTGTCCCCACCCCCACTAACCCCTCACTGCCCCACAACATCTCAGCTGTTAATTGAGTGGGCCCTCCGGTGACCAGGCCTACATAGCCAAAAACAGCCAGACCCCCCCCTCCCCTCCCCGAGGAGGGGCGAAGCCATGCTAATCTCTCTCCTCCACCCAAGTCTCTCTCCACATCAGTTTAATTCAGTCACCATGGCACCAAGGGAGGAGTAATAGGACCCATCCCAACCATATCTCCTCCAACTGAAGGGCATTCCCCATCCACCTTCCTCCCCTCCGTCCCTGTCGATTACTCCACCCACACACAGAGGCGATCATGAATGGGCGAGGGCACAAGTGTTATTAAACAAGCCCACAGGACAGTACAACAGGACAGTACAACAGGACAGTACCACTGCCTCTCACACCAAGAAGAAGACCCTCCTTTCTTTTCCTGCTTCTGTCACTGTTTTGATGAAGTGCTTTTAATTGGGCCACGACAAAAGACAAGCAAATCCTCAATAATTAAAAAATCTAATTACGGAGTCTTTTGCATCTCTGCTGTTAATTATTCCTCATGGAGGCAGTGCGTAGCTAACATTTCTCCATTTTTCATTTTCACAAGGAAAAAAAAAAAGTGTTTCTCCACCCCTCCACCCATTCACTCGTTCTTTCCACTCTATCTATCGCATGGGGTGTAGTGTGACAACCACTGCAACTCTTCAGAAATATCATTAACAAATCAAGACCAAGGTGCATACTCACACACACACACACACACCCTCATGAATACCCATGTGTTCAAACAGTCATAGATAAACTGACTCCCTCTCTCTCCCACACACACACACACTCATATGCTCACAAACACACACACATATACAAACACACACGCATACACTCATGCAAACACACACATGGACACCCATGTGTTCAAACATTCGCAGACACACTGCTTGCTTGCTTGCTCTCCCTCTCTCTCTCTCCCTCCCTCTCTCCCTTACACACACACACAGACACACACTAGGTGATTCAGAGAGCACACAGAGCTACAGGGTTCATCTGTCTTTGTCCAAAATTGGCACGTGCTGTGTTCAGTGCCACTGGTGAACCACCTGCTGTGCTCTGACAGCTCAGTTGTCCCACACACGCACACACACACACACGCACACACACACAGAAACTGAGAAAAACAGAGAGAAATAAAAAAAATCAGACAGAAGAAACTAACCAGTGAAAACCTAACAGCTCATATATGTATTTTCCCCAGTGAAACAACGAGTAGTTTTATATCACTCCAACACACGTAGTCAGAAGGGAACCATGCTCAACTCTGTTCTTTACTATTATTAACCAAAAAGAACACTCTACTGTACTGATCACTGATTCATCCGCACTGCCCACCGATTCATCCGCACTGCCCACCGATTCATCCGCACTGCCCACTGCTTCATTGATTCCCTCTTCCTCTAGTTAAATGCTAACAGGTACATTACCAATATCGTACCACCAACATACAGCAAACACCTTCCTCTGCCTCCTCACAGTGAAAACAGGGTGTGCATTTGTGTATGTGTGTGGTGCACATGACTCCAGTATATATATTATTTCCAACAATAACTGTCTGTGGGCAACAGTAACTGTGTGTGTATGTGTATACACTTTGGATCCTAAATGTTGTTTGTACTTCAAGCTTGTTCTGAAAGGGACAGCTATCTGTAATACTATATCCTCACACACCAGTTTCAGCTTGTCTTTGGTCCCACTATCTCCCTCACACACACACACACACACACACACACACAGCCAGTGTCCCTACTTGCATGGATCTCAGGATGACAAATGACTTGTAAAGTTGCATTAGCGTCAGCAGAACAGAGAAGCAGCACATGTTCCCCCCCCATGCTGTCCTTTCATTCCAGAATCACTTCATGACAAATAGTCAGGATTTAGGGAAAAATGGAGTATGCCAAGATGGTGTTTGGCCACTAAAGAGTGTGTGTGTGTGTGTGTGTGTGTGTGTCACCACAAAAAAGAGCTATATGACAAGCACACTTGTACCAAAGACCTCAGAGACTGGAAGGGAAGAGATTGAGAGTACAAGACAGAGAGAGCGAGAGAGAGAGAGAGAGAGAGAGAGAGAGAGTGTGTGTGAGAGAGAGAGTTCTAGGTGAGGAAAGTGATGGATGGAAAGCTGCTGTGGACAGAGAGTTCAGCTCATCAGTGAGAAATGTGTGTGTGTGTGTATATATGTATGTGTGTGTGTGTGTGAGAGAGAGGAGAGAACACAGACAGAAAGACGAGAGAACAGACAGACAGAGAGAGAGAGAGGGGAAAAAGCAGAGAGAGAGGGTGGAATTCAGATGAGTGAACCTTTGCCCAGATGGACAGATGAAGCAGAAGATGAAGAATTATGGATGGCTGGATAAAGAGATGGACATTATCAGGGGAGCTGATTCTGAGATCAGAGACAGCAGTCACCCGCGGCAACGCAGGACTCTGTCCATGAAGCCCTCTTTCTCAGCGGAGCAACATCACCATGGTGACGAGAATGTAGCTGTTCTGTCCCACTGAGGAGAAGCGTGCCCAACTCCATGTGATAAGAGGAGGAACGGGTGGAGGGATGGGTGGAGGGATGGAGGGATGCTGGGATGGAGGGATGAAGACAGGGAGCGCTGAGAGAGTCCACTGACATTTTTTCTCTCCCTCAGGCAGAATGCCATTACAACACTGCAATGCTACTAATGTTTTATTAGAACTGCAGACCAAACACAAACACACACACACACACACACACACTTGAATCAATTCAAATTAGTGGTTTTAATCTTGCTCAGGGGTTCATGACAGCAGTAGATGCCATCAGAGTGACAGCGAATGTGGTTACACATGTACTCACACACACTCCAATATACTCACACACACACACACACACACACACACACACTCCAACATACACATACACACACTCCAACATACTCACACACACACACTCCAATATACTCACACACACACACTCCAATATACTCACACACACACACACACATACACACACAGACATTTGTCTTCTTCGACTTATTTCTCCTCTTGCCACTGTGTGTGAACACACACTACCCAAGTGAGAGGGTTGTGTGTACAGAGTCCTCTTACAGGAACACACACTACCCAAGTGAGAGGGAGGCAAGACAATGAAGTGTGTGTTTGATAAGGTAGACATACAGCCCAGGACAAGGAAGGATGCCAGGAGAAGTGTTAACGAGAGCGTGAGAGGGGGGGGGAGAGAGAGAGAGAGAGAGAGAGAGAGAGAGAATGGGGGAATAGGGAGGAGATGGAGCAAAAATAGAGGCGGACCTGAGGGGGAAGGGAACACAGCAACATATGGTGACAGAGAGAGGGAGAGAGAGACAGGCAGAGAGACAGAGACAGCGAGAGACGGCAGAGAGAGAGAGCAAGAAAGAGAGTCAGAGAGAGAGAGAGGGAGAGAGAGAGAGAGAGAGAGAGAGAGAGAGAGACACTCTTCCCACTTCCTGCCTGATTTCTCCTTCAGCTCACTGACAATGTTCTGAGCTCTTACACCAACATTACATACTTAGCAACACCAGATTTCTCTTACTAAGCGAACATGATATTAAGCTGTATTCATATTTCTATTAAATTCAGCAGTGGAGAGTGTTTGTTATTAATATCTGAGGACTGGAGTTGTTTATTTGTTTGTTTGTTTTTGGGGAGGCAGGTCTTGTTCACAGATACCTGTGATATTGAACAGGGAAACACGGGGCAGAAGGGAAGAGAGCATGAGGGAGTGAGTTAGAGATAGAGAGTGTGGAGAGGAGTAGAAAGAACGAGGGAGTGAGAGAGAGAGAGAGAGAGAAACACTGACCATGGAGAACCGTAGATTCGGAAGCCTCGGACTGTCACGTCGGAGTCCTGCAGGTAGATGCAGTTGGTGAGCAGTGACGGGACGTTCTCATAGTTCTCCGGCTTCAGTTTAGAGGCGGATGGGAAGTAGTAAAAGTCCTGCTTGATCAGGTCGGCCATGAACTCCTGGTCGAACGTCAGCTCGTGGTTTCCCGCAATCACAATCTTTATCTCGTAGGGCAAAGTTCCTGGGGGGGGTTGAACAGGGAGCAGGGAGTGAGAGTCACTTCCACACATCCAAGCCCTCAGGTTACACTGCCACAGGAGAACAGTTCAGTGTTACACTGCCACAGGAGAACAGTTCAGTGTTACACTGCCACAGGAGAACAGTTCAGTGTTCAGGAGAGACAGCTGAACAATTCAGTACACAAGTGGCATGGAAACTGCACTGTGACACAGTATGTGCTGAGTAACTGTAGGGACACAGGTGCACAGTGACTACAGTGTGACAGGTAAACATCTCTCCAACAGTAACTGCACCGTAACACAGTATGTGCAGAGTAACTGTAGGGACACAGGCGCACAGTGACTACAGTGTGACAGGTAAACATCTCTCCGACAGTAACTGCACTGTGATACGGTAACTGCAATAAAAATTGGGACTCCAAGCACCTATGGCAGCAGGGACTGCTACGGCAACTGGAAACAAAACAGTGTTAGTGGCGTAGCTGTGGAAACCCAGATCACCAAGCAATGAAGCCACAGAAGTGTTTGACAGATCATGAAAATGTCATTTAAAACAAGCAGGAGATGTTACTTTTTGCATTAGGTGATGAGCTGATCTTAGACAAAGAGTTTTACTGCTGTACGATGCCCAGTAATTCAGAATGTACCATACATGTCTGACGACTCAAAAATTATTTATTTTTTTTCTGACGACTTAAAATTTTGTCTTTCAAACTGCTTTGAAATCATGGAAAGAATAGTGCAGTTATCTACTGTAACTACATTTATAGTTCAGCACACAATAAAAACAAAAAAATTAAACCTAAAACAGACATTTTAGCAAGAATGCTAAACTGGAGTTTTTGCCGCAGTAGAATCATTGGCTACAGCGTCAGGAAGTAGACAGCTGTCCCTGTCACCAGAGCGACTTAAAGTCCCTAGTTATCGCACAGTGACAGTTACCGCACTGACAATAACTGAACAGTGACAATAAGCGCACAGTGACAGTAACTGAACAGCAACAGTTACCGCACTCACAATAACTGAACAGTGATGGTAACTGCACACTGACACAGTAACCACACAGTCACACAAGTCTTGCCTGTTTTGGCTCTATACTTGATCACAGTGATTAAATAATCAAAACAACAAAATAAAACAATGACTGAGATTAAGGTGCAGAATAAAAGCATTAACCACGAGTATTTCCATCTGAACAGGGGGAACCATACAGAAATCTCAGTCATTTTACACAGTGCCCCCATCTTTTAGTGCCTGCATGTGTGTGACCCACAGGCTTGTGCAGACTCTGGACACACTTCCACCGTCTCCAGGCCCCTGCTTGAACCAGACCAGCTTTTTACCTCCACTCTCGCCTGTAGTTAGTGACTTAGTTGAGGGCCGTGTTGGAACTACGCTACGTAAATACAGAATGTATTCACCAGGTGATTAAAGCTGATACTCTTCAAAAAGGTTCACGAGTTTAATTTTCCTAGGGTAGTAGAATTAGCACCAATAAATTAAAACCCACAAAGAGAAAAAGGAAAACTACCCCTGAAATATTTATAGATCACTGCAATTAATATGACACCGTATCATTTCTACATCAATAATAAACAAACATTAGCACACTTCATTCCATCTCTGTCTCCAATTTGTAAGTGTTCGTTAAAATATTCCCATGTAGCAGAGAGCAGAACTGTCTACGGCTGCCAAACACACAGAGAAAACTCACAAATCTGCAGCTCTGCCACACACACTCGAGCCATGCTCTGCAATCCGCAGGAAAAAGGGAACACACACACACACACCAAACATCTGGAACACTCCCTTTATTCGAAAAGTGTCATAAAAGAGACGAGATGCATCAGAAAGTGTCAGGTTTGGTATGTGAAGGAGAGTTCAATCACACCGTGTTTTGACAATTACGCAGTCAGGCGCGTCTCTGAAAAGCAGCAATTAAATAGAGGGCGGGAAGAATGGGGGTGGGGGGGGGGTTCTACTGAAATGACAGCATGCACTGTACACACACACACACACACACACACACACACACACACACACACACATTCAACCACAAACTATGGAATCTAACACATAAGGTGTGAGATACAAGCAATTTACCTGATGTTAACACACACACACACACGTTACACTCTACAGCTCCTCTGGAAACCCGCAGGGATAAGCATATTTGTGCTGTCACTACGAGCCGATCGTAAAAGTCAGAGACGGGGAGTACGGCTGGGAGAAGAGACAGAGCTGTGCTCACGCACTGGAGAGATTTAGAGTTAGGAGGTAAAGCCCCACCGCATTTAATGACACCTCCATCTCCTCTTCTACATTTCTTACCTTTTAATTGAACGTTGCTCCTGCTCGATTCTCACAACTTTCCGTTTGCCTTCTCCTCTCTCTGGGATCGGGTCATTATAAATGCAATTTAGAGCTTTTCTGCTCCACTTTTATAGTCGCTTTATCTCTGATAAGTAAAACCCCATTTTACAACCGTAAGGTTTCTGTACCTATATATACGTGCCTATATTCATTATACATACTCAAACTGTTCCGGCTTACGAGGAAAATCTGAGCACCGTGCACATGCCACATCGTACTTGATGTTTGTTTTTTGTGAACGAGTGACACTTTCCCCACACGCAGTGGCCTAGGTGTGCTTCTCAACCTGGCTGCCTCCCTCCCAGAGATTCCACCGCCCAACGTCGAACTCCGGAGGAGCCTCGCTGCCTCACAATGGAGTCAGTCTCTTAGAAACACAAAGCAAAAATACAGTCTTTGGAAGCAATCAATCACGCAAATACAGAACGCCAGCAAGGGAGGAGGAGGGGCCGGGGGAGTCCACTGCTTTTGTGATGGAGGGAGAGAGAGAGGGAGAGAGAGGAAGAGAAAGGAAGAGACACTTTGGCAGGCCCAACACCTAATCCGGATGCGTAAATGACTGGATGCTGCCTGTTGTCATTAGCCTTCATCTTTCACACCCTTTTGCCTTTTGTGTTTCAAAAGCTGCTTTCAAGCGACAAATAGTTTAAATTTCACTATGGATCTCTGCGACAAAAGCTTCTGTTCTTTTCATGTTCTTTCCGTTCAAAGGGAAGCAATTAAATCAAACGAATGCAAGAGCATGCATGCTCACACACACATATATACATGTTCAAAGAACTTCATGTGCACGTGAACATAAGGACCCATACACACACACACACATGCACACAATCTCTGCCACACAAACTAAATTAAAACAAACTCAAGCCATAAAAAACTGTATGCATGTGTGCGTGAGCGTGCACGTGAGGGAGAGAGCGGGCTTAGAGTTGCAGAGACCGAGAGTGAGCTTCCAGATCTAAGTGCTATTGTCCCTGTGTTCTGGTGGGTGGTCTCTGGCCTTTGAAGGGGGGAATTCCTCCAGCCTCCGTATTCAGGCCTTGTTGAAGAGGATTACTGTGCGCTTTCACCGTTTGTGTGTGTGTGTGTTTTGGGGGGGGATGGCCTGTGCAGTAATGTAGCACAAATTTTAGTCTAAAAACAAAAGGCTTCAGGTGGAATAATTTCAGGGTTCTTGGTGGTGATAAATGCAACCCATCCAAGCGGTTCTGAGGAACCGTCGGAACTGTCAGAACCATCCGAACCGTTAATCCTCTCAATCTTTTCTGTAAACCCAAATGTGCAAATTTCACTGCAGCATCTTTTCAATACACACTGCAGACATGCCTTATTACAGCACAAAATGACCCACGTACAAAAACACTTCTCTGCTATCACAATCCTTTGGTCTTAAAGAGTAGATCATCCAGATTTTACAGATAGTATCAGACATTGTGGAATAACTTCAATACAATTCTGCCCTTTAATATAAATGTTTATATTCTAAAATCTTTTACTCTACCAAAAATATGTGGGATTATATTGGATTATTGTGATTGATGATCTCGTATAGGAGACACACCAAAACAAATGTAAACCATAAGGCTCATTCTTGCTTTGTGAAGTGTAAAAACTGTCTTTTCCACTGGAGCATCTTCATGAAGACGCAGTGGTAGGATCAGCAAACATAACGTTGTTCTGTAGGATGGAGAAGACGAAGAGCAGCGTTATATCAGGATTTGCTCTGGAGAAATCTGGGCCATTGTGTCTGTCCTGTATTATAATCCATGCGGGCAGTAATTCACGTCATTGAGAAATATAAGAGACGCTGTAAACATGGTCTCTTTCAATGCCTTTCCTCTCTCTTCCGCTCTGTCTCTCCCTCGTTCCCTCCTTCTCCTCTCGCTCCCTCCCTTATCTCCCCCCTTCTCCCTGCTGGCCCTGTCTTATTCTTCCTCTTTCTCTTACCCTCGCGAATAATTCATGTGGCTTGTGGACTGTGTTTTAAGGGAACACAAGCTTTCGAATACACGCCTAACAGAAGTGCTGATTGATTCGTTTCACTTTTTTGTTTTTAGGTCAGGCTGAATCTGCAGCTTTGAGGTAGAGTGTGGCCCTGGATGTAGGACAGGATGGTGAGAGTTCAGTGGGACATTTCGCAAAATGCTACCTGCAGGAATTTTTGCAATCAAGAGGCTTTTGTAAATGTTTCGCTGAAGGGCAGGTTGCATTTGATCTCCTGCCTCACAGACGACAGGGACTCTGCTCTCTGCCTCACCACAGGCGACGGGGACTCTGCTCTCTGCCTCACCACAGGCGACGGGGACTCTGCTCTCTGACTCACAGGCGACGGGGACTCTGCTCTCTGACTCACAGGCGACGGGGACTCTGCTCTCTGTCTTGCTCTGCCCTCTGTCCCAGTGCATCTCTCTCTTCCTCTCTGATCCATAAATCCATTTCAACCATAAAGTAAGGAGGAGGAGGTTTGTACCCCCCCCCCCAAAAAAAACCAAAAACCCACACCCATATCTACCCCCACACATGTGGAGCAGGAGATTACGCGTTTCTCTGTCAAAGTTTAAACACACGATCTCTCATATCAGAAGAAACCACAACCACACACACCCCATCATAACATGCAATCATGTGTCTGTTTCTCCCACCCACACACACATATATATATATACACACACAGACTGTAAGTCTCTCTCTCTCACACACACACACCTCGGTCTCTCTCACATACACACACATACACTATATTGCCAAAAGTATTCGCTCACCTTCCTTGACTCACATATGAGCTTAAGTGACATCCCATTCCT
>JAOYMR010000003.1:15224015-15238563 GCA_025802075.1 Tenebrosternarchus preto | reverse complement strand
CCCCCCCCCCCCCCCCCCCCCCCCCCCCCCCCCCCCCCCCCCCCCCCCCCCCCCCCCCCCCCCCCCCCCCCTACATCTATTGTTCAAATGTTGTTCACCTATTGTTCAGCGTGTTCAAACGTTGTTCTCTGTTATTCCATGTTCAGAACAGGACTGTGAGATGTTTACATTCATCATACTGAAATGGTTTTGAAAAAAATCTTTAAGTGCACCAGCCATTTTCAAAATGCAATCTTATGCATGTCTGGGGCATGAAATCAGTTTTTTAAAAATAACAATATATATCCATGTGTGTGTATATGAATGTACACCTGTATAACATAGGATCGCACATGCATTCTAACACACATACATATATACATGCATACATACATACATATACAAATATATAGATATTAAACATCCAGGAAGTGGGTCTCTGCAATTTGTAGCACATATAAATATTCAAAAGCATAAAAAAAAGCAAAACACACAAAAAAAGGATCAAAAAACAAAAAGAAATGTGAAGAAAAAGAAGGTAACAGGCCACACCCCCTGTTTCTGTAGTACAGAGGCATTCTTGGAGCTAGTTAGTGTGCTGAAACACTGGAGAGAGAGAGAGAGAGAGAGAGAGAGAGAGAGAGAGAGAGAGAGAGAGAGAGAGAGAGAAGAGGAGCACAGGGGCGAAGAGACACATGAGGGGAGATGAGGGGAGAAGGAGACAAATGAGGTGAGACAAGGGGGCATGTCATAGGAGATGAGGGAAGAAGGAGTGAGAGGTGAGGGGAGACTTGGACTGGGACAGAGGAGGAGTGAGAGGTGAGGGGAGACTTGGACTGGGACAGAGGAGGAGTGAGAGGTGAGGGGAGACTTTGACTGGGACAGAGGAGGAGTGAGAGGTGAGGGGAGACTTGGACTGGGACAGAGGAGGCATCCAGGTTTCTATTTGTACGGTCGAAGAAACCTGGTGACTTTGGAGCGCAGTAGCTTAATGAAGGAGCGTGGGAACATCTCTTTGGACTCCTGAACTGTGTACTTAAAATAGTTATGAGGGTGAGCCAGGACATCAAACAGAGCCTTAATCAGCTTCTTATCCTGGAAAAGAGGATGGAAGAGCATCCTTTTACAGCTGTTCTCATTCAGTTAAAGCTCCCAAGCCATAGATGTGATTATACATGTCACACCACTTCACAAATATAAAGAAGCGTTACAATAATACATACATACTACTACTAATAACAATAATATATTTAATCAATTCTGCTATCATATGTTGACATTTTAGCATTTATACTTTTCAAATGGCTGCATTGATGACTAAAAATTCTCACTTTTAATATTTCCTGGTGGTTCTCTGAGGCATAGAGTCGACCATCTCGAACAATGTCCTCTATTAGCTGCTGATAATCCTCTGGAAAACAACAAAGAACAAAACAAATCCATCCAGGTGTCTGATTTTAGGACACTAAGTGACTGATAACTGTCTGATATTGAGAGTGTGTAAAGGAGAAGACAGACCATCATAGGTGACGTAGGGTACTTGAAAGCCCTTGTTACTGTTTCCCTCGTTGGACTTGAACTGAATCCAGAGTTTACGAGAGCGGGAGGTGAAGGCAATTGGACGCTCGTACGTCTGACACGTCTCGTAGGTTGTTATGGAGGTGGGCTGGGCTAATGGAGAAAGGGAGGAGCCAAGTGAATTAGGACCAACCGGAACCTGAGTGAGAGGAACTCACAGTGCTAACATGCACACTAACTTACTGCAATAACCAAACATTGACTACAGTGAGCGTCAGGACACTGGAGAAGTCACAGGAGAAACGTACAGCTCTTTCTCATGACAAGCACATCACCACACTCATCCTCGATCGGTAAGAAGATCTCAGGCACCACAATGAGGATGCGTCTCTTATTGGGGGGGTTGATGGTCCAGACACAATCCACATTAGATGGGTAGTCTCCAGGGTAGTTGGGAGACTCAATGTAGCCCATAAAATCACCTAGTTCACCTCCACACATTTGGTCTATTGGGGGGGAGATAATCCAGTCACTTAAATTCAATAGCTCCATGCACACATAGGGCTTTAAAAGGAACCTTTTTTCAAAAGGAGTTCTGGTTTTATCCTGTAGGAACACGTGCCATTGGCTTACTTTTGCAGTGGGTCACGTTGGTGGCTCCATCGAAGTCGGTGGTGGTGTTCCCAGGGCAGGTGATGCAGTAGTTCTGCCCGAAGTCTGACTGGTACGTACCGGCCGGGCAGCGGATGCATCGGTGTGTGCTGGAGTTGTAGTGATGTCCTGGTGCACAGTGGACTAATCAACGCAAGCAGGAAAAGAGAGGAATGGATAGAGAGAAAGAGAGAGAGACAGAGAGGGAAAGAGAGAGACAGAGACATAGAGAGAAAGAGAAAGAGAGAGGGGAAAAGAGAGAGACAGAGACAGAGAGAGAAAGAGAGAGACATTGAACCATAAAAGATGAAAATGATGTTAAATAGAAAACCCACTAGAACACCTGCTTGGCGATATGTGACTGGTGAGATGCGCTGTTCTGTTCTGTGATATGTGATTGGTCAGATGTGCAGTTCTGGAGTGGTACCTTTGGCCTCACAGTCTCTGAAGGACATGCTTCCTGTGTGTCTGGTCATGAGCCCTCCCCCACAGGGGAAACACAGCACCCTGCCCGGCTCAGGCTGGAACGTGCCCAGTGGGCACAGTTGGCATGGCCGGAAGCCATCGGCAGAGAAATGACCAGGTGGACACTGACCTACAGCCAGGAGGTAAATTTGAATCATTCTGTGATCATTTCAGGTTAGATATTCTGTGTTAAAATTTGGATTATAGTACAGATGTATCCACAAGGGGGCATCAGAATGGTCAAATTATGTTCACTGCTCTACCACAAGCCAAGCTAACCTCACTGAGAAAAGCTTACACAAGTATCATGAAATGCAGGACCTGTATTGACCCTTCATATCAATACTATTGACTTCCTTTGCAGGATGGCATGGGATGAGAGAAGGTGCACGTTAACCAGTCCTTAATCAATATTTGGAATTACCATTACAAAGCTATGCAAATATTTCATTCAGAGACAAGTGTATTCCCACATACACATACACACACACACACACACACACACACACACACCTCCACACTCAGAGACGTTCTTGGCTCCTGCGATCCCCTGTGGTTCTATACTGGGGCACGGCTCACAGGACAGCTGACCCTCCATGTCCTGATAGGTTCCTGGAGGACACTGAACACACTGCTCCTGTTCACCACTGAAGAAGGTCCCTACACCGCAGCTGACTGGGACAGACACACACACACACACACACACACCACATACACACACAAACACAAGCATAGAGTGACATACCAAAGTAAACTGTAAACCATTTTTTAAATAATAATCCTTTCAGAACTTGTAGCACTCATTTCCCAGAATGCCTACCACACTTGCCGTCCGTCAGGACCTGTCCCGTGCTGCAGGCCTCGGGCGTGTCCCGCTGTGCCACCTCGTACGCTGTGCCCGAGAACTGGATGTAGAACTGCTGCTTGTTGATGGACTTTCGCAGGGTGCGCAGAGTGTTCTGGAGCCTCTGCCTCACCTTCTCGCGCACACACTCCACGTCACACGATTCTGACGCACACATGCAGGCAACATCACACATACTCTCCCATCACATTTAGTTGGATATCGAATAAATGTAGATTATGGTCGATCACTGGTGAAGATGAGTACACACACACACACACACACACACACACACACGTACCTGAAGCTTCCTGCTCTTTCATTTCCATCTCAAACTCGGCTGTGATGTGAGAGACCTCTTTAGAAGGAGACTTTCTACCACGGCGGCGCTTCTTCGATGACTCGCACTTCAGATTTACAAACGTCACCTGACAGTCGTCTGTGCAGGGGAACTGACCTCCTGAAAAGAGGAGAACAGAGGAGCAGAGAGAACAACAGAGGAGATGGAGTGAGATGGGAGGAGAGGTGGAGATGAGGGAGAAGTGAAAGAAAGGCATGTGTTAGGCGAAGCACAACGAGAATGAGAACGAGATCAGATTAGAGAGGAACTTAAGTTCTCATGAAAGCTCATTCGAATGTTGTGAGTTGGTTTGTGAGCAGGTCTGGTAGGGCTCAGCGTGTGATTGGTGCAGCTCACCCAGCAGGCTCTGCTTGCTCACGTCCCGATGCTTCTCTTTATTACGCGGCCTCAGGTGGCACTTGGCGTCCTTGATCTTAAACCGTGCCTTCTGCTTGATGGGCGGGGCCAGCGTGTCTGGTGTGGTGGAGAGAGGCGGAGCCTGGACGTTCAAACTCACACATCAACATCTCTAACGAAGCTAAGTGAAACATTACAGCGTTTCAAATTCAGCTGTCGAGCACAGAATCACTCCATCTGCTCTGCGAGCTAAATAGCAAAGTAAATTCCAAAGTATTTTAGCCATAATTTTTTTTGCTAAATAAACAGCAGGAAGTGATAGAGAGAGAAAGAGAAACAGATAAAGGGAGAGAGGCGGTTAGACAAGCTGAGGACAGTTTGCGCTTGTGGTCATCTTGGGTCATTCTAGAACATTGTAGAAAATTTTCAGTGTTGAGCCTGAGAATGGGGATAAAAGAAGATCAAGCCCACAAACACAGACACACACACGCGCGCACACTCATACACACACACTCACCCACACACACACACACATTCATGCACACACACACACATGCACATGCACACACACACACACACTCACATGGACACACATGTACATGCACACACACACATGTGCACCCACATTCATTCATACACGCATATACACACACACACCTAGTGTGGTGTGACCTGTGTGTGAACTGCATGAGCAGTGTGCTTTTCCCGGCCTGTTCTGTGTCCGGAATGCGTATTTCACAGTTGTCAGTGCATAGACCATCAGCCAGAGCTATGTAATTTAGGTTCAAACCACAGGTCCTCTGCGCTCTGACACACACGCATGTGATAGAGTGTGTGTACGTGTGCATGTGGATCTGGCACTCTGAGCATCACACTGCCTTCCAAGACCTACAGAGAACACCTGACTGGGAAATGAGTCAGGAATTCAGAGAAGAGAAGAGAGTAGAGACTATAGCACTCATAATGGTCTATTAAAGAGAGAGAGAGAGAGAGAGAGAGAGAGAGAGAGAGAGACTGTGTGTTTATGTGCATGTGTGTGTATGACTTAAATTAAGTGTTACTCTTGATAACTCTCTCCACATATTTCCAGTTGTACCACACATTTGTAAGCTTTCATCCCCAATAAATATTTCATGTGAACTATGGGCAGAAAGCTGTGCTGCCGTGTCTGTGAGCCTGGGAAAGATCCTGGGACAAAATCTGGGGTGGGGAGAGAGGGATTACCTGGACAGCTCTGGAGAGAGGGGGTGGGGAGAGAGGGGTTACCTGGACAGCTCTGGAGAGAGGGGGTGGGGAGAGAGGGGTTACCTGGACAGCTCTGTAGAGAGGGGGTGGGGAGAGAGGGGTTACCTGGACAGCTCTGGAGAGAAGGGGTGGGGAGAGAGGGGTTACCTGGACAGCTCTGGAGAGAGGGGGAGCTGGAGGTAGATGTAGTGTTCCTTTTTGGTGTTGCTTTGCCTGGTTGTACAGGTACTCCACAGCTCAGAGTGTAACTGTTTTCTGAATCTACACGCATACACACACACACACACACACACACATATGCACAAAAACATTAGAATATACAAAAGCAATGCAATTAAATTCTTACATATACATGTTACGCTGTTTTTAGTTCATCGGGATGAGTGCCTGATTGTGTTTTTGTTTGTTATGTGTGCTTATACAAGTGCATATGTGTGTATTTATGCATGTGTGCATATATGTGTGTACATGTGTGTGTGTAAGTGTGTATGTGAAAAGCAGAGGCTGGCTGTCAAAATGACAGAGCATAGTGAGTCTGTCTAGAGAGAAATACTGGGCTGCGTTGAATCCGACCACGAGCTGTCCAGTGGCAGGATGTGTGTTTCTGTTGGCCTACCACTACACACCAGGGTGATCAGGATTAAACGAGATTTTATATGACCCTAGCACTCACTGTATGAACCCAAAGAGACTATTAATCCACTCACTCACACTCTACAGCACACACACACACACATTCACACATGTGGTGTTTCTGTGGTTCCTAAGGGTTGTACAGGATTAAAGGAGAACTTACACGGCATTTTATTACCTTTTTCAAAACACCATACACTTACACTTGCAGCCACTCTTACACACAGACACACACACACACAACACACACACACACACACAGACTGAGATGTGGCATTTGATCAAGCAGATTCAGAGAAGGTGATTGAGTGACTGGGTTTTTGGAAGCCTCTCTCTGTTCTCACCCTCTTTTTTCTCCAGAAAGGTATAAAAGCAAATATTTCACGTAGTGTTTAAAAGTCATCCATCAGACCTGTACGCACGGCAGCCAATGCAAACGAAGCAGGGAGCTTTGTGCAAAACCCAGCGGACACACGGCCGTGGCTCGAGCTGCGCTCCCCGTGTAGCCGCCACAAAACCAGAGCGCCATCCAACAGTGCTATCCTTCAGCGCTGCGCGGGTCAAACCAGGCTACTTAGAGATCAGCACAAAGCTGCCGCCTGCTGAGATTCCAGGACATGCTCCTATAAAATGCCATTTAGACTTACATCACAGACTAATTGAGTATTTTACACTAATGTCTGTGGAAAGCCAGTTAATGCAGCTGATTAATGCAGATAAAAAGTTGTCTAAAATTGTTTCTTACAATTTTAGTGCCGGATCCACGGATATGTTTGCCGGAAAGTGTGTTTGGTTTGTAGCATTGTTTACCACTCACATCTAGATAGAGATTTATTGTTTATTAATTCCAGAGGGAAATTCTGAGCCCCCAGCTAGATTTAGCTGATTGGTTCAAAGTTTCCTCCTGTGTTTTGGTTTTCACATTTTCTAATGAATCACCTGGTACCAAGGAATACAAACATTCAATGTAAAACTGCTGACTGGAAAAGTATGTTGAAAATTGTGTTACAGGTAACAGCAGTATAGTACTGTACTGTGTGATGACTACTGATGACCACTAGATGCCAGCAGAGAGCAGAAGCTATTCGTCATGGCAACATTAATGATGTATGGAATCTCCTCAGCAGCATGTATGACTCTGTACATGTCATATTATAAATGGCTGCCTGAGCAGCACGTCAGCAGAAACTGAGCTGAGCTGTGCTTGGACTGATCAGAGAGCGGTGACTCAAACCAACTCAAACCAACTCAAACTAAGCTCAAATAAACCAAATCAAATTCAACTCAACTGAAAAAAAAGTGGAACCCTAACCCTAACCCCAGAGCTGAAATGGCGTGGAGCGGACGATGGTGCAGAGACGCGGTTCTGACCTGCCAGGAAGAGGGCGTTGGACGGACAGGTCAGGGAACAGACCTCTACTCCACCTGTCTTGGTGCAGCTGAGCAGAGCACGAGGAGCCGGCTTCCCACTGGGCTGGCAACTCACTGCCTCTGAGGGTCATGTAAGGTGAGATTACCATGGAAACATACACACACAAACTCACATGCATGCACACACACACACACACGTATGCACAGGAGCTATAGAACGGACATACATACAAAATGGACCTAGGAGGTGTTGAAAAGGATGAGAGAGAGAACTTACCGACACAGTCTTTCTTGTTCCAGTGTAGTTTTTGTCCAGGCGGACACACACACTCATAGCTACCCTGTGTGTTTACACAGCCATATTCACAGCTGCCGTTATTGATGCTGCACTCATCTATGTCTGAGACGCACAAACACACACACACACATATACACACGCGCACACACACACACACAAGTCTGTGCTGTAGATATTCATAAAATTAACACTACACTGAATGCCAAAACATTTTTTGCTTAACAGTTTTGAGAATTATTTTTTATGACAGTATAAGGTATAAAGTATAATCTGGTTCTGCTAAAACACACTCTGCTGTGCTAAAACACACACTGTTCAGGAGTGACCATGCTGACACATCATTACTTGTCTTTTCAATAACCAAACGGAACAGACACCTGCTGTTTATGTGTGTGTGTGTGTGTGTGTGTGTGTGTGAACACACCTCCACAGTGTGTGAGGCCATACAGAGTATATCCTCTGTGACATACACACTCAAATCTTCCTGGATAATTGATGCAGATGTGATCGCAGGTCCTCTCAAAAGAACATTCATCGATATCTGCAGTGCAAAAAGACAGTTCCCTTCAGCACCCGCCTTCAGTAGTACCACACCATCTTCAGTAATTCTACATCACCTTCAGTAGTACCACACCACCTTCAGTAATACCACACCACCTTCAGTAGTACCACACCACCTTCAGTAATTCTACATCACCTTCAGTAGTACCACACCACCTTCAGTAGTACCACACCACCTTCAGTAATACCACACCACCTTCAGTAGTACCACACCACCTTCAGTAGTACCACATCACCTTCAGTAGTACCACACCACCTTCAGTAGTACCACATCACCTTCAGTAATACCACACCACCTTCAGTAGTACCACACCACCTTCAGTAGTACCATACCACCTTCAGTAATTCTACATCACCTTCAGTAATACCACACTACCTTCAGTAGTACCACACCACCTTCAGTAGTACCACATCACCTTCAGAAGAACCACACCTCCATCAGAAGAACCACACCTCCTTCACAGTTACCTGCTCATAGATGCTTGTATATATTTGAAGGCACCACATGCCCTGACCTTCCTGACCTGACTGTCTGCTCTGTGGAGAATAGTATCAGTGGATCACATGAAGCCACACTCCAACCACACTTCAACCACACTCCCGAGACACAGAGCAGCGACTTGTCCCTTCACACTCACCAACAAACACACACACACACCTCTAATACAACCACTGTGACAGGTTAGACTGGTAGAAGGAATAAACAAACAAACAAATAATCAAAAATACAGTTATCACTTGTTGGTCGACAGTTTTATAGATACACAGAATACAAAGAGAGTTTGGGAATGTGATAAGCAATAGACAGATAGAGAGAGAAATAAGGACAGAGAGAGGGAGAGAGAGAGGGAAGGAGAGGGAGAGATAGAAAGGGAATGAGGGAGAGAGAGAGAGAGAGAGAGAGTGAGAGAGAGAGAGAGAGCGAGAGAGAGTGAGAAAGAGTGAGAGAGAGAGAGAGTGAGAGAGAGAGTGAGAGAGAGAGTGAGAGAGAGTGAGAGCGAGAGAGAGAGTGAGAGAGAGTGAGAGAGAGGAGGCAAAGAAAAAAAAATCTGAAACAGAGAAAAGGGACATAAATTGGTACAAAAAGAAACAATCAAAAAGAAAGTGTAAAAGCAATATGTAGAAGGAATGTAAAATAGAACGAGCACCAGACCGTGGGATGACTTACAGCGTATCAAATCACTATAAAGTCATGAATATCATATACTACAGCCAAACACTTCATGCTTCCACAGGCTGTGTGTAAGCCAATACACACACACACACTCACCACAGAATAGGATAGTGTTTGGGTTTTCCTTAATAAAATAATTTGTTTGTGCTGTCATTCTTGCTCTGACATGTTTTCAGGAATCTGCTGCCATGGGCCTCCAGGAAACCCAACAAAGCACACAATACACACACAATACCCACACTCACACACACTCACACATTACACACACATTACACACACTCTCACACACACAAACACAATACACACACACAAACACAGACACACTCACAACACACACTACACACATTCTCACACACACACACAGAAACAAACACATGTACGCATACATACACACACTCACACACAAGTGTACATACACTCATGCACACACAAGCATACAAACACACATACACACACTATACAAATATATACGCACATGTACACACACACACACACACACACACACACACACACACACACACACACAAAGCTATCCACAGTCATAGATGTACAGACTGCTGAAGTGAAATGGTTTCACACTGACCATGGATGTGAGTCGGTACTTATTCACTGGTCATCATGTGAAGAAACTACATCTCCACTCAGCATAAAACACCTTATGGTGCCCATCACTAATGAGATGGATCCACCACCACCAGCACAAAAAATGTAAAAAGTCAGGTGTATCTTTTCTTCTGAACCATAACACTGAGAAGTTAAAAACAAAAAACTGCATTTTTTGGGGACTCCAGTTTTAATTGTCACCACAGCTGATGGCAATTGATTCAGATATGGAGGTGTTTCATCTAGAATGCAGCGTCCTCAGTAACTGCGTCCTCAGTAACAGAGCAGGATGCAATGACTCCCAGTGACCACATGGAGGCAGAAAGAGCAATATATATATATATACAGCGTGATTGGCAGGTGCATATCACTTACCTTGACAGGTGCGTTCATTGGTTAGGAGCTTGTGGCCTTTGTGGCAGCTGCACTCAAAGCTACCCACAGTATTCCTGCATAGATGGTCACAGCCACCTTTGTTCTCCAGACACTCATCGATGTCTGCAGGGAGAATGAAAGGTAGGAGCAGAACAGATATCAGCACCAACACCAGCTGGGATACAGACCTGGAAAATCAGGACTGTGTTCATACAAGAACAGTTATTCTGCTGAATAAGACAAATACACACACAGACACACACACACACACACACAGCCAGGGGCACAGAGACCCCAAAACAGGACATATTCAAACTCATACTTCCAAAGGAAAGGAAACATCCTATAAATATCCCAAATCCTAAAAACATCCCAAATTCTTCAGGCAGTACTGGAAAGCCAATAAATGGAAATCCAGAATTGGACATTTACTAAAGAGTGATTATGACTTTCTGTAAGTGTGTGTGTTTGTGTGTGTGTGTGTGTGTGTGAGAGAGAGAGAGTTTTCTCTGCAGTTATTTTAAAAAGTTGCAACAAACACACACTGGCTCAGACTTGCACTAATATTAACTGAACTGCAGCAGTAAAGAAATTTTCCACACAGCCCTGACCGCAGATGCCAGCGGTGTACAGGGGCACACACACACAAAGACACGTTGTGTGTGCATGTGTGTGTGTGTATGCATGCGTATGTGTGCATGTGTGTGTGTATGCCTGTGTGTACATACGTGCATGGGTATGCATGCATATGTGTGTATATGTGCATGTGTGTATGTGTGTGTGTGTGTGTGTGTGTACATGCACGTGTGTGTATGTATGCATGCATGCATGTGTGCATTCGTGTGTGTGTGTATGAGTGTGTGAACGTTCAGTGGTGATACCGTGTAATGCGCAGAGCTGATCGTACAATACGTATATTATCCACAATAAATGCAACATTTTCTATACTCCTCTGCATGCAGAAAAAACACAGTGATGAAGTTTCATTTCCCTTAACACCTCCTTCCTCCTCTTATAAACTGGACAATTGAATACCAATGGATTGAAAGACAAGCAGCAAAAGCCTGGAGGAAGGGAGTACTGAGCATTGCACCTGGCTCCTGCTGGAGGGGTGGTACCAAAGGAAACAGATCACCAAAGCTCAGCAACAGACTGGCTGGTGCCCGTGAAGAGAGATGGCACGCGCCATCTTACCACGCCACGGCGGCGAGGAAACATGATCTGTGCCAGCCGTTGCCCAGCCTCAGCGCACCACAGTGCAACTGTGTTTACTACCGGAGGGAATGCGTTACGTGTCTTTGTGGATCTGCCGCTGGAACACTCCATGGCCCTCCGGTGATGTTTCAGACAACTCCCAGTGGCTTTTATCAGTCGCGAGGCAGCTCCAGGAGAGGTTTGAGGCTGAAGGGAGAGCGAAGTGTCGTACTGGAGCTGTGCATGATGGTTCAGAAGACATGGTGCCCATGGAGAAGGCTGTACAGGAAAAGCGGGAACATTTCCTGAACACACTGCTGCCTAAGGAGCAGAGGTGGCACATACAGTTCTCCACTCCAGCCCAGCAGATGCTGCAAATACAGAGTGTAGAACTGCTCGGTGCTAAGCGGCTCTTAATTTGGCCAGATCCTGCCAGAATGAGATGGTACCGCCCAAATTTGGAGCATCTGTAAAATTGTCTCCTCTGTAGGTTTTTTAAAAATAGAATAAAATAAGTAAAATATGTAATAAGTAATCATACTAATGCTTTGTGTATTTTAAACACCGCTGTATTTGGTGGGGTGCTTAGAGCACTGTTGTGTTTATAGAGGGTTTATTAATACTGTATTTGGTGTATTAATACTGTATTTTTATACTGTATCTGCTTATAGCCAATTGTCTGCTTATCAGCCATCACAGACAGTTGGACACACGGAGAGACCCCATTGGGTTTTAAGTCCAATGCCATAATCCTTCAGTCCCCACAGTGCAATAGCTACTTCAGGTTCAATTCCAAGGATTTCACTTCCTCAAGTTTCATTGACTTTTGAAGAGCAGCTTGAGGAGCCACAGCTAAGAAGATCAGCTTCCGTCACAGACCTCAAGTCGATTGTATCCCAACTCGTACCCGCTCCCACGGATCGATGATGCCTTGGAGCAGCTCACCGGCTCCGCGTGGCTCAGCTTGCTGTATCTATGGAGTGGATGTTGGCAAGGGAAACTCACTCTGGATGTCATTTCCCAGGGCAACTGGAGAGTTCATCATGGACACAGGAGCCAGAAATAATGCCATTGCTGTTGTACCTTCACAGTACAGGACAGGATGGACAGATATAGCTGTTGTGTGACCAGAAGAGAGCTGTACAGAGCCATGCTATTTCCACACTCACCTCTACTGTTGGCTAGTACAGCCTCTCCACTGCATACACCACTGGACTTGGGGAGTGGACCAATGGTGTGTGGAGTGCAGAGAGTTGCATGTCAAAGACTCCCAGAATGCACCTCTCCATAGGCTTTAAATGTAATGTTAAATATAAAGTCAGTTATAAGAGTTTGTGTGTAAGTGTTTCGGTTAGTCATGTCCCTTTTTTGGTTAATTAGTGTTTTAGAAATTTCTACTGTCATCATGGTGTGTTTTCCTGGTAATAACTCTCACTATTACAATAACGCTATTTTCCTGTTTAGTTCAGTTCCCCTTTGTGCTTCTTTACTGTTAGCAGTCATGCATTCTTTGGTTCTTCATCCATACAGATACAGCAATACATAATGCTACAATACGTAATACTACAATACATAATACTACAATACATAATACTACAATGCATCATGCTACAAATACGTAATACTACAATACATAATGCTACAATACGTAGTACTACAATACATCATGCTACAATACGTAACACTACAATACATAATACTACAATACATAACATCTTAAAGGGGAGCTACAGTGAGGTTCAGTAATATGAGGTAAATCATCTAGAGAAGAGAAAAGTCTCCAAGTGCACATAACTCTCACACACACACACACACACACACACACGGATGGCACACACTGAACTAAACATTTAGCCCAGTCTATCTGCCACTGATATCCAGCATATCCTCAAAATGTTCACCCCCATCTTAGTCAATGTCTTTCTCTCTCTCTCTATTCCTCTCACACTCTCTTCTTTCTCTCTCTCTCTCCCTCATCTTTGTGCTTTGCTTCTTCAGTCCCTCTGTGGCCTCCTCTCTCTCCTTCACCACTTGCTGTCATCTCCTTCCTGTTCTTTCTTTACTTGTCCTGTTCTTTCTCTCTTTTACCTTCAGTCCCACGAGGGGCATCTCTACACGCTACGCTCCAAAGACAAAAAAGGAGGGCAGAGTGAAAAGTCAGTAGAAGTCAGAAGAGAGGAGGAGGATACAGGAGAAGAGCAATTGAACAGAGGAATAGAGAAAAGATGAGGAGAGAGGAGAGGAGGTGAGAGGAGAGAAGGACATGGGAGAGACAGGAGGATTCAAGAGAACTACACCGAAGAGCTTCTACACCGCATGCACACCAGAAAAGAACTGGTCCAAAATAACCAAGATAACCAAGATCACCTTGGATGCAGCTCCAATTTGCTGACCTGGGTAACCTAAGGTGTTGTGTAAAGGAATCCATCACTCAGAAACGCTGACAGTGAACAGAAGCCAGAGAGAGACTAGTGGCATGCAGATGAAGTCATATCTATCGATCACCTTTGGCTTGTATTCGCTCTTAGTCACCTCTTAGTCACCCTTCCGGGGTCTTAACCACCCTTCCGGGGTCTTAACCACCCTTCCGGGGTCTTAGTCACCCTTCCGGGGTCTTAACCACCCTTCCGGGATCTTTACCCTAAATCTTGCCATATTTTTTCTTTATTACATTTGTCTAACAACTAATTACTTTGGTGTACACATTATATCATGTGTGGACTGAGAGAGATTGATTATAAATCCAATGGTTACATTTTACTTTTGGTCTACGGGTAAAACTAAGTGCATTAACTGACAGACACTGTACACTGTCACACATACATTTAATCTTTTAGATTATATAAATAATTTTTCTTTCTCCTCAGTAAGTTAAAGCATATGTCCTTTAATGTTTAAGAGCATTTCTGAAAGCATAACCTTTTTAACAGAAAAATAAAA
>JAOYMR010000003.1:15216515-15219015 GCA_025802075.1 Tenebrosternarchus preto | reverse complement strand
AAAGAGAACTCACTGGTTTCTCATGTGTCATACACATGGACCACGAAACTCTTCACATATAATTAATCTTTCACAAACATGACAGCTGAAGGCCAGAGTAAGATTTATGCTATGAATCACAAAAATGTCCATCTACATGTAAAAAGAGGGTTTCTTAATACAGAGGTTTTTCTTAAAACAGCTTTTTTTTTAGACTTCTCCCACACCATGCATTACAGTTTAAGTAAAACATATCTCCACTGTTAAAGTAAAACATCTGAAATCATTTCAAAAACTGGTGACACAAACCCTTACCCTTAAGCCCTAAACACTTACCAATAAACCGCTAAACACTCACCCATAAACCCCTAATCACTTACTCATAAACCCCTTAACACTCACCAATAAACCCCTAAACACTCACCAATAAACCTTTTAAAACTCACCCATAAACCCCTAAACACTTGCCCTTAAACCCCTAAACACTTACCCATACACACTTACCCTTGAACACTCACCCGTAGACCCTGAAATGTTTACCCTTTCTCTAATGCATGACTGCATGCCTTCAAAATGTCCTAAAACAAGATGAATCTTCACACTCTTTCCAAAGAAAGTAGCTCAACTCGTACAGTTTTAATCATACTTTGTCACTATTTAAAGAAAAATATACAATGCCTTAAACATCACGCATGTGCAACATCTCATTATATTTGTATATCAATACCCCATAGTCCACAAGAGCCTGTTCTTAAAAAAAAAAGCTGAGATTTTCTTAAAGATTTGTCTTCTACCATTATTTAAAAAAAAAAAAAAAACTTACAATTAAACCTACCATTAAATTTTATGCACTATTATAATGTTCAACATCTTTCTCCACCTAACTGTAACCATCAGCAGAAGAAAGTTTGTGATGGGTTGGGTTTAACTGTAAAGCTCCATTATAGAGCATGTCAACTGCTCTATAAGATCTGCTCCTCTTTCCTCCTGCAAGTAAATCCATAGCTGTGCTTTCCAGACCGTATTACTGTGGATCTTGTTTAACATGTTTTGAGACTCTAGAGAATGACTCTAGAAACATGTTTCCACAATCAGGAAAAGACTGTGAGACGCAGTTGCTGAGGATTTACTAGTGGATGAATATCTGCTTCAGAATAAAACTAAAAAAGTCTTAAGATGGAGCTAAAACAGGGATAAAGTCAGAGGATAACTCATGGTTAACTGTGTTGTGGTAAAACAGACGCTGGAGACTTCAAAGTTCTCTCTCAGATCTCGATGACTGTGAAAGAGAGGTTAGGCCAAATGACTGAAAAGAGAAACAGAAACATAGAGAAGAGCTCAAAAGTATACGCTTCATACCTTAATAAGGCTTAATAAGCTTAGTAAAGAGCTCAAACTAACCTGTTATGCTAGTACAAGAACTGTAAAAAGCATTACAATGTGATTCTACATGTGTCGAATCTTAAACCTAATGTGTTCGTATTCAAATAGACAGGAGTCAGATTGAGCGTGCTCAAATATTTGCTGAAATATATGCTCAAATATACGACTGCTCTGCTCCTCAGAGGGTTGTTTTGGGGTTTGTTTTGTTTGATTTTTTTAAATGTCTGGTCATTCATAACAGATTCTGGGATTCGGACCCATAACCACATTTGTAATACAAATAATAATATACCAAGAAAGTCATTTAATGGAAGAACATTTCTGTAAAAAAAAAAAATAATAATAATAAAAAAAACGATATTCAGTAGACATGGTTCAATCTTCTTGACAGGCGCTAAAATACCTTCAGACTGGGACAGGTAAGGTGCAGAGTGAGCAGTACCTAACTGGCATGAGGGTCATGCTGCCTGCTTCTCCACTGGCCACAGGGACCTGTTTGCTCACCGTCAGCTCTAATTTATTCCCAGAATACACAGTGTGGGTAAAGAATTGACCTAAGAAGCCCAGGGCAAAACACAGACTGAATGTGGAACCTGGGAGGGAGGTGACATGAGAGTGAAGAAGCAGGAGAGATCTGCATGACTGCAGTTTGATTGGGAAGAACGTCCGAAATGATTTACGCTAGCTGCCCTGTTATCAGCAGCTAATGCTACAAGCTATTCTACAGCACACACATTCTGTAAGAGCTGGACCCACAAAGCGCACAGGGCTGTCTGTTCCCAAGGCAAATTCAGACACACCAACATACACCTAATGTGTATTCCTTAATAAATCCCAGTTTTGAACAATTAAACACATTAATGTAGGAAGTCATAAAAAGACCCTAAATCTAAGAGGTGTGATAAACTGTTAAAGGTGTATTCCACAATGGGCGGGGCTTCCTGACTGATGGATTTGTGGGTTTTTCTAACTGTGTGGTGAAAGACAGAGATTCCACAGCACTGTTTGCATGAGACAGGTCCTTCTGGCAGCATGGCAGCAGAACCCCGGCAAGGCACCCAGAGATCGGGCGCCCGGCCCGCGGCCGCGGGGGGGGGGGGGGGGGGGGGGGGGGGGGGGGGGGGGGGGGGGGGGGGGG
>JAOYMR010000003.1:15184333-15192793 GCA_025802075.1 Tenebrosternarchus preto | reverse complement strand
GCCGCTCTTTCGTCCGGTTATTAAATCGTTTTTGGCCCTTTGGACCCCCACCCCATCCCACCACACACCTCAGGGCTAATCAGCCCCCCCCCCCACCACCCCCACCACCACCACCCCCCAGTGTGTCAGGAGGGCAGCTGAGGAGCTGACGCAGGTCAGGCGCCCACATCACGCCTCCAAGCTGCTGACAGAGCCAGGACCTCCACTACAGGCACGCTGGCGTCCACGCAAAATCCAGGGGCACACGTAAGCACCCAGCCGCTGAAAACAGATACAACGAGCACGTGCACACACACACACACGTGCATGCACACACTCACACACACACTCTCACACTGACTCTGCCTAATTTGGTCACAGTGGTTTATTATGGGGCCCCTGGTTTTACCTGGTTACACGACCCTTATTTTAGACCCCAGCAGGGCAACTCATTAACACGCCTGAGACAGCGAGGCCTTTACTATCTACTGAACTAAAGCACCAGCCCTGTAAACGGAGCTTTTAAAGGAGAGAAGGCCTGTCTTTGTGCTGCTCTCCCCAGAGGCATCCCTGTCTCTCTAAGAGCCAAGCGCATCCTGGATCTTGTGTTTGCAATCACTCCCCATTCAAGGCTCTCCAGAACTGCAGGTTCACTATGACTCAGGAAAATGTGGCTGTAGAAAAGAAAACATTTTTAATCAGGCTTTTCACTGATTTAAAAAAGGAAATAAAACTGAAGTATAAAAGGCTTTTCATTAATATTTAGGGTGGTGGCAGAGCCAGGATGTGTCCTGACCATAGCTTGTTTTGTTCTTCCTGTATTTCCTGATGTGTTTAAAGCAAGAACGGGAGCAGATATTGTATCCTACAGTATTATTATTACAGTCCTCTGTCTCATTCTACAAAAAGGCCCTTTCTCAGCTGTCATCTCTCAATTAAATATCACACCGCCAACATTCAGACAAGAGCCCTGGCATCCACAGCGCAGACTTTAAACATGAGAGCTGATGTGTTGTTTCATTGCTCTTGTGTATGCTTTCATTTGGAAGAGATCAGGAATGACACAACAGCGAGAGCCGAACCGGATACAAGGCTGAGAAAACACAAGGGCAAGCAAGAAGAGACGAGACAAGGGCGAGAAGAGACGAGAAGAGAGAAAAAAAATGATTACAAAGAGAAAATAAAGTGGAGCTTTGTTGTTTTTCATCTGTAATTCCCTTTTACAAAATCATTTCATTTTAAAGAAAACACAGGGGGACATTCATCAGCCTTTCTTCTCCTCCAGTACAGTGCACGTTCTTTTTCCATTCCAAAAAGCAAAGAAAAAAAAAAAAAGCTTGTAAGATAAACAAACAGCAGCGGCAGTGCAGACGTTCATAAAACTGGCCAAATGATCAACACATTGCCTCCAGCTGCCGGTGTGGACAGAGAAAATAAATAAGAATCGAAATGAAAAAAGACTGGGAGGAAGTGCACTAGATTACCCTTTAATCAGCCTTCCCATTAGCCAATCTTAAATCAATCTTAAATCAATTAGGGCTTTAACTTGTTGACATGCGGCATCTGGGATCCTGTGAAATGACTTCCTACATGATCTCGGACAGACAGAGACACTGTTTTTGCTGCTGTTTTCCCTGAGGATCTGAGGGTTCTGTTGTGTGTGTGTGTATGTGTGTGTGTGTGTGTGTGTGTGTGTGCGGTTCCCAGTTAAAACACATTACTGTGTGTGGATGTTTCTAAACACAGCTGATACAACACACAGATATGTACAGATGCTTGGCTTAAAGAGGGAAAGATGAGCCCTTTTTAAAGGGTTTAAAGATGTAAAACATTGTAGCAAGTCACTACTTCTGAGGCATTTCCCAAACGCACTCACATAGCCCTTTGAAACCTCACGTCTTCTTTCAGTTGTATGTTATTATCATGTTTATGTGACATTATTGTTATGTAACAAAAACATGAGGACAATCAATGCCAGAGTTGAGGGAGTCCATTTATAGCGTTCAGTCAACTGTTCATTACTGATGTCTCCTCTGTTCTGCTTTGTTCAGTGGAAATAATGACATCATCGATGTGAGATGAGGGGAGAGTGAAGTGAATGCTTGATGTGCTTGATGAGAGAAGAGAGTGAGAGAGAGGGAGGGAGAGAGAGAGAGAGAGAGAGAGAAAGAGCGCTAGTGGAGAAAGAATGAGAAGAAACACAGGCGAGGAAAAAGCAGAGTTAGGAGAGACCACAGCAAGAGCGTAAAGAAAGGCAAGTGTGAGAAAAGCGTGAGACCGGAGAGAGACTTGTATAGCCATTGCAATAGCTGACATCTTGTGAGATACTTCATTTGATCTAAATGTGAGACATTCTTGAGAAACACTGAAAAGACACACTTTCTCTACCAGCAAGAAACCTGTTTACCTTTGAGACTTAAGAGGAATGAAAGAATGAAAGGAGAGATAGAGAGAGAGTGAAGTGAAGAAGTGAAGTTGATGAAAACAAGAGTAGAGACAACAGAAACAAAGCAGGAGTGAAGAAAAAGGGAAACAGACAGAATGATGAAAGGCAGAATGAGAGTGTGAGAGACACAGCCGGAGAGCGGTGGCTGAGAACTGGTGGAGGTGGAGGTGGGAGTGGGGGGGTGGAGAACGAGAGAGCCCTCTTGGTGCCGATGATGGCCCTCGACGGTCTCGCCTTGGTTCCCAATGCAATCATTTAGACTTTCTATTTGAGACATTCCACAATAAAGATGTCAAATGGAGAGCAAGGCCATCACCTTTGGGGATACAGTCTGGATCATTCCAGAAAGACCACAGCCAAGATAACTAAAAACTCACTGAGAGAAAGAGCATGGAAGAGAGAGAAGGACAAATGAGATGTTAGGAAAAAGGGGGGGGGGGCTGAGAGAGAAAGAGATCATGGACAAGAGTGAAGAGAGAGAGATGGAAAAAGAGTGATAGAGAGAGAGAGAGAAAGAAAGAGAAGTCATGAGAACAAGAGAGAACAAGCTAGTGTGGATAAAAAGGAACTGAGAGGAAGCACATAGGACACATGGATAGACAGAAATGAGAGAACGAGAGAACGCAAAAGGATTAAGAGAAACAGACAGAAAGATGGATAGAGAGAGAGAAAGAACAAGACATAGACAGAGAGAGAGCAGGCGTAGCAGGCAGCAGTGAAGTGGCTAGAACAGGGACGTGTGAAAGGGTTGTGCTGTGCTGTCCTACTCTGGGATCCAACATCATTAGTGCGCACTAATGAAAAATGATGAGGTCATCATCCTGAACGTCAGGCATGCCCCCAGCTCCGCTCCGCTGTTTGCTTTGGACTCGCTATGGGTGGAGGAGACATAGCTGCCTGTCTCCTCTCCTCCCACGCCAAGCAGCTCAGGCCCTGTCCTCTAACCTCCAACCTTCTCCTTCTCTGCTTTTCCACACTGGATAGACAGAGGGGGGACAGTAAATTTGCATCCCCGCGCACATTTCGCCAAGACACCCCTGCTCTGTACCACACCACAGCCTGGCACATCTCCTTCAACCAGGCAAATGAACATCCCAACATCTGCATTCACTTACAGCCTGAACGCAGACGGACATGTCCACCGCATGAGAGCAAAAAAAAAAAAAAACGTTTTCAAGCTCAACAGATTCCAAAACCCCCATAGCAAAGCCCCTGAAAACCATTAAACCAGCCCTGCATCTCTGGGTCAAGGAATTTCATCTTTGAACTACTTCAATAAATACTGAGAGTAAGTTATTAATTTTCTCTTCGACTTTTCCTTCCTGCGTCCATTTTTAACCACTAACATAAACATCCACTGTGCCAGTTGGATTCTGGGAATTGGATGCGATCGAGGTACCGATGACATTGGAAGTGACGTTTTAAAACAAAGAAAATAATCTCAGAGTGACTCCTGTCAACATGGCTGACATGACATTGCTGGACTAGAATAGACTACACTTCCCAGGGTGCTCAGAGACGTGTTTGTTTATATTTATGGAAGGGTCCTTACAGAGGTCATTTGGCAAAAAGAAGAGCAGAGAGGAGCAAAATTCTTACAGAGAAAGATGTCCAGAAGTGACCTAGCAGTGAAAGGGAACGAGCACAGTCATATAAGTGAGATATATGGTCAGAGTATGCAAGTGTAGCTAAGCATTCGGTCATGCTTGTGTGTGTGTGTGTGTGTGTGTGTGTGTGTGCATGTGTGTGCTCAGAGATGCACTGACACACACTCTGGGGTTTCCTTACCCAGGCAGTTGTGTCCGTCATCAGCCAGCATGAAACCATCGTAGCACGTGCACCTGTAGTTACCAGGGATGTTGATGCAGTCGTGGACGCAGCCGCCGTTGTAATCATTATCACACTCGTCCATATCTAAAACACACACACACACACACACACACACACACAGGTAAGACGTGGCAAAGCTAGAAGCTCACCTGTGATACCACCATCCATCACAGCACCCTCACCGAAACTTGATGTACTGGCCAATACTGCATTCGTACTTCCAACACCCAAAGCCAAGCCACTCTCAGCGATCCCAGTACCAGACATCTGAGAATATCGCTGCTGCTTTACTCTGTGTTTATTTCCTTTCCACATCAAAGCTGAGTAGAGTGATGAGTTTTGGCTGTTCGGGAAGAAAAAGCACTTTCGGAGTACACAGACTTGTCAAAGCGAGAACCAGCTCATCCCTAAAGAATCTCTAAACATGCTCTGGGGCTTCATGTTTTGGTTTGTGTGTTTAGATTGAGCTCCTCAAGTGCACAAGTAATGCTGTACTTAATACATTTCAGTCTTCGGAAGAAAAACAGGCGGGGGGGAGGGAGGGGGGGGGGGGTTGAGGGGTGAGAGAAAACGAAGGATGGCCACAACATTGATTCTCCTGATCTAAATGTGGCAGAATAGAGGAATGACATGCAATGGTTAGCAGAGCCCAAGAGCTGCCAGACTCACAGCAGAAGCGTGAGGGGCAAGTAGCACAGTCCCTACTGCCAGACACATAGGTGAAGAAACTGAGACTGCAGGAGGGCAAGAGAAAGTCCACAGCATTTTAAAGTGACTACAGCATAGGCTGGTGTGACAGGTAAGAGTTAAGTGTGAACTGCTCCAGATGTTTGTGTGAGTGTGTATTTCGCATGCTGTGAGGAGTGTTAGCAGGCTTGGTAACAAGCAAGGGGAAGAATGGGTCATTAGCAGAGTGGGCGTCTAGTTAGCCTCCAGCTGATGTACTTCCTGCCCTGGAGCTGTTGTTGACATCAGCCAGCAGTCGGCCGTCAGCTCCAGTCCGCTGCTGTTTCCACTCCAGTGCACATAACCCCCCCCCCGACACACACACACAGCCCGCTAATCTCAGGAGAAATGTTTACACACATCATCTCAGATTAGACACCTACACTGATGCGTCAGCAGGACACGGCCGGCACACACACGACCCCCTCAGCCACCTGGACTCACCCTACAACCACTCACCTCACCCTGCTTCAGCCCTACAACCGTACAACCACTCACCTCACCCTGCTTCAGCCCTACAACCGTACAACCACTCACCTCACCCTGCTTCAGCCCTACAACTGTACAACCCCTCACCTCACCCTGGAGCTGCGCCAACAGGCTCCGACACCTCTGTAATGTGAGCCTGCCCGCGTCCTTGTGACCACTCCCAGGGACCATCGGAGATGATGGGACCTGCTGCTTGGTCAGTCCTGCCACACAGCGCTCACTGGTACAATGTGTCACCACTGACATCAAGGCCTTAACTCTCCTCATCCACGTCCCTCTCCTGTTTCTCCAGGTCAGAGTGTTACAGCTTCACGTAACAAAGTGCTGTCTGGGTTACGGGCCTCACACACAGAGACAGGCCTCAGGATATATTGGGTCCAACCTCACAGAGACAGGCCTCAGGATATATTGGGTCCAACCTCACAGAGACAGGCCTCAGGATATACTGGGTCCAGCCACACAGAGACAGGCCTCAGGATATACTGGGTCCAGCCACACAGAGACAGGCCTCAGGATATACTGGGTCCAGCCACACAGAGACAGGCCTCAGGATATACTGGCCCGTGTGGACATTCTCCTCTCTACAGTGTGAAAATTCAAGAGTGGGGTGTGATGCCTTGCACTCTCTGCTGCTGTTTGAATGCTGTGATGAAAGTGTGTAAGGATCAACAGGAATCTGTGCAAATGTGCGTGAGTGAATGTGTACAGGTGGGAGTTCTGTGGCGAGGCTTTGTGTGTGTGTGTGTGTGTGTGTGTGTGTTGGACTATATAAAGCAGCAGAGACTGACTGACCCGCTGGAGGGGGCGGGGCTAGAACTGGAGGGTGATCACACCTACAGCCAGTAAGAGCAGCAGCAGCTGTGTAACGAACACACAGACACCAGGCAGACAATGGCCTACTAACAGTCTTTTGCCCACCCACCCCCCCACTCTTGTTCTCTCTCGCTCTCTCTCTCTGTCACAGACACAATCAGAAATTATTATATACCGGCAGCAGGAGGAATTACCTGAACAGCTTCAAAAATCTCCAAGGGCCAAACATAGCATGGATTAAGATCCATCCACACTGGGGCCACAGATGAGTCATGCAAGTAAACATTGAGCTTTTGAGTTCATACCCAAGAACTATATATAATTTATCTTTTATTAGAAACTATTACCATAATATTTTACACAGTTGACACATTATTAAAATGCACGTTAAATATAATATACATAATTAAAAGCAAATCACTTTTTGAGAAATTGCAATACAAAACTTAACAAAATTTATATGAAAATCCTCTTCACACCCATTTTTTAAACAATTGTTAATTAACATGATTCACCTCCCCCATTTAATTAGCATGTTCTCCTAAAACACAGTGTTAATTGTTGCTGACTCTCAGTGACTAATGATAATGACTCTCTTTGCAAGTGTTTAGCACCTGATCATTAAAGAAGGGTGTTTGTTGATAAAATATTTTCCAGCTGTTTGTAATAATGTCAAAAGAGTGTAGTGAAGTAGTCTGAGGCCAAACTGTACTCCTAAGAGCTGTGAGGCGATCCCAGTGCAGACTGGTGTGGACTAGTGTGGACTGGTATAGATTGGTGCGGACTGGCCCCATGCATGGCACTCTGCCCCGTGGCACTGCAGCATCCTGCTCGGTTCTGAGTCACACTGGGGTCACACTGGGGTCACACTGGGGTCACACTCACGCATCACTTGATACCCGAAATCAATAAAACCCAATGCAGTCTCTCAGGTCCAACATGGTTTCCAAGGAAACCCTGTATCCTCTGATGGACCTCAGTCTCTCAACTTACAGTAAGGTAGAAATTTCAGTCTTATAAGTTCTAGGAGATGAAGCACATTTTGCATTACACTAATTTGTGCAGATCTTCAACGCCCCTGTGACCTCAAAAGCATAGCAGTTTTTTTTATTTCATGCATGTCATGAAATCACTTATCTCCTGCCCTGTACACACAAAATACACAACCAGTCTCAGGCCAAATAGCTTGACATCCACACCCCACAGTCCTCCGTTTACTGGTTATGAGTGCAAGAAAAGTTCACATTTTTCCAATGCCTGAGAGAAAGAGAGAGAGAGAGAGAGAGAGAGAAACGGAGTGTGTGTGAGAGAGAAAGAGAGTGAGAGAGAGAGGGAGTGAGTGAGAGAAACGGAGTGTGTGAGAGAGAGAAGGAGAGTGAGAGAGAGAGGGAGTGAATGAGAAACGGAATATTCGAGAGAGAGAAAGAGAGTGAGAGAGAGAGGGAGTGAGAGAAATGGAGTGTGTGTGAGAGAGAAGGAGAGAAACTGTGTATGATAGAAAGAGTAAGAGAATAAAAGAGTGACTGATGGAAAACTGCAGACAAAAAGATAAGATTCCACGTCAGAAAAGGGAGTACAACTATATTAATAATTACACCTATATTAATAATTACACCTACATTAATAAGTGCACCTACATTAATAAGTACAACTATATTAATAATTACACCTACATTAATAAGTGCACCTACATTAATAAGTACAACTATATTAATAATTACACCTACATTAATAAGTGCACCTATATTAATAAGTACAACTATATTAATAAGTACACCTACATTAATAAGTACAACTATATTAATAATTACACGTACATTAATAATTACACCTACATTAATAAGTGCACCTATATTAATAAGTGCACCTATATTAATAAGTGTCGGTAACTGAGTGTGATGAGGATCTAAATCAGCTCTCAGTCAGCACTGACGCAGAGGTAATGGTGAAACTTGGTATCATTCAAGGGTTTTGGAAATGACATGGTGGCTCACAGACAACAGTGCTCTGTTTACTGATGTTGTGGCACTTTCATTTCAGGATTTGTTTGAAATAAAAGAGAAAGAAATACAAAAACATTGGATGCCACAGACCCCTGAGGCTGTGGAGTTTGTGCCAAGAGTAATGGAGTGTACGGGCTTGTCATCTACAATGGGTGCCAAAGCAGACCATAAATT
>JAOYMR010000003.1:15176833-15181833 GCA_025802075.1 Tenebrosternarchus preto | reverse complement strand
GAGGACTGTTACACTACTAAGTTTCTGTAATAGGAAGATTACACGTTTTGTAATACAGGCTATCAAAAACTTAGATTTGGGTGAACATGTCATTATTTGTGGTTTCTCTCTAATAGATGAAAGGTGGATTTTGGCTGGGAAAGCAAGTCCCAGATCAGCACTGAATGAGCCCCTTCTGCTCCAGCAGGGTGAGACCAGTTATATGGAAGAGCAGACAGACTAACCAGCAGTTACACAGTCTCTGCAAATTTATAACCATACTTGATGGGGATTAAAAAGCCTAATAACCACAAGCATTCATTAAAACTACTAACTAAATAGAATGAAGAAGAGAGTGACTGCATGAGTTAATAATTCATACAAAATAAATGTATGAATGAATACATTAATTGATTAATTGAGTTCCCAAGAAAGACTGCAACGTCCAGCCACACTAACATTTATTCATTGATTTACATATATAGATAGATAGATAGATAGATAGATAGATAGATAGATAGATAGATAGATAGATAGATAGATAGATCTATTTTCTCTTTCAGATGTTATTAGATATTTTGCCTTCAGCTGCATAAATAAACAAACAATCAAAGCAACAAAATCTGGTCATCAGGGTCACCAGACTCGTCACCCCTGCAGATAGAAAGGATGATCTATTCTTTAACAAGAGGCAGTTTATCTTAAGTCAACTTTATGCTTTAAAAACAAAACGTCTATCACCGAATAACAGTAGCCTGAACTACCTGAACTACTAGGTTACCAGTTTCCACTATTCGCACTTTTCCGAGTGTTATTCACCTGGATCCCAAATCTGAAATCAACCGTGGTTTAAACACAATGGTGCCTTTTTTATTGTCCGTCAAAGTATCGACTTTTTGCACAGCAGGGCTTTCATTACGAGGCATCCAATGCGCAGGATATCGATGACCCCCGGAGGAGTGGTCGATACGCCGCCAGATCGACACCTTCAGAGACCGTAACGGACATCAAACCCTACACAGCCTGCGCCATATGGACCCCTTCAGTTCCCACAAAAAATTCTAACTAAAACAAAACCACAATATCGTTTTCAGTACATCATGCAGTCATATACACAATTAAATTTAGCTTTAATATGAAACTATTGGAAGTGGATCGAGCTTATAATTAGTCTTCCCTGAGGTTTTTATCCAAAGCATGGTCGAGCACAAATAGCCTTTACAACTTCATTTAGTAAATATTTGTATTATATAATTAACGCATGAGAAAATAAATAGTGCCAAAGGTGACTGGAGATTATTGCAACAATGATAAATCGATCGATGCGGTATTAAAAGTTTTTGCATGAAAATTAATTTAAAAGATAAAGCAGACAAGATAGAGAAGGACTTACCTGCTAGCCCAGCATTTCCCAGTACACCGTAAGTATTTATAAGGACGAAAAGCAAACGGAAGCTCCAGGTAAAGCATGCACGTGCCATGGTGAAAGGTGTGATTGAGCCTAGTTTTCTAGTTATGTGTTTCTTTGATAAGAGAACCGTTCTGGTGCTGGCAGATAGAGCACGGCGAGACCTCGAAGCTGCACGACGTCTGCTGATTGGCTTGAACAAATTTGAGGAGGAGATTGGAGGTGTAAGGAGCGGAGCGGGGGTGAGAAAGGAGAGAGAAAGTGAGAGAGAGCGAGCGAGAGAGAGAGAGAGAGAGAGAGAGAGAGAGAGAAAGACTTTCGATCGCTTTAAATACAAGGTGCCATAACCGCTGTCAACTATGACAATGTATGGATTTGAAGCGAAGAAGAGGGAGATGTAAAATAACGCACATTTCAGGAGATTTCTAATAAATACCAGTGTTTTACGATTTTAAATAATCTTTAGTAAGTTTTATGTGCCGACATAGGCTATTAAGCATTACAGTTCATTACACCTTTACGGTTTGTTTGAGTTTTCTGATTTAGGGATTAAAGTGAAACTTAGGTTTTATTTTGTTCTTATTTTATTTTTGTGTAGCACATTTCATACACATAATTCAAAGTGATTTACATGATGACGAAGAAGAGTATATAGATTTCCGTTAAATTGTCCAAAGTAAAATTAGACAACTTAACGGATACAATTAACTGCTAGAGTATACTTTAATTTCTTGACAATTATTTCGCCGATTTTGAAAAATCCAGAGGCAGCGTGGTTCCCTGTTAATGTGCAAGTCATCAGATATCCATCAGACAGCTATCAGACAGCCCTCTGCTGGTCAAACTGATGAGCCACGAATAAAATATCACCGTACAGTAAAAGTCTCAGCAAACCACACTAAATCTGACCTGTTTTATCAGACGCATGCGTAATTACAGAATTCCAGGGAATGGAATGACGTGTCTATGCCTATTGTGGGTCCACTACACTGTCCCAGGATTTCCATGAGGTATGCAAAGATCAGACTGGTCAGAAAGGTCACTATGCAGAGCCCGTTCTGGGGGCTTTAGAGGGTGGGGTTTAAAAGCCCCACAAATCCGAGGCCGTTCTACTCCGTAGTGACAGTGGCGCTGGGGTAAAGCAGGAAACATAGTGGAGAAACACAAAGTATTGAAGCAAAGTGAGGAAGGAGGTTTACAGTTCCTGCTGATCTGGAGACTCTCTTACAATCTGCCTGATCTTGAACACTGATCAAATACTGACATTTATTCAAACAAAACACCTTTACATTGGTCGTTTCAAGTATTTCTTTCATATGTAGGTTATGTGCTGCACTGTGTAAACTGAAATTTGAAAAATAATGAATTCACATCAGTAGTTTTGAAATGATACCCACAGGTCTCAGGGAAGCTTTAAAAATGTACTTACACAACATAAACCAGCACCAGAGTATATATTATCTAGTGTTACGTTATCTCTAGACACTCAATATAAAGCTATGTGATTGTAAATGATACTATGTAATACTGATAGTAAATCTGAGCATAACTAACAGCGTTGTAGTATTTCTATTAGAATAAAGTCATTAAAGTTACTATTCAAAAGTCAAATTCTTGTGAGACAATGTAATGCTTGATGAATAATGTAAATCTAGTGACCAAATACAATGTACATAGTAAAGTACCTTCACACCTAAGTGTTGATAGGCTATGAAAATGCTTTTTTAATTTAACATAGATGATATAAGGTCAGTGTAAATATAAACACAAAGGGACCCATTTGGGGTGTTGTTACACCCCTGACAGAATGTGTGTCACCCCTGACAGATATGGGTAGCAGGTGGCTGGCTGTGTCATAAGTTCACTGATAAGTTCCAGTGCAACAGATACTGCCTCCAGTGTGGCAAACTCCATCTTGCCTTCCAAAAAAAAAAAAAACTCATGCACATCTGGTTTTGCACACCTATGCCATAGTGATGATAACTTCTCAGTATCCTTCCAGGGCACAGCCAGCACCACCTAGTGGTGATTCCAAGTAAACAGATTTATTGAAAACCCAGGAAAAAGGATAAAACTACTGTAAAGGAAAAATCTCATGAGGGCTCCACATAGCAAAGACTACATGAGATGTGATGCTGTGGAGATGTGACCAAAAGCACACGGTGACCCTCCCTCAGGACTGTCCAGGAGGTCCAATAAGAGGAAGTGTGGGAGTGTTATCCAATGGCTCCCTGGACAGTCACAAGCAGAAGAGTGGCTCAGTGGCTCCCCCAGTGGCAGAAGGGCTACTTGGCATCTTTCCAGGAGGGGCAGTTTACTGCATGTACAAATTTAACCCAGTGATGTGTCCAGCAGTTTTTGTGTAATTATAAATCATGATATAATTAATTTATCTTTTGATTATGATATTGTTTGTTAGTCTAATTACGCTAGAATGTAAGCCTCACAGTCTTATTTATTTCAGTTTTATACTGTTTTTATATTTCCACTTTTCTTCATTAACATTTTACAATTACAAAAATTGTTCCTTGGAGTACTTGATGTACATTGACATTGACACAAGCAACAGTACATTAACACAAGCAACACAAATTTTTGTGTAGGATTTTACTGAGCTTGCAATTATTCAATAAATGAATAAATAAGCAATAGAGTCTTCAATGTCGTGAAAATTTCATTCAGCAACAAGAGACCGACGGGCGGATTAACAGCGCGCCATCTGGGGTACCGCCCACAGTAAACAGACGTCAGCTCAGTCCGGCTAGTCGTAGTGCAGGGTTGTATTATGACGTCATCGCCTGGGGGCGTTGTAAAAACCTTGTTATATTGTCGGCAGTAATATCGACCATGCTTGCTTCAGTATTATTCAAAGAAAGGAGACGCGAGCCTGGGGACAGTGCAAGCAATGGTAATTACATTTCGTAAAGATCAAGCGAAAAATTGAGTTGGTCTGTAAACGCGCTCACTGTGTTGGCCTCAAACCCGTTCCCTTGTGTTGCTGCAAAGTTGGCGGTTACCACAGACTATGCACTATTGTGTGAAAGACTAAAATATTCAGTGTGATAAAATATGCATGTCTGACACCTGACATTTCGTATGTTCGCAATGTTCAAATGTAGAGTCTGGACTCTCTCCCGATGCACTGGCGATACGTGGGCATCAGCCTAAATGCCTCAGAAGTGTTGGAGGCGGAGCAAGAAACTAAGAGAGAGATTCTGAGAAATAGCCAGCTTTTACCACCTTTCATAATAAAAAAGTTTGATTAACGTTATTATGTTTCTCCTGGCAATGGTTATTTTTGTCTCTCTTTTTAAAGCTTGCTTTCTGAGTTTCTATATTGCCTCGTTTAGATTGTGATAAAGAATTTGAGCATTCAAAGATTAAAAATAACTGAAGACGAATACGTGGGCTTTGAGATCTCAGATGTCTTCGATGCCAAAAACCTAATTAATGTGAGTAACTTCTTTCGCTGTGCAGGTAATCGCAGAGGTTACTTTGTCTGGGTGTTTTCAAAGAGGTGGAGGTGCTGATTTATGGAGGACCAAAAATGACATATGTATAAATAAATAAATGTACAAATAAATCAGTAAATACATAAATATATAAATGAATA
>JAOYMR010000003.1:15146200-15162551 GCA_025802075.1 Tenebrosternarchus preto | reverse complement strand
TGCCTGTGACAGGCTGGTAGAGGAGCTCAAGCAGAAACGTGGAGATGTCCAACTGCAGAACGAGGACGTGTACATGGCCACCACCTTCCAGGAGTTCGTTCAGACGTTCGTGCGGCGTCTGAGAGGGGAGGACCAGGAGGAGGAGCTGGTCGTCAATTATGTTAGTGCCATACACCCATACACTCTCAAAACTCCTTTGTCCAGACATTTAAACATGGCATTACATATTATTGATGTTATTTGATTGTATTTTTTTCTTCTCAATGGTTCTGAGGTTGCATGTTGTATTTTTTTGCTTCCTCCAGGCAACAAAAGATATCAACAACATGACCCTTAAAATGCCACACCAGTGTTTCATCGATGGGCGATTTGAGGAAGCAGAAAACGAGAAGACGTATGACACCGTGAACCCCACTGATGGCTCTGTAAGTACCACACACGCATGTGCACGTGACCGTGCTCTTCTGTCCCTGTCTAACGGGGGTGCTGTGGTCTTGCCCTGCAGGTGATCTGTAAGGTGTCGTTTGCCTCCGTGGCTGACGTGGACAGAGCAGTGGCTGCGGCCAAAGAAGCTTTTGAAAACGGCCCCTGGGGCAGGATGAACCCTCGGGACCGTGGCAGGCTGCTCTATAAGTAAGCTCCGCCCCACTCTGCCCTGCTCCGCCCCTACTTGCCCTGCCTCATGTATATGTATAGTGCCACACCTCACTATGTATAGTAACTATTGTGCCACAAAAAAAACAACATTAGTAGATTTGAAGCCTCCCCTCCTTCAGACTGGCTTTGCTGTTAGCCCACTGAGCACAGGTGAAGCGTTCCTTTAACTTACGTCGCAGAACGTAGTGTGACAGATAGAGGCAGTCAAAAACACAAAGCTGCATAATAGTTTGCAACCCAGTGTTTGATGACCTTTAACCATGCGTGCCAACTGCTGGGTGTGTGCGCAGACTGGCTGACCTCATGGAAGAACACCAGGAGGAGCTGGCCACCATTGAGGCCATCGACTCTGGCGCGGTGTACACACTGGCTCTGAAGACACACGTGGGCATGTCCATTCAGACCTTCAGATACTTCGCAGGCTGGTGTGACAAGATTCAGGTGTGTGTGTTTTAAGCTGTGCTTTGATGTTATATAACACATGACTTTGTGATGGGTCATTTCACTCTGTCATTGCATGTCGTGTCCAGAGTTCACTTTGTGCTTTTCATGCATTATTTCCCACAGGGATCAACCATACCGATCAACCAGGCCCGGCCCAACCGCAACCTGACCTTCACCAAGAAAGAGCCTCTCGGGTGAGTCTAGAGGATCCATGTGTGTTACAGAGACACGGAGCTGTATATGTAGCATTGTGCAGTGTTTTCTCTGCCTGTCTGACTCAGAGTGTGTGCGATTGTGATCCCGTGGAACTATCCTCTAATGATGCTGGCTTGGAAGAGTGCAGCCTGTCTGGCAGCTGGAAACACGCTCGTCCTAAAACCTGCTCAGGTAACACCTCCACAGAACCACTCAAACACCTTATTTACTAGTCCTTGGTACTAGGTTTAACCTCTCTGCTAAACTAATATCTGCGACACAGGTGACTCCATTGACGGCATTGAAGTTTGCGGAGCTGACGGTGAAAGCAGGCATTCCTAAAGGTGTCATCAACATCCTGCCAGGGTCAGGTAATCCCCGTAGGCTGCACACCTGCCGCTTGCTCACCTGGTCCTTGCTCACCTGTATGCCCAACTTCTCTTTGATTTCTATGCATATGTCCAGCAAGTAGTTTTTTATGTCACTGTAATGTTTGGTGTTTGTAGTAAAAATTTCACTTTGATGATAAAGAACTAGGAGTAGATCATGATGATGGTGGTGGTGATGATGAATCTCTGTCTCAGGTGGTCTGGTAGGTCAGAGGTTGTCTGATCATCCTGATATCCGTAAGCTGGGCTTCACTGGCTCTACTCCCATCGGCAAACAGATCATGAAGAGGTGAAGCACCTCAGCAACAAAATAATTCCAGTTGTTTCACTCTGAGCAGAACATTTAAAACCGACTCTCTGCGACCAGTTTGTGTTAACAGAACGTCAGTCCTTAATGCACTTCCTGTTAACGTGATATCATTTCCTGCCACAGCTGTGCAGTGAGTAACCTGAAGAAGGTCTCTCTTGAGCTGGGAGGCAAATCACCACTCATCATCTTCAGTGACAGCGACCTGGACAAGGCCGTGAGGATGGTGAGAGCATGAGAAACGTGCAGACTAGTGCTTTTGTGTGGAGGAGAAAAAATGCACCGAGCCAATGTCTTATCTACTGTGTGTGTGTGTGTGTGTGTGTGTGTGTGTGTGTGTGTCTATGTAGGGCATGAGTTCTGTTTTCTTTAATAAGGGAGAGAACTGTATCGCTGCAGGCAGGCTGTTTGTGGAAGAGTCTATTCACGATGAGTTCATCAGTCGAGTGGTGGGTGAAATATATGATTTACACTAGCTTTATTTATATACATAAAAATATTTTTATGAAATAATTTTATGTACCCATATGGGAGGAAGACAGTTGTCTTCAGCCAAGGTATCCAGCCCACAGGACATAAATCCCGACATAAAATCATCATGGTCGTGGTTAAGTGGTCCACCAGGAATTATCACTGAACTTCTGTTCACACAGATGTAAATAATAGAAGCCTGTGATGAATGAGTCATCAGTTCCAACCAGGCCTAAGGCAGTAATGGTTACTGAGTTTACTGGCATGTGCCCAGGTTGAAGAGATAAAGAAGATGAAAATTGGAGATCCCCTGGATCGTTCCACAGACCACGGTCCCCAGAACCACAAGGCTCACCTGGACAAGCTGGTGGAGTACTGTGAGATTGGTGTAAAGGAAGGTGCCACTCTGATCTGCGGGGGAAATCGGGTCGACCGACCAGGTGAGATCCCAAACCCACAGCACATAAATACTGCGATTTAGAAACCAAACGATGAACTACGTGTCAAGAATGTTGGTCATTAAAGTTGTTATAGTATTTTATCTAGCAGATGCCCATGGTACACCCTGTGGATACCCATGGTATTTCCCATAATGACCTCTAAATGGCCAGAGATGCTACAGAGGAAGTACCATAATGTAATGCTTATTACAGTATGTACATGTGTGCAGGATATTTCATGGAACCCACGGTGTTCACAGATGTAGAGGATCACATGTTCATTGCTAAAGAAGAGTCGTTTGGCCCTGTCATGGTGGTGTCCAAGTTTAAAGATGGGTAAGACACCATCGACAGCTTCATTTTCCAGCAGAAATGATTAACGAATGCCTCTCAAACGCTCGCTGTGCCTCTGGCAGCGACGTGGACGGAGTCCTAAGCAGAGCGAACAGCACTGAGTTCGGCCTGGCCTCCGGGGTGTTCACACGCGACATCAACAAGGCCATGTACGTCAGCGACAGGCTGGAGGCGGGAACCGTGTTCGTCAATACCTATAACAAAACGGATGTGGCCGCACCCTTTGGGGGCTTCAAGCAGTCTGGTTTCGGGAAGGACCTCGGTAAGAGTGTTGACTCCGCCCTATATCAGCTGGCTCCGCCCTCTTTTTCTCAGCACTGTGGTTGGCTGACAGGCGCCGGTGTCTGTTCTGTTTGTTTTTTGTTTTGTTTTTTTGCCAGGTGAGGAAGCGCTTCACGAGTATCTCCGGACCAAAGCGGTGACGGTTGAGTACTGATGGGAAACCCACTGCCCTCGGACTTTAGGGGAGGAGCCAAATGGTGGATGGGAATATGGGTTCACGTCCTTCATCCGCCTCTTCGATCGGGCGTGGTCTCACAGCTGGTTTGATCTGGGAGTGAACGAAACAAAAAAAAAGTACACCCCTGCCAGGATGTTTGTGCCTATGTTTTTCTATCGGTCTTCTTCCAGAACATGCCTTTATGCTCAGAGAGGCAGCTCAAGTATAAATGGTGTTTTGTAATTATGCTGCATGAATAACATGGATCACTGTGATCTGTGTTTTCGCATCAAAACCTACAAAACACTGCCAATATGTGACTGCCAAAGATGGAGGGAAATTTAATTTATTTTTTACTTATTTTATTTTATTGCATATACTAACCAGACAATAGAAACACCTAGACATACTCATTTGACACTGTAGGTACACCTGTCTTATAGGTGCATTTTAAAGAGTAGAGTTACAGCATGTAGCTTTTCTATAAGCATGTGTAGTTCATCAGCTTTCCTCTGGGCCGAGGCTTTACCCTTCGCCATTCCAGCACTGACACTGACATGGCAGGGTTATAATACCATGAGCTGCTACTTCAGAGACTTAAACACATCATGCCACTGCTGGGTCAAAGGTCATCCACCAACCAGAAACTCCCAGTCAGCAGCACTTGTCGTCAGAAGGTGGACCTGCAATACACGAGTGTATAAATGTCTGGAGCATGGGAAGCCATACACATGGTTAATCTAAAGTCTTTTTGTGATAAAAAAAAAAATCAAATGTTTTTATTCTGATGTCATTTTATGAAATATTTGTCATAATTATCATATTTTGTATTAGTCATACCACTTTCACAGGTCCAGTTTGAAATTAGTTGACATGTACCTAATTTATATAACAAAATTATTTATCCATCCAATAATAATTTGTTCCATTCCAGACAGGAAATATAGATTGATGTGTATTTCATAAGAATGATCAGAAAAGAATAAGGATGAGCGGAGTGGGATATCAGAAGAGGAAGTCTTCAGCTGTGCTGTGGTCTACGTGCATCTCTAAATTGTCATTTGTTCCCTCTTCAGAAACTCTTCAGGCTTGAGTTTCTGAAAAATGGATTAACAGTAATTGAGAACTAAAATGGGAGTTCTGTGGAGAATTGTACATGGACAAAGTTGTCATCTATTACTAGGCTGATTCAGCTCATCTGGAAAAACAGCCTTAAGGAACTGGAAAGGGTGGGAAGAACAAAAGGTAGATGGCCTGCCTAGAGTGGTACATCTCCTACCTATGGTTTTAGATCTACCTAGGGTGGTAGATCTACCTAGGCTGATAGATCTCCAGGAGATCTCCAACTCCAGGTTGATGACACGTGTGCAATGTGTCTAAAGAGCTGCTAGGACCCATTTGTTTTCAGAAACACACTGTGAACCTTTTAATGCAGGTTAGTGTCTGACTGTATGGGAGGCTGAGAAACTAGAACACTTCGGAACGATGTATGTGGTAAGTGTCATTAGCTCACAGCAACAGAAGAACTTCTGACAGTAATCACATTGCTAATTATGCAATCTAATGTTCATAAAGGTTGATTGAATGTCAATGCAGGTAGCTCACGAGTCAAACACCACTACTGCAGCGATCCAACTTGAGCTGTGTTGTATGTAGGGTGAAATCATTGATAACAGTATTTATTTTGCCAACACCGCTGTACAGCAACAGTATTGGATCATTTCTATCAACAATAAAACAAAGAAACAAATTTCTACACGAAAATTCTGGGTTTTTTTTTTTTATTAAGTTCCCAGGAGTTGTTTTTCCATGTCAGATAGTCTAATGAAACAGCTTTAACACCACTCACTGTGAAGTATGCACAATGCCTAGATGTGTTGGGGGTAATCCTAAAACAACATAATCTGTGGAAAATGGTCAGCAGTGTACACAGGATTTATCATACATGATCTTAAATGCACTCTAACCTGTGCTTTGTTGTTTCTCTTTAGATGCTGTTGTCAGTACAAACAAAACCACACACACAAAATCTACGGAGACCAATGGCATTTTTAATGGTTTTAATAGTAATAGAATAAATGAAATGTTTAGACAGCAGGGAAATGCAAAATATGACTATCTTCATCTACTAGTTTCAAAACATTTTGATGGAATAAGATATGTTGTCATTCACGACTTCTCCAAACAGTCCCAGTGGTTGTTCCTCACATTGGACTGGAACCTGAAGTATCATGAGATAGTACACACATCAATCCAAATATTTAATCATCAACATATTGCCTTATTTTACATTGCTATATAATTTACCTGTACTGCTATCGGATAAACCAAACTCTGATAGGTATGTACCAACATAGACTCTTCTTGGAGGAGATATGACATTTTGTCAAATATGACAAGTCCACCTTGGCCTTCTTGATTTTCCTGACATTGGACTGGAACCTGAAGTATCATGAGATTAATATATTAATCTTTAATAATCATAATGTGTTAATATTAAATAAGAAATATGTTTACTCATGGAAATAAACCCAGTACAGTTAAACAGAACCAAATAACAAGTATAATAAGCACAAACATTAATTCAAGATATGTTCTGAAATTAATAATCAAAAATGTAGTGCAGTAATCCCACCTTAAAGTCTTCTCCTAGATGTATGTCAGGTGAAACACTCTGATTCTCAGGGTGGTGCTGTGACATATCGCCAAATACAACATCGTGGCATTCTGGGTTTTTGTCACCCTGAAGAGAAACAAGCAATTACAGGTAATGTAATTGTATATTATAATAAAATACACGTTTAAAATGTGTTAAGTAAATTAACCACAAGTGCATTCCACCGCAGTTATACAAAAAAAGTGCACATTTTGTCTTTTCAATACTCCATCTTAATAATAACGAGGTATGGCATGGTTGACATCTTGGTTTTCCACATAATGAATAGGAGTCAAATTAGAGGTATTACCAAAAAAAAAAAACTGCATTGAAATGTGTTCTCTAACCATTACAAGTTCATTCCATTACATAAAGTCACACAAACAAAACAAGAGCATATTTTTGCTTTTTTCCACTATATACCACGATGACTACGACATGCCGGTGTTGGCATGACCATGCTGGCACCACCGTGTTAACCCTGAGATTCTGGACAGTTTGCTCTATTGTTGTTGTCTTTTTTAATCTGATGCAGGTACATGTCCACATCAAATAACCCAAATAACCAAATAACCCAAATAACTGGTGGGTTACAAAAAGCCAGGTTTATCTACCCTTTTAACCTTTTAGCTCTTAGCTCTAACTTTTTGCTTAGAATTTATGGCTTTGCCTGTGAAAACAGGCAAATGTGATCTTAAAGGAATTACAATCCATTGTTTAATTGCATTAACTACTGATACATTATTGTAACTACTATGAACATAAAATATACATACCATATTTTTATCTTGAGGTCTACAACCTTTATTTGTATAGCAGAAGTTAACCGTGCGGCCACACAAGTGACGTATTAAAATGACGTATTGAAAATGATGTATTGAAGATGGCGCTGACATTTCTGATCACTAGTCCTTCATTTGTGAGGATATTTGTAAAGCCCCACTGAACTAATTAACATCCAGCTTATACATGTTCTGTATTTTAATAATCAGAAACACAATGTACAAAACTAAGTCATAAACTTGACTCAAATGTAACAAATTTGTCAAGATGAGGTATTTTCCAAATATTTGGCTAAATCCTAAATAATCAGTTTCTATTTTTAAATGTCTTCAGTGTGCAAAGTATCTCTTGAATCCTGGTTAATTTTCCTCTTAATTAAATCAACCCTGGATAGATAGTAACCCGTCTCCAATTACACAAAATGAAAAATCCTGTTAAGGTAATAAATTTGTTAAGATGAGCTTATTAACCGTCTGATGTATTTTCCAAATATTGGGCAAAATCCTATATAAATGTTTCTTTTTACCTCTTTTGTGTTTGTATGCTTGAGTCCTGGTTGATCTCCTTTCAGGCTAATCCACCTTGGGTATCACTCTCCTATGTCCAGTTACACAAAATTTTAAATCCTAAAGGGTTTCAAAGACAAAAACAGTTCAGCGTCAAATAAACACAACACCACTGTATCAAAATTCAACTGGACTGTCCCTGCTCGAAGCAGGAATCTTGTGACTGAAGATGTAAAGTTTAATTAAAAGATTACCTGTTAGTCCAGACGGACGGATGCATGATGGAATGTTGCACGTCAACACTGTAAAAATCTAGATTTACTTTCAGTAAGAAGTTTTACAATAAATCTACCAATAAATAGCAAATAAAAAAATGCAACAAATTTGTTTCAAGAACATTCAGACGGAAAACATTTTATATGCAAATCTTTGAAATGTATACATATTCGATAATCAGTATCAAATTATTCTAGGACAATAGTGGGCAGTTACTGGTAAGACACTGTAATTAACTGTTAGAGGAAATACTGGTAGGGCTTGACTCTCAACTCCTGGTAAAGATAAAGATCTTGAATACCTGAGCATGGACTTTTTGGAACCCAGACTTTTTGTTTCAGTTATAGATACAGATTTCAGTCGTGTGCGAATATAGTGCTGTTTTCACCTCTACTCTGGTCTGTGCTCTTGATTGTATGTGGAGTCCCTTACAAGGTTTACACTGTTCCAGTCTGTGGTCGTTACCAAAATGGTTTGGTTCCATGTTATAAATTTGAGTTTAGTTTTTTTTAATTGTTTAATTCTCTGACTACTTAAAAACATTAAAAATAATCCTGATGGTACACATTTGATTCTGAACATAATGGCCAGTAATTGTTGTAAATGTAAACAATTTTTAACACAATATTTTAATTTTGTAATACAATTTTCAACCAGTTAAACTAAATGTTTGCAGATACATCAGAATACAGTAAAATGTACTTCACACCCAAAAACCCAAAACAAACAAAAACTATACAATACTTAGCAAAACAGGCTGTTTTGACAATGCTAAGGAAAATGCCCCTCAGATTCAAGCTCAGTTCACATACCATTAATCAATGTACCATATCATTAACAACCTACTTCTAGTTCAAGACGGTTTCTGCATTAGCTCAACAGAGTTAACAGGGTTCATGTCTGTCTGCTGGACAGTACACATTAGAATCTTTCTGTCATGCTTTGTGAATGGTATTTAAGGCCTGATGACCACAAAATGGATCTCATTCCCTTGAGGAGAGTTCACTGTGCAGGGATCTTCTGTGCAGGACTGTCCTCTCATTCTCCCTCTCTTTCCATCACCTGGATGTTGGCTTTCTTCTTCCCTTCACCAGGAAGTCTGAGAGCTTCTGTAGGAACAGCATCTTCATCTGAACTGTCATCCTCAGTTGACTCTTCTTCTTCTTCTTCACTGCTGTCTGAGCCGTCCATCTCCAACAGAGCAACATCCTATTTAGGAGGCGCGCGCACACACACACACACACACACACGGTCATGATCAGACGGTAAATAACAAAATTAGGCAACTGTCAGCTTTGGTCCTTCAGACAAACACCGACATAATTTTTCTTTTTTCCCCCCCTTTTAATGTGTGTCAGACACATTATCAAAATAATGACAAGCTGAACCCCGAGACAGAAAGGAAAATTTACTCACTGATCCACCAGACCAGAATCTACAACAAAGACACTTCTGGCTGAAATGTAGTCAGCAAACAGTAAAAGGAGGAAAAGGGATGAAAACAGAAGGTATTGTGCTACCACAAGATAACAGAAGACATCTGTAAATATCTGTGGATACCTGCGTAGGAGAGCAGCACTCTAGCATCTACATATGGTATAGCAGATCCTCAAGAGCCATCAAAGCCATAAACACATTGGCCCTGCCAGTCATCAGATACCCTGCAGGAACAACAAGAGCTGGAAGCTGCTAATGTCAATAGCACAAATCTGCTCACATGGGGCACTTCACCCAAGATCAAACACCCACAGCTGTACACCAGTCGGTCGAAGGAGGGGTATGAACCAACAAAATATAAGCTCCACTGTCCAGGATGAAACATCCATGAAAACATCTGAGCAACAACTACGAGCCCCAAGGATGAGGGGATCAGTCAGTGTCTCAGACAGATGAGATACATGGTCACCATGGAAGCAGATGAGGCTCCACGGCTGGATGGCAATTAAAGAGATAGCAGAGGTCACTCACATAGGACAATCCTACCAATGACTAGAAAAGTCCAGGCTGAATGGTAGCACAGCAGTACTAATCATAGCAGTACAAGATCAAACTCTAAGCACTTGGTCAGTCGAAACAGGGGTTTATCACACCAAGCTGCAGACAGTGCACAAAAACATCTGAGACAATCTAGCACCTAGCAGCAGGCTGCTAAATCCAAACAGGTAAAGCAAACACTGAAACACAACCAAGTGGGAGGGACTATATACATGAATAAACACACAAGTGGGAGGGACTATATACATGAATAAACACACAAGGCATCTGAGGTCCCCCAAGACCAAATGACCAAAGAGTAGTGAAGAACAACAAGGCTAAAGATCCTGCAGGACCTCCAGATTACAAAAGAGGAAATGTGAAAGGTTTTACACAGTGGTGACAGGGGCACTTGGAGTTGGGACCCCTAAGTTGGAGAAGCAACTCAAGCAGAACCAAATCCCTAAAGTTCAAAATAAATGAAGATAACAAAAAAAACTATACCCAAGTTACAAAACACTGATAAGGATTACACAATCACACCATCAGACAAGCATGCCACATAAGTGCCCAGTTACACCAATATCCAACAGAAATAAGAGTTTAATATTAATGTGTTTAATATGTCAAATACAGCACTTGTATGTAAAAGTTGAAGAATACCGAGGACTAGAATCAGAAGAGGAAGAGATGATTGAGAAGTCGTAAAAGGATTATATCTGTGCTATGCACTGTACAAAAGGCATGGGAAATGTTTAAACACACTGTTCATCAAGGAGGATTGCGTTTGAAACACTGCTGCCCTGTCTAATGGATTGGTTAAGAAAAAGCGGATTAGAAATAGGTTGTTAACGACTGATTCCAGAACAGATTTGTAAGAACGGGGGCAGATGTTTTCAGATCTGCAAGGTAATTCACTTCTCAGGATCATGCTCACTGCAGCTGAACTGTACATTGTTATTAACACAGATACACGCTCAGCCAACCACAACCACAGCGCAACCACAGTTGACTTAAGGAGGTGTTGAGGAGGCTGAGAACCACTGGTAAATTTAAAAAACAAACACAAACTCCAACAGAGAAATTCTGTCTAGACTTGCTATTATCAACCACTGACTTATTGTCAATTAGTGTCGTGCATAACGAAACAAAACAAAAAAACAAACATTTTCTATGATGGGAAGGTCTTACCATCTGGATGACTTTCTCCGCCTCCTCTATGTTTTCGATGTCAAAGTGCCCTGCAGGAACCGTCTCCATCTGCTGCATCAAAGACTCATTGGCCAGGGCCATCTGAGGTAGGAAACTCTGGAGCCTGTCTAAGACTAACACACAGACATAGTAAAGTAGGCAGAAAAGCAGATTATAAACAGGTTGATAATGGTTCGATCCAGACCAGATTTGTATGAATGGAAGTAATGGCAGATGTTTTCAGATCTGCAGGGTAAAACACTTTTTGGAGATCTACAGGATACCTGATCTAGTTTAGCTTATAAGTACTTCGGAAATGTTTTGTGAGATGCAGAACGCTTTTTGCTTTGGTTACTCTGACAACATAGTTTATGTCTAGTCTGAAAGCGCTATAATGCTGAATATAAACATTGATGGGTGGGTCATACACTTTTGCATTAAACTTTATGATATTTCACTCACGCTTGTCTCACACCGATAAAGTGAGAGATGAAAGAACTTTCTCACTAAATGTGTCAGCAGTTGAAAATGTGAATATACTCACCACTACTTCGTGGAATCTTTTCGGTGTGTAGTGAGGTTGCGCCCTTGGGTTTCAATAAAAGCTTATCGTGAATTCCTGAAAGTAGTTAGAGATCATTGAGGGATAACAGTAAAGCATTCCTTTGACTAAAAAAAAGTTTTGATATTTGTGTTCCTACGCGTTAACCGACTAGCTAGCCTATTTAGGTTGAAATCTAATGTATCACAGCTATAATGTATCTATAATGTATATAGCTGTAATGTATCATAGCTATTTTAGTTGGCTAACGTTTAAGGCATTCAAAGAAAAGTTTACCTAGTTACCTAGTTATCTAACTAGCTAGCCAATAAATGTACAGATGTAAAACGTGCACGATTTACTTTTTTGCTCTGCACAGCTATATCAGTTCGTTTTTGTAAGCACAGTACCTTTCGCGTTTCCACATACTAGCAAATCCCGAGATGTGTTTTTGGTGTTACTCTCCTCCTTATCCATTTTTTCTGTTCCTTCCTTGCTAGCAGCATGTGTGACAACACACATGTATGTTTACTAGCGGAACAACTTCCGTGTAAAAGGTTAATAACAAACGACAGAGCGTTACGTCGGAGAGGGTCACGTTTTACGTTTTGCGCCATCTAGCGGAGTAAATGTTTAATGACGTGGGCATTCCAGTATACAGTACATCATCCGTATGTCATTTCAGTTCACTAGAAATACACTTGACAGAGATTACAGGTTTGGAGAGTTTTATGAAGAAGACAATAGCTCATTTGCTAGAAGATATTGGCTAATAACGAAACTTATTAGGGGAATGAGAGTACTTTTAAACTCATAAAAAGTCTAAATCTAGTGAATCTTGTGTTCTTAAAACCACATTTAAAACTGCAGTCATAAAAAAACTTAACTTGAGTGTCATTATGAAATGAATTTTTGACGATTTTTACATAAATATATATTTTTATCTTATAATCTCGATTTCATACAGCAACCAGATCATTTTTAGAGAGTTTTGCCACTTTGTAATGTTTTCCGGGTTTAGGGTCAGAAGCTAGAGGCCATGGACATATATACAAAAAAAAAATAAGATATATATGTCTACACCTGCAAAAGTCCAACATGAATTGGGGGGGGGGGGGGGGTGATCACAGACCGTATAAACGGTATATAGACCGTAGACCGTATATACCGTCTACGTGGAGAATGCGTTTCTGATACTGTTCTCTGATTGGTCGATGAGCGGGCGCTGGACTAGAGGAAAATATACGTTTTCTTTCTTTGCTATTTTAATGTAAATGCATGCTCCTACTTTCCAAAATTAAACAGAGATCCTGATCAAGTGGCGAGAAAGTATTTGAATGTTCCGTTTGCTACTCAATCATGTGGAATTCGCACGCAGACGCCTCTAGCGTCCGCCAAACCCGGAAGACACCACGGAGTTGCGCTTCTCCTCCGCTACTACTGCGATGACGTGACAGCACTGCCAGAACTGGAAAGTCGAGCATCAACAAGGTTTCGCTTCGGTGGAGGGACAACTGTCCTTAGGTGCGTGAAGACATTGTTTAATATGTTTTTTTTTTTTTTGCTAGTTATTAGTCGTCAGCCAACTTAATATTTAGTTTCAGCGATGAATCGTATTTTCATCTGTGGAGTTGGTAATGGTGATTCAAAGCAACACGAAGCCTATGTTTATTGGTCAGCTCAGCTAGTTAGCAAGTTGGCTAGCACTAGATAGCTCACTACAGTAACAGGATAGGTCTCCTAGCCCGTGTATTCACTTTTGACATGAAATGATATATCTAGAAAGCATAGCAAGTTGGAAATCACTCATAAGGTTAGAATCAACCAGTTTATTTTTATTAAAGTTAGGCAGGCATATTTTGCAAATGGGGAAGAAAACCTCATCCTCGCCTCGAAATGGCATCTCAAGCTTCTCTTCACTGTGGTGCACATAGTTAAGACGGGTTTGACGCTGTCATATAAACGTGCTTCCCGATTTGTTTGGATCTTCTCACAAAACAACTTTATTCAACAAAAAAACGCTGGTCATCTCGCCTAACATCTCACATCCTTTATGCTCGTTTATTCATTTGCGATGGGGTATTTCGGGGGAAAAAAATTAAAAGCTTATTGGGAGTAAAATGTAGATGTCAAAAATAAAAAATAAGCTACATTAAAACAAACTAAACAAAACTAATGACACTTGTGAACCAGGCGAACAGTACCATTTACGCCACATTCTTATTAAAGTACTACAGGTTCTTCCTGTATACCTCAATCATAGGGTTACGGTACTCTGTACTCCCTTGAATAGTAGTTATTTTGTCCATAGATGTTTCAGACACTGCTGACTATCCAATCATCCATCAAGCTTAGTTATAGACTAAACTGAAAAGTCACTTGGTGATTCAGTACCAAAAATGTAATCTGTGTTGAGGAAGTGAACCCTTTATGGACAGACTAAGCAGCGAATCTAAAATGTGTTAATGTGGCCCTCTCATTTGCATCTGAATACTGAACATTGTTTTTAACTTCAAGTAAACAGTGAGACTCACACAAGTCACAAGTAGTTTGTGTTCATGACTGTCAATGAGGATGTTGATGAGCATGTTATTCTTCACCAATGGGATTCTAGAGTGCCATGCAGGAAACCTTTATTAGTTGACCATAATGACCTTCCCTTATTATCTTACACAGTTTTTGTGTACATATTGTATCTGTTTTCTGAGAGCATGCTGTGATGTTTCCATTCTCCCTCCTTCCTCTGTTATCCCAGGTTGGGGCTTTGTAACCAGTCTCAGTGTTCATGTGGAAACTATGGACTCAGTCCAGCAGTGTTCCTGATCTGCCCTTCCAGAGGGTCATGTGTCAGCCCAGCCTCTGCTTGCAGTATGAGCCTCCGCACAGTAGGGGGCAGCACTGTGCTCAGCTCCCTGCGCCCTAGCCTGGCGGTGCAGGCTGAAAGTCCTGAGGGTGGTGGAGGGCGCTGGAGCCCGCTCTCTCTGAAGCCCCTGTCAGTCCTTCTGCACACCATGGTTCCCCCTGGATACAACGCCCTGCAGGAAGAGCGACTGGCCATGGTGGACCTTGGCAGCCCGAAACCTGAGCCGCATCAGAACGGCTTCCACCGCTCTGGTCGAGCGTCTATCAGCCACACAGATGCGGCAGACGGCCGATACTCCGAGACCGAGCCCATGTTGCCCGACGGCCGGCTGTCGGGCGAGGAAGAGGCCACTGAGGAAGAGGAGAGCGAGGAGGAAGGTCAGCGAACCGCTACCCAAAACATGCCGAAGGAGTCGCCACTGGCCATGGCGTTACAGATCTTGGTGCCCTTTCTGCTGGCGGGGTTCGGCACGGTCTCCGCTGGCATGGTGCTCGATATAGTCCAGGTGAGGAACTCTGATCTCCACGGCATGGGCACTGGTGAGGACCGTCAGGGCGAACTCTCAGACCAGTGTCTTTTGTGAAATAGAAGCACAAGTTGCAGTAATGTTGTTGAGTTATCAAAACAGGAGCTGAGGTGGTTGTTAGATTGCTGTCTGATGTGCGATTAAGCAATTTAAAAGACAAATGGAATTTCAGTAGGAGTTTCTGTCAGAGATGAAACACATTACTATATGTATGACATGGGGGTGTTTTTTCAGTTGAAGTTCAGGATCCTGATGATTAACTGTGACATTCGCCTGTACACAGTGGTTTCCAAGTTTCCTTCTAGGAGAAGTTTGAATTATGTGTGACAGAAAGGTGTCCCAGTAAACCCGTCTTCACAGAAACTGGGCTGTAACTTGTAAATACATGTTTAGTGTCTCCTCTAGTTGTATATCCACTGAAAATGCACTCTTACATTTATTTACACTAATCTATTCTCTCTCTGACTCTCTGGCTCTCTCTCTTTTTCTTATAGCACTGGAAGGCATTTACGTCTATCACCGAGATCTTTATCCTGGTCCCTGCTCTCCTGGGCCTGAAGGGTAACCTGGAGATGACTCTGGCCTCCAGACTGTCCACAGCTGTGAGTTACTAACAGACAGATCGTACCCTCATGGCTGATTTCACCTGACTCCTACGGTTTAGTCGAGAAAAAGCAGGGAGTCCAGACATAACACACGAGACATGAGTGTCACAGAGATGGCACTGGGAGGTATTCCTGAATGGTGAGAGGTTAAATTGTCGAACCATACGATGTATTAACTGATGGAGCACAAGAAGTGAACTGTGGCTGTTTCTTTTTGGAGGGGCAATGTAATTGTTGGTCCAACACAATAGACTTTTTGTGGGTTTTTTTTTTTTATGCAAATGAGTCGACATAATAGATTAACTCTGGCCTGGACATGTAGATAAGGGCTAGCTGCCTTGTCTGAGGACTGGGGTTGGTTGGTGGAATCAGGCAGGGCACGCCTGCTTTCTTCATAGCCCAGACTTGGTGGCACGCATGTGGGGTGAGTCTCAGTCTGGTGCTCCCTACCTGCACACACCAGCAGAAGCTCACCACGCTAGGGTTTTTAAAGGAGGAGGTATACACATTGGGTTAAGTTCCTGTTCTGTGCGTTTGTTTGCGGCTCGGAGAGAATACTCAGGCTGAGAGAGAGTGTTCCATGGCATCGTTCCATCGGAGTCGGAGTTAGTCGGAGGGTGTGAGGTATAGAAGTCACAGGATATCTAACTGAGCCTCTGTAGACTCTGGGAGGGGTTTTATCCCGCTCCTTTCTCTGCACGTCCGTGTCTCTCTCTCTCTCTGTCTCTCTCTCT
>JAOYMR010000003.1:15111105-15140022 GCA_025802075.1 Tenebrosternarchus preto | reverse complement strand
CGGTGTGTGTGGCAGTGTGTGTGTGTGGACAGAGGGCAGGAGAGGCGGTGTGTGAGGCAGTGTGTGTGTGTGTGTGTGTGTGTGTGTGTGAGGACAGAGGGCAGGCGAGGCGGTGTGTGTGTGAGGAAGTAGCAGGAAGGAGAACACTCTGCCCTCACTGAGCACAGAGAGGTGCTGAATCACATTCTCCACTGCTGGGCAAGTGAAAAGAGCTGGTGCCACCCGAGACACACACCTGTCTCTGTCTCTGTCTCTCCCCACACACACACACACACACACACACACACACACACACACACACAAGGTCGCCACAGTCCAGTGACCCAGATTATAGTACCCTGCTAGGATACTGACATGAACAATCACAGCATGGCTGGCATGGACTGACGTTAATCATTGTCAGATAAAGAGAAAACGTGTACTGGATTAACTGGACTTCTCTGATCTAGAGGAGGAATGTTCAAACGCATCCAAACATTGTTCAAACATTCATCCCCCCTCCGCCTCTATCCCAGACATTAGCTGTGGTGGTGTTTGGTAACATTGTCAGTGTCAACACTGAAATACTTTAGCACATGTACACACACATTCAGAGATGGAGTTTGTTTATTTACATTTGACTGTTGGAGAGTTTTATGATGATAAAAGATCATCTTTTTGTTCTCTTCAGTTTCATCACCAATGAAAGTTGAGAAAATTACACAAGCAGCAAATACCCCACAAAACCACAACTACCCCATCGTTGATCACTCCTCACCACAAATACTCCCCGACAACCACAACTAACCCACATCCAAGTGCTACTCAACCAAATTAACCCCGTCAGTTGATGGGGTTAGTTGTGGACGAGGGGGTATTTGGCCGTGTGTACATTTGGTTGAGGGGCACAAGGTCCTGCTCCCGCTACTGGCGTCCATCTGGTGAGGAGAATGCGGGTATCGCTCTGCCTGTGCCAACAAAAACATGCCACAAGAGGACAAAAGCACCATTATAGCAAGATTATAATTTAAGTGATTTGAACCAGGGACAAGTGCCTTGAAATGAAATCCTCCCTCCTCCTCCTTTCTGAAGTCCAAGCACAATTCCTGCTGCAGTTTCTAGGGACATTTATGTAATTTAAACCCCATTAGCCATGGTCTGTGTTTGCTCATGACTTCCCTTAGCTGGAGGCGGCCATTTTAGTCTCCGTCCAGTGATTTAGCTACAACTTTATTTTCTTTTCAAGTGCCTTTTGCCGAATGCTAGTTCCAGTATGTTGGTGACCTATTGTTCTAGCAGGTCTTCATTAATACCCAGTGTGTTTACCAAATCAAGACTTGTAAAGCAATGTTTTTGTAATTCTCCAAGCCACAGGCAAATTGAAAGTCCTCTCACAGTGAGCAAAGAGGGCACAGCTCCTTGCTCCTTGCTCACTCGTCCTTCACTCGTTCACTCTCTACGTTATCCTTTTCTCTCCTCCTCTCCATCTCTCTCCTTCACTCGCTCTCTCGACACTTGTTTTTCATCACTCAAGGCCGCTGGCCGTAGCAATTTATTACTGCGGCTCTGGACAGCACCTCTATTCTGTTAGCGGTGTCAAAAGGGAGAGAGTGAGCGAGCGAGAGTGCATATGCCGTGCTCGCGTGAGCGTGCCTGTTTGTGTCTCCGCGTGCATGTTTATGGTTTGGAAAGGGATTAAACCGCTCTGGGCTAGAGTGCACTGTCTGCAGTGGTGTTAAATGGATGTGGTTTTATGTCCACCCTCTCTGTCTGGGCCAATAACGTCGTGGTGGTGTATGTGATGGGACGGTTCGGATATCTGCGCTCTACCTGATGGGAACGGCTCTGTTGCGCAGGGATCGGCGGGAACCTGGTGGCCATCCAGTCCAGCCGGATCTCCACACACCTGCACTTCCACAGTGTTCCTGGGGAAGTCCCGGACGAGGCCATGGGCTGCTATTACCCCTGTCGCACCTTCTGTGGCTCAGGTGAGCAGACCGGCACCGCCTCACCAAACAGGGGACGCTCCTCTGTCTGGACGGCCTCCGCACTGTCTTCCAACCACGAGCACACTGCTATTAAGCGTGTGTGTCAGAGCTCTGTGTGGGTGAAACACTGGTGCAATGCGTTTGTTCTACATCCATATAGAGTGGAAGGTTTCGAGAAGGTTTTTATTTATACTTTTTTTATATTGTTGTTATTACTGTTTTAATCTACCCGAATGGCCATGATGAGAGGAGAACCAACAGGAACATTTTGTGTATGTTTCCGCTGGGCCATCTGCTAGTCCTTGTGCCCTGGTCGCCTTCCGTTGTAAATACCCTGATGAGTCATGCAGACCACAGTGAGGACAAAGCCCACAGCAGACAAGCCAGGAAGGCTCACCCCGCTCAGCCCTTCCTCTTAAAACACAGCTGACAGTGAAGGACTACAAGATGTTGGAGGAGGGTGATGGAGCAATTGAGGGAGTGATCAGAAGCGAGGAGTGAGGAGTGGAGAGAGGGAGAGCAGAGAATGAGCAGGGCTTGCAGTGGTATGATTAAGTATATGCACTGTCTTTAATGGAGTGTGTGTTTAACAGAGAGCAGGCCAGACTGCGATTGGAACGATGTTCAGCTCTGTGTCCAAGATAAACAACAGAAGAGTGTGGAGCTGTTGTCGTAGGAGACGCCGCCGGCAACCTCCCATGCTTTTAGCGCCCTGTTCCCTCCTGGGTCGCAAGGCAGGAGAGCAGGAGCCAGCTGGGTACAGATGCCCAAACCCATGCAGGGCACCACTCCCACTGCCAGCCTGGCACTGCCATCTGGGGCCTAAATGCACAGTGGCTCCATTTTAGAGTCGACAGAAGGCGGGGCCCAGTGAACTCGTGCGAAAGGTCGCGTAATGTGTTTTCTGTGTATAATATACCGCATAGGTATAATAATGTGATTTGTGTATAGTGTGAGAATTAAATGAGATTAAAATTAAAAATGTGATTTTTAATGGTTGTTTTAAATTGTGGGGGAAAGTATGCATGATTCACACAGTAGGTTAAGTTTTTTTATATTTTATTATGTGAATTCATTAGTTCAGCAGTGTTGGTGCTCAGAGTTCACACCTAAATGTTTATGGTAATTCCACACCTCAAATTAAAGTCACAGGGTCCCGTGTTTGCAGAGCAGTATCGCACTTATTATAGAACTGTATAAAACAACTTCAGCCAAGACTCTGAGAGCATAACGGGCCTCACTCTGGTGATGACTTAAATTGCTCCTGGTTGAAAAGCTTCGCTGGTTATTCATTGTGTTTGTTTCTCTCTCTCCCTCTCTCTCTCTCTCTTCGTCAGGAGCGAATCACAGGTCAGCGCAGGTATTGCTCCTGTTGGTAATCCCGGGTCACGTGATGTTTCTGTACACCATTCACCTGATGAAGAGCGGCCACACCACGCTGACACCCATCTTCATGGCTGTTTACCTGGCTGCCGCACTGCTGCAGGTCAGAAGGTGTTTCTAGCTCACAGCTCTCCGGGGAGAGTGTAGGAGGAATCGGCCTTTCGCTGCACAGCACTGCACCAAAATCTTCTACCACTTAACATGGGTCCACAGCTTCACCTTTTTTACAGTGCAGAAAATTAGTGGTTCCTAAGCCCAGTCCTTGAGACTCCATGGTCTACGCGAATGTGATCTCTACCTGCTCTGCTTCACCTCTGTTCAGCAAAGGGTTTAGCTGTTAGCACATCAGATGAGTTTAATCACGTGTGTTTGTTTGGGCAAACACACATGTGCAATTATGTAATCTCCAGTACTGGAATTGGGGAACTACGTAAAAAACTGAAAAGGATTAGAAACGCTAATTTTGTTTGAAAGCTAAACCTGTTGCAAAAATAATTTGGTTTATTTGTTCACTTTGCTGAGCTGGTTTGTATATGGGAGTCTGCATATGCATGTGTGTGTGTGTGTGTGTGTGTGTGTGTGTGTGTGTGTGTGTTTGATTTTTACAGCTATTTTCATCATAATTACGATCAATTGACATACCTGTGGTAACATGTAGATGAGTGAGGGCATTCATGAAGATGCATGAATGGATGGTATTTTTGTGTGTGTGTGTGTGTGAAGGAGAGAGAGAGAGAGGTTTCTTATTTTCCTCTACTTAAAATGCATCTGGCCATGTAAATCGGCAGTTGCACTATATAGTCACTTTATTAATCTATCTTACAATGAAGCCATTCGATTAATAGGGCCATTATCTTGCTCAGGAAGCCTGATGCAGCTTCAGTGAATGGAACTGTAGTTAATACTAACCAAAGCAATATTTTAAATGAATGAACTAGATACCCATGTGGGTCTTTTTCTAAAACAAGGGCATGGTGTCGCTGATGCAGATTGTCAATGCTGTTTCAGTGCTAACAGCAGCGAATTATGTTAAATGTAACTGACTGGCAAGCGACTGACTGAGTGAGTCACTCCGTCACAAAGCACGTCTGCGACTGACTGAGTGAGTCACTCCGTCACAAAGGCTCAGTAGTGGACCAGAGAGGCCACTGTGTGTGGTGACAAGTGCAGGGGACACACTGCTCGGACAGTGTGCCGAGTGGCTACCTGGCGTAGTGTACACACACACACACACACACACTACTCTCCATATACTGATGCAGTTTCACTATCATGTAAATGTTTAGCACAAACTGTCACTTTCTCAGGTTTCTGTTCATAACTGTGAACTGAGTGTGTGAGAGACAGAGACAGACAGGTGCAAAAAGCTGTGATATGAGAGAGAAAACATCTTTGGAGTTGTGCGCGCGCGCGTGTGTGTGTGTGTGTGTGTGCGTGCGTGCGTTCACTTGCATACTATGAAGACTACAGTCCTCTGACTGCTCTCAGCGTCCTCTTGAGGTGCAGAAACTGTGTGTGTGTGTGTGTGTGTGTGTGTGTGTGTGTGTGTGTGTGTGTGTGTGTGTGTGTGTACCACCATAACCCTGTCTTTCTCAAAATTTACATAAATTAGCAAACCATCTCTTTAATAGACCCTAGGAATCCTGTTTTTTCCCCCTGGGTTTTCATCTTGCTGTAGCAACATCACACGTAATACCTCTGCTGTTTTCCTTAATATGGGGGAAAAAGGGAATAACTTTATAAAGACCAAACGCTTTTAACAATGCAGATGGTGGTCATCTCATGACACCAGCAATATCTCAACAGGGAGAAGGAGTGGAGAGGAAGGAAGTCTCAGGACATCATAATGGCATTTGGAATCACTGAGAGCAAAACCATTTATCTCTTAATGTTCATAATCTTCGTATTATGATTAATTACCCATGAGCTGGCTACTTTCTTTTTTTGTTTTGTTTTTTCAGTTAGTCCTCCAACCAAACAGAGCTGTAAAGGTACAAATAGCTTTTTTAATTTGCTCTGTTGGGCTGACCTTAACACACCCCCCCCCCCCCCACTGTGAGAGTGGAAGCTGCCGTGACCTCTGATGCAGCAGAAGCCTCCTCCACGCCAGCCTGCCACCATGATTAACGCTCTCCCTGCCTTTCTCCTTTGCCTAAACAAATGTCTTTCACCCAGGCAGAAAACCCACGCAGAACCCGCCCACACAAAGGAGAGGAACGTTACTTTGCAGGAATTGAGCAAAAGGAATTGAATTTCATGGCAAAAATTCTTGTAGGTTATATAAATTTAGCAAAGGCATCAGGAATATTTTTGTTTTGTTATTTGATTGCATTATTTATTTATGCAGTATCTGACTTCAAAGTTAGCGGTAGGATTTTTGTGATGGCTCTTGTTCAGTTAGCCGGATTAGATCAAATGCTTTTTGCTGCAGTGCTGTGAAATGGATATCTGAAGTGATTTGGCCCATTATCCTATTCATCTTGCATACAAATAACAAGCTTCAAAACTTGAAGGATGAGTTTCTTTCATTTCAGAGCTCTCTGTTGGGATTACATACAAACCTTCCCATCCGCACACACACACACACACACACACAGAGCCACACATACCTCTCCGAGCTGTTGTGAATAGTCTTAATTAGTGGGAGAGAATGAGGGCTTCTAGAAGTTTACACAAATCCGGCGCCATCCCAAACTCTGCTCATGTTAATTGTGTGTTCCAGCCTGTGTTGCTCACTCTCCCTCTTTGAGTCGCTTCCCTGAGACACGTGGACAGGAAGCAGCTAGTGTAATGGAAGGACTAACCACGACTGCTGTCTCCCACATCCCCACGTCTTGTGTCCATGCCACCTCTGAAATGTGTGTGTGTGTGTGTGTGTGTGTGTGTGTGTGTGTGTGTCTCAGGTGTTCCTGTTGCTGTGTATAGCTGACTGGATGGTGCATTCCATGTGGAAGAGTGGTAAAGACCCAGACAGTTTCTCCATCCCGTACCTGACAGCGCTGGGTGACCTGCTGGGCACAGCCCTCCTCGCTCTTGGCTTCCACTTCCTCTGGCTCATTGGGGATCAGGACAGCGATGTGGGTGATTAAATGTAGTCGCATCGACCTGAAAGTGGAGCTGCCACGTTTCACCCAAAGCTGGCCTGGGTTGCCGTGGGATACCAGCCAACCCCATCTGGTGGGATGTTCTTTTGCCTCTTCTGTTTGGCTGATGCTTTGTGATGATGGACCAATGAAAAGCCCAAGAGGTAGCAGAGCAAATCTGACAGCCAACAACATTTAGTATCTTTATTTAACTGCCAGACTGATTTAAAATATTCTGCACCTAGAGATTGGGAACCTTCTTGGATGCAATTTGTTTTGTTAGTGTTTCGTTCCAGTCAGAGATGTCATGAGGGTCGGTACACATCTCTGCTTTGTTTTCATCTCAAAGAAGCATCTTCAGACATGCATTAACCTCCTGCACTTTCATTCTACCTGTTTCTTCGTTTGCTTTAAACTTTGTCTTTGTTTATCTTTTGGCAACTTCGTACCACAGACCCTTCATTAAGAGAACGGCATTGAACACATGCACAGCATATTGATGTCCGCTACGGCAATCTCTTGGGAGGGTTCTCCACTTTCTAATCCAATTTGTTACAGCGTGTTTTTGGCCTGTTATGTCAGTTTAATGCTTGCTGGCCATTGTTTACACAGTTTATGTATGCTGTTTACATGTATGCAGTTGTCAACGACACAGGACGTGTGTTCCTGAGAGCGGTATATGGGTAATGGGTCAGTATTTGTCTTTAATGTAAAACAACCTTCCGGTTTTTCTTTCTACAGCGCACTTCTGAGGAGGCGTTACGAAACTGTTTCGGGAGTTTTATCTTTTTATGTGTCTCAATTTTTTTTTGTATTCACAATAAATATGTACAGTTTGTTTATGGTCCATCTCTGTCAGACACTGTGTTTTTCCCTCGCTGACATGATTTATAAAATGAAATGATGGCTTCCCTGAAGTAACACGTTCTGGGCTATTTCACTTGCAATACTGTTCTCACCTCTGTAACACCTAACAAGGTACTTATAATGCCAGTTATCTTATACTTGTCTGTCTTAGTGCGTGTTATTTTCATTCCATACTCATTAGACCGTAGTTACGTTAAACGTAAAATAGCTCTTTACCTCAGTACATTAGCTTATTACATAATGATAACAACGGAACAGGAAAGTCGTGGAGTGTATTTATAACGGTAGTTGTTGCGACTTAAAAATAAAAGCTGTACATTTAAACTGCGTAGTTAGTGTACACCTGGATCAAATCCCAAGTTTTCTTTCTAATTTGGTTCATCTTGCTCTTTTGTGCAATGTACGTAATGTACGGGCCTTCCGAAGTACAGGAAAATTATTTCGCTAGAAATTCTCTTATGGTAACGGGAAGGTTAAGTAGGTTTGACTTTCATCGGTTAAAAATGTTGATGCTCCTTGGGCATTGCGGTTCCCAGTTTATCACCCTCTTCTAGTTGGAGCAACCAGCCGTCAAAAACTTTAGCTGAATGTACCGTATGTATTTCGTGGTTTGGGGATCGTTCTTTGCATAGCGTAAAATCATTCACACACGTGCTGTCAGAGTGAAACGTCGATTGTAACGTTTGCACACGTGGAACAACACTTTTTAAAGACCAGGTTTAATGGTCTATAACTCTTGGGTCAAAGATTTTTACTGCTTTATCATGTTCTCTTCGTTCTTTAAAGGTCCCCTATCGTGGAAAACTGAGTAACCTCATTTCACTGAAATACAAAATTGTGAAGTAATATGTGAATGTTGTTTTGAAGTACACAGTTCACCGCCCAGTCAGTATATGGAATTCAAGCGGCAAAAACAGCCTGTTTTGAAATCACTATATCTGATGTCACGGGAACAAACTAATTTACAGGGTGTTTCAAATGAATGCTTTTTAAATGAGAGTAGCCACAATACAGATTAGCCAATCGGAACACAACGTATTTATCTTGTATACTCTTACACGCAACATAATCAGCAGTTTAATTCTAAGGGATAAAGAAAAGTTGGAAAATAGTCGTGTCAAAGTTAATTCTGAGTGTTTTAGCAACATAAAACCACACAAACATCGAACATTATCAAGGTTACATATAAAATAGGATATTTTAGGGTATGAGCGCTTTTTTTTTTACCTCAGTACCGCACTATAAAGTTCTCTGTTAGGATATTCTGTTTATCTATTCGTGAACGCAAGCGACAAATAATCTCCTTCAGTGATTACATTTTATTCGGTTTAGCTTCGGGACAGGCTACGACAGACATCTTGAGGCGTGAAGAGTTTCTGTGTGCGAGTGTCTAGACGGTTCTCGTTAATAAGGGCTTCTGCAAGCGAAGAAGGGATCTTAAAAAGGTGAAGACGATGTGTCGTGGGAATCTCGAAATCACAACGCGGCTGTTTATCCCTACCTGGCCGCAAACGGACCCTAGGTTAGTTAGCACCTTATTAAAGACGACCCAGACGGCAGCACTCCACAGAGCTGAAACTGTCACCGCAACAGAAGCCGATTCAAGACTAATGTGAACCATATGCCAGTTAGGTAATGTCAATACGGACAACTCAACAGACATGCGTAAATGCTTTTCGTCAGATGGAATTACGTATACACCTGTGTTTTCCATCATGCCAGATTAATCAACTTTAAATGTATTTTCTTTATTTGCCTGCAATGACAGCCAATTCAGTTCTAATTAGTTGTTTTGGTCAGTCTTTTGCTATTTAGTTCTCTCTGGTGCCTGTGAAAATGCATCTCTGAAAATTCTCATTGTCACATATTACTATATAGATATAAAATTTATTTAAGGTTGTGTGGGACAGGTCCAAGCTATGTGCTCCATGGTGAGATCAGAATCGCTGGGCGCTGCTGTAATTTTGGAGTAGATCCCCTCGCCTAAACACTTCAGACTCGCACCACAGCGCTCCCAGAATGGCATTGTACACCAAATTGCACGATCGCCCGCACGCTGCAGAAGATTCGGCCTTGATTAAGGAGTGAAGGGAACGGCGGCCGGCATGGGTCTAGTCCTTCTGCATCTCGCGCATATTGTAACAATGTAGACCAGTATAGTATTACAGAGGGGGGCATTAATGTACAGTATCGTTCAACCCGTGAAACGTTTCTGACACTCAGCTAAAAGATTAAATTCTCACTGAAGCCGAGACAAGAAGTGTGTTCGTTGTTCGAGTGTCTCGTGGTGCCACCTTATAGCTCACATCTTTCCGGGCACTCGACCGTTTCGTTCCAGCTCCGACCTCGTTATCCTGTAAATAACAACTTTACTGCAGTTATACATTTCACACCATATTTTACTCTACCTCTCTACAGAACTGTAGCTAACTCTGCCATAGTGTACCTCTCTAATTACCGTATTTCTCCACAGTAGTGTCGCTCGGTTACGGTACCTCTATATTACTGTTACTCTACAGTACTGTACCTCTCTATATTACTGTGACTTTGTGGTACTGTACCATTCTACATTATTCTGCCTCTCTACAGTACTGTACTTCTCAGTTCTACAAGCTGAAAAATGAAAAATACAGAGCTGCTCTCAACAGACTCGTGGGCTGGAAAACCGCCCTCAAAAACGCAATTAGCCAGGCCCTGCTGTTAAAGAGAGAGGATGGGGGAGCGGAGCAGAGCGCAAGGGTATTTTCAGCTCAGCGAAGGGCCCCGCGTGAGACTGTGGGTTACACAAAACCACTAGAGTCTTCCTCGCAGGTTCAGGCTCCCAGCCACAAGGCAAACTGGCTGTTGGCACCAACCAGTCGCACTGGGGGGGGGGGGGAATAGTCCACATCCAGAGTGTGACAGGCAGCGTTTCCAAATACCAGATACACTGGCATTCTCCTTATCGCGGAGTGACTTAGTGGAAGGGACTGTCATGCTGTATTTTGGGTTTGTTATTTTTATTTTTTATTTTTGCTACTTGCTTATGATGAGCAGATCTGAAGCGCATAAGTGGCACGAAAGCCCGGAACCCTTCAGCAGTCCCGCCCCATGCACCAGCAGATTCTTCAAAGACGCCACTTCAAGCCTGGCAGCAGGGTTCAAGCCAGCACACACGTATAATCAGAGAGATCAGGCCATTCCACAGCCTGGAGGAGCCGGCGCCAGTGTGCCAAGGTCAGCAGCGTTGGTGAAGATTCATAACACCTGCTCGGCAAGAAACACTACAGCAGGACCAGCGGTAGAACATTTGAAGAGATGCTCTCTCTCAAAGAGATGATCTCTCTCAAAGAGATGATCTCTCTCAAAGGTTCATGCAACACAATTGCATATACATTTACATATTCCAAAAATAGTTTTTTTTTTTATATACAAATCCAGTAGTGTAATGTAGTGTAGTGCAATAAGACAAAATAAATCTTTTGCTTGGGTGGTGATAACACATCACATTGCTAAGTTAAAATGTGTTCGTCAGTATCAGCTGAATATACTTTAGATTTTTAGCCTTGCCCCAAAAAGTCATTTTGTAGCACTCGGTGTATTTTTTAAAAGGGTTTGCAGGACATATGGGGAATGATGGTCTTAATTCATTCATAATACGAGCATTTTGTCATTGGTTTAGTCAGTAGCCAGCTAGGGATGAAGATGCTGTAGGTTTAACTAAAACAGCATTAAAGTTCTGTTAGCCATAAGTACATGGGTCAGCTAGTTATAGTGTCGTTATCTTCTGAAGCCCATGATTGTTGCAGGCTGGAGAGAAGAGAGGTCAAAGTGTGGCTCTGTTTGAAGTGCACATGGGTCTTAATGAGGTGGGCATGGTGATGAATACGAACAAATAAAACCAGACGTATGCATTTTCAGTTTTTCAGCTTTAATGAGAAAACAGCAGAGAGCGAGAGCGAGAGAGAGAGAGAGAGAGAGAGAGAGAGAGAGAGCATGACCTGAAGAGCAGGTTTTCCAGGTTGTACACTGATCTGATAATCCTGTACATTTGCATCTTCTGTCTTTTTGGTGAGAAGGGTCAGACCCGATAAGCCCACAGAGTGGTTCCGTCCCACACAGAAACGAGCACAAAGAACAAGAGTCCAGACACGTTGCCATGAAGACAAGGAATAAATAAATAAATAAGACAGAGGCTGGTGCATAAATGTTGGACATGAGCTTGAGACAGAGAAGTCAGTGTGCTCATGCACACGCGCACACACACACACATACACACACACACACATGGTTGCAAGAGTATAGATGCTTTACAATAGCAAGATGCATCCACATATGGTGTGACAGACACATTCTGTAGAGTTACAGGGAGCCCAGAGAAAAAAAGCAGCAGATGCCATGCTTAAAAGTGTCCTACTCTGTGTGTGTACTTAAGTGGTGGAGACCAGCCATTTTCATCTGAGAAGCTGTGTTTGGGCCCAAGAAATGCATGTGTTTGTGTGTATGAGTTTATATGAAGGCACTCTTGCATGTAAGGGTGAGCTTCCCTGTGTGTGTGTGTGTGTGTGTGTGTATGAGAGACTAAGTAATAATGAGATGCTAAAAGGGACTGTGCCTAATCTGTTTATTTGACAGTGTATTTGACATGCCAGTGTTACTGAATACTGCTGTATGTGTGTGGATCTTGAGTGGGATGTCAAAGATGTTAAAAAAGGAAATTACAAAAGTATTATAAGCAGAAGAGCAGCTGAGGTGTAGGGCGGGGCTATTGGTCTCCACCCTCCATACAGGACAGCAGCTGAGGTGTAGGGCGGGGCTATTGGTCTCCACCCTCCATACAGGACAGCAGCTGAGGTGTAGGGCGGGGTTATTGGTCTCCACCCTCCATACAGGATTCTGCATTGGCTTTTGGCAGCAGGTTCAAACCAGGACAGAAGGCTTGTCTTCTGTTGCCATTCCAGGATGTCATGACAAACCAACATAAGCACTCATACTTTCCACTTAAAAGTACGTTTTGAAGGGCGATAGGAGAAAGTTATATTTAGAGAGAGAGAGAGAGAGAGAGAGAGAGAGAGAGAGAGGTTGAGAACATGTGCCTTGAATTCTAACTGTAACTACTTCTTTCTCTTTGCCTCGTGTTATTAATGGCATCAGTAAGGAACTGCCACTAGGTTAGAGAGCATGAGTGTGTGGGTGTGTGTAGATGTGTGTGGGTCGGTGTGCGTGGGTGTGTGTAGATGTGTGTGGGTCGGTGTGCGTGGGTGTGTGTAGATGTGTGTGGGTCGGAGTGCGTGGGTGTGTGTTTGTCTCCTATAAAAGCACCAGCTCCACGGGAGGTCTAATCATTCTGATTAGCATTAATTTATCAAGGCAAACTAATTCATCCAGCCATCCAGAGAAGACGAGAGAGAACCATGTCAAAAGCACTTACACTCAGCCACCTTTACCAGTGAAGGGTTTTTGGAGACAGCCGGACACACCCCGGCTGTAGACCCCAGATACATAAATAGGTGATTTCATCATTTTCAAGATCCTCTAATACAGAGTCAGATCACACAGACAGCACAAAAAGACAGTTCTACAACTTAAAACATTTGTTCCTTTGAAGTGTGAAAGAGAATAAGAGATCACAATAGAGTAGTCATTTAATGGATGAAACAGATTCTGTCCAGCTTTCTCTCTCTCTCTCTCTCTCTCTCTCTCTCGCTCTCTCGCTCTCTTTCTCGCATTTGCGCTCTGTGACCCTCTGAGTGAACCTTTTCAGTGAGAGCAGTTCAGAACAAATACAAAGCCATCTGAGGGCTCTACGTCCATGTACCACACAGGAAGCAGAAAAAAACATTAAAAATCATAATACTTCCATTTATAAATCTACTACTACGTTTTTTTTTTCCCGGAAAAAATATTGAATCTTTCTTGTTTGTTTTCACAAAGTAAATTTAAATAAACTTTTGTTCAGCTGCTCGCAGCTTCTTTTCATAAATCAATAAAAACAGAATAAACAAAAGAATAGAACTGAAAAATCCCTTCAAAGATGATCCATGGGACTGATGAGGCGTCCCACAACCCCTCGCTGCCCTCTGACCTCCAGGAATCAGACGGTTGTCACTCATACTGGGAAGCAGCCACTTCACGAAGGCTCTGCTCAGGGCACATACAGGCCGTTGTATAATTCCACACATACAGGCACTGGTCTTTTAACTGAGGATGGTGCTGAGAGACTAGACTACCCTAGCAACACTGGGCTGGGTGTGGATCATGGCTGTTGGGGACCAGTAGGTAGTGGGTCACTGGAAAGAACTGAGGTTTTTTTGTCTTCCTTCAAGTCCAAAACTGAGAGTCTTTTGCTCTGGAAGAGGTTTTATACATGAAGCACTGAACATGAAGGTAGGTGGATAATATTGATATTACTTTTGATATTAGTGATAATACTTCAGTAAGTGAGCCATCAGGCTCGGACTCTGTCGTATTGCTTATTGACGGCTGGAAATATAAACAGTAATATGATCTTTATCTTACAATTCGATGGACAAATGCATCAACACAGACACAGCAGGTTTACTCCATGTACCTGAATGCTGGACTTTTCAAACGTGACATCAAGAGCAAATACAGTACACATCTCCGTCCTCCCCTGGGCCCACTGTTCCCAGTCACATCACCTCCTTTGAGTGATAGTTCCTCAATCCAATCTCCATGCAGCAGATGCCACACCCTGTGGACCTCAATATAGTTTTCAAAAAGTAAAAGTTTTTTGGTGTATCCTCTGCCCGCTCCTAAGCCAGCTAATCGAGCGTTTTGCCTCCCCTCCACCCACCACTTCGATCGTTCCGCTAAATTAAGCTGAGCTACGTGTAGGTGCGCGCCAAGGTTCGTGTGGGGGTATGCTAGTGTGCGTCCACTGCCTCGCCCCCACCCAGACCAGCCCCGCCCTTCCTACTGCATCTTCAGGTAGCTGGGGGCGGAGTAGTTGAACATGAGGAAGTCCAGCTTGTACAGCTGAAAGAGCTGGCTCTGCTGGTGGGCGCTGATGTTGTGGAAGAACAAGGCGGCCATCTGGTCGGTGGTGCGAGTGGATTTGGCGTAGGAGGGGAAGCGTAGCGAATCGCCGACGCCGGCCAGGTGCAGCACGTAGCCGGCATCCTCCTCCAGCGTCTCGTATTTACCCACCAGGTCGTAGTGGATGTGGCAGGGGTGGCACAGGGCGTGGACCGTCTGCCAGTGCTCGTTGAGCGGAGCCTCGTGGTGCGTGGCTGGGTCGGCCAGATACTCGGCGAACTCCGAGAACTTGACGTCGGCGCCGCTCTGCAGGGCCTCGGCCGTGGCGTTGCGGCGGTAACGGCGAACGATCTTGGTGCCGTAGCGCTTGTGGAAAGACGTGTTGTAACGCAGCGTGAATTTGTTGCGGTAGGCGGACACCAGGCGCTCGAAGGGCTCGCGCACGAACAGGAACTTGAGGTAGTTCTTCAGCCGATGGTTGATGTCGGGGATGCTGTATTGGTTAAGCGTGCGCAGGTTGGACGGCACGTGCGCCTCATTGGACGGGATCTCCATGGGGTCGGAGTACTTACCCCGCCCCCCCAGTACCATCATCACCCGCTTCCAGTTGGTACACGCCACCTTGGGCACGTAGCAGTAGATCAGCTCGTGGTCCTCATCCACCACCAGGTGCTTCAGATCGGAGGGCGTCAGCACCCGTCGCTTGCGGCTGGAGGCGCTGTGGACGCGGCACGTCTCGGCCACCTGGTCCCGCCGGGCCTGATGGAGGAGGGCTGCTCTCGAGAACTCCACCTGAGATGGAAAAGGTCCAAGCCAGCGAGAGAGAGATGTGAACTTTGAGGGCAAAATGAAAGTTCAAACACTGAAAGCATTTACGGTCTGCAGTGTTTGAGTCCCTTTTGCTCCCTTAAAGAAAATGTATCAGCACCTTAAGAAAACAAACAATTGTCTAGGTCTAGGAATGTAGAGTCTGAGTTGAGCTCTACAGTCATTTAGCGAGAGTCATTCAGAAACAGAGGATTCCCCTGCTCTTCCTCCAAAAACGTCCATGTTTTCTGTTCCCTTTTTCACATCTCACTGCTAATACATCAGACAAAGTGCAGACATCCGTAAACACATACGAAACACGCATGCGCGCACACACACACACACAAGCATGCGAGACTCTTTAAAGTCTGACCCAGAGCACATATCAGCTGATTATCCAGCCGGATCTTTTTTTTGCGTATCTCCGGATCTTTGCGAATTCGAGGAGCTGCTCCGGCTTGCACAAGAAGTCCCTTTATTTAAAGGGTTACTTTAAAGGCATCATTGCACTCGTTCGCAGGCCGAGCTTAGTAGCCACAGCACGTTACTTCACGTTCGGTCGCCCCCTTCCCTTGACCCCTTTCCTGTTTCACCAGATGTCTGAAATGATCAAAGGGCAGTCAGGCTGTGTAGAAAAGGCAGTGTTTATGTTTGCAGGTAAACACTTTAGACATTGGTTTAATCCAGATAATGCCTCTGGAGCTTTAAAAGCAGTAAGGCAAGTAAAAGCCTGGACGCAGGAGTGCATTTCACTCCCAACCAAACAGCTCTGGAGGAATATGAAATAAAAACATTACACTTTCCAAAGGTCTTGTGCTCAACAAGATTTTAGTGTGCAGTTGCAGGGGTGCAAAACGATCTTTAGACAAAGACGTAACAATCGATAAACTTGCTAAACTACACTGGAATCTATAAGACTGGAAGGAAAATGGTACCCAGTTTTGTCTCTCAGTTGCACTCTAAATGATCTTTCCTATAGGTCAGAAGGGGTCAGATGTCAAGGGTCTGTCTCACAGGCCAGCTGTGAATTTCACCATTACCCAACAATGAAACCTTTAGCTCCAGTTCTCGAGCCAAACGTCCCCCCACAACAAAGACACACAGAAGGCATGGCAATCCTTATTCATGCCAATTCTTATTCTTCACACTATATTTATTTCATTGCAGGCCATCTATTACTGAAAAGGCTATAAAAAAAATCAGCCACTATTAATATTCTGGGAATAGGGCTGATCAAACCTTACTGATTATTGATTTCCAGCCCTGGTCCTGTGCAGTCACAGCGTGCTCTGAGCTCACTCTCCACCCCACCACCACCACCACCACCTTCCAGAAGTGTGAGTTCTTTGTTACTGCGGAGTTCCCCAGATCCCCACAGTCCACCATCACTACTTCCGCTGTGCGGCTTATCAGATGGTTGAACAGCCAGTCTCTGTGGTGGCAGTGTGCAGTGGATGAAGTAACATGAGAACAAAGCTGGAGGGAGGTCATCACAGCAGGGAGGGCTGCGCTGATCGGAACGTCTCTACGGATATACACATGCAAGCGGGGAATAGGAATTGTAATCCAAGGACAAAAGTCATGGAAAACTCCCACATCCCTAACTTTGATCTTCATCCACTTATATCCATTTGTATGTGTGTGTGTGTGTGTGTGTGTGTGTGTGAGATGAAGGGGGTGCATGTGTGTGTGTGTGTGTGTGTGTGGGTGCAAGCATGTGCAGCATCACAAAATTCATTAGGAAACTTGCCACAACACAGTTTGACTCATCAGTACCAAATTGTGCACAAGAAGCTCATCAGTTTAAAGTGGTTGCATTAGCCACAGTTATTCAGGCGTGCTGAGAGCTTTGCTGGCCGTCTCTGTTAACAGGGCAACTAAGGCAGCAGAAAGTCCCTACCTTCCCTCACTGCTACACATCACTGCTAAAGTTCTGTATTGGTGTGTGTGTGTGTGTGTGTGTGTGTGTGTGTGTGTGTGTTCTGAAGAAGTCACTATGACCTCTTCAGAAGTCTAACATCAGTGGAATAACACTGCAAAAGCTCTGTATGTCTGTGTGTGTTTGCATATGTGCATGTGTGTGTGTGTGTGTGTGTGTGTATAAAGTACATGTACTGTACAGCAGTTTCATAGTTTGCCTGGTTGCTTTATGTGTGTGTGTGTCTGTCTATGAGTATGTGTGTGGAGCCACATTCTTTTACGATGTGAAAACTAGAAAAAGACATGAGGAGGATGCCTATCATTAGTTGTTGCTCAGCGAGAGAACCAGCCCACAGTCCTGAGCACAGGGTTTGAGTCGGGGGTTAGTGGAGGCACAGGGATGGTCTCTGTGCCATAGAAGAGCTCAGCAGAGGTGACTTGCATTGCAATGAGTCTCATTCACTCAGTAGAAGAACGAGGGGTGAATGATGTAAAAGACCCGTTTCTACATACACACACGTGTAATGCAGAATTTGAATGGATTCTATTAAGGTTGGATTGCTTTGCCTCTCGTTGCATTGTGGGGAGGGGAAACAGCTTCCACTCTTCACACTCGCTTCCCATCGCTCTTGTGTGTCGGTTTTGGAACGTGAACAGGACAGCGTGAGTGAGAACCTCACACAGCACATGTTTACATGGCTTCCACAATGAGCAGGGAGCCACCTGCTTCTGAGCCACACTCTAAATAAGGAGGAAAGCATTCGATGGAAAAATACACAACTGTCATTTGCTCTCTCTCTCTCTCTCTCTCTCTCTCTCTCTCTCTCTCTCTCTCTCTCTCTCTCTCTCTCACACAAATAGAGAGAGAGAGAGAGACTGATTTTTGTGAGAAGATATATAAAAGAAAATGGCTACTGGTGTGTGTGTCTTTAAGAATTTTTTTCTCTCTGAAACACTGCATTCCATTAACCACACTCACAACACACACAAACAAATAGAGTGAATAATCACAAGATAAAAAAACACCATCATGCCCCCCCCCCCCCACACACACACACACACACTCACACTCATATCATGTATGGACACATGTGGGCCAGCAAATACCCTGCATTATCTCAATTCATTTACCCATTAAAGTACCCAACAGTAATGTGTTTAACCATCTTTACAATTAACCAGAGGTTATATGTGCACAGCAGTTCAACTCAAAAAGCTGCAAATATCCAACTTTGCTATCTGACAGACAGCTGAGATAGGAGTGTTGCCAGCGCTTCCTGACTGAAGGGCCTGTAGAAACCATCTGTAAACATTTATGACTATTATTGAGAAGTGTAGCTTACATGCCGGCAGATGAGATAATGTAAATTATCACATCTGCGCGAAAAGCTAATCTTGTAATAATCTTGTGCTTAAATGCAGCTTCACCAGCACTTGAATTTGAACTAAATCAATGGTGTTCCTCATTGACTAACCATGGAGTGGTGTTTCACTGAAGAAGCCCTGACTCCACACGGTGTGTGAGCGAGGACTTCTAACCCTCCAGTGTGCTGTGAGCTGAGCTAACCTCAGATTAATCCATTACAGCTGCAAAAGCTCCTTGATCTTTCCAACCACATCTTTTCAAGTCTAATTGCATATTGCCCTGGTAGCACTCCAGACTTTCTATGTTTCACTGTTCTTGCTACTGAATGTATTTTGCTATATGTGTGTGATATGCGTACAACGTGCATGTGTGTGTGTGTGTGTGTGTGTGTGTGTGTGTGTGTGTACTGCCTCGGAGCAGAGAAGAAGAGAACCTTGAGAACTGTGTTTCACCTGTTTTGTACTCAGAATCATGGGACGTTGAGTCTATTTTACTTAACTGAATATTTATTCTTTAAAAAAAACATGGTCATACCCTCTCCGTCCGTGGGCCACACTGCTGAGAAACGGAGACTCAGACAGTGGGTGTCATGTTTGAGTATATTTGAGTAGTTAAGTGACAGTAAATGCTAAATGGAATGAACTACCAGAGGAATGTGGGTGGAGGACAGTGGGTGGAGAAGTGTGGATGGAATGTGGGAAGGAGTATGGGTGGAAGAGAGAAGGAAGGAGTGTGGATGGAGGAGAGAGGGTGGAGAAGTGTGCGTGGAATGTGGGAAGGGGTGCGGGTGGAGGAGAGAGGGAAGGAGTATGGGTGGAGGAGAGAGGGAAGGAAGTGCGGGTGGAGGAGTCTACCATTTAATGCCTACTTTAATTCAAATGTTAAAAGCACAGAATAGATAAGGAACTGGTATGATCATTTTATATTTGGGATTTAGATTTTGCTGTTGTTTTGTTTTTCTTCAATATAACATATGTGGAACGGTTTTCTTATGTAGTATGTGTGGAAGCCCCTAGTGTGAATCTTAATGTGAATGCTAATTTTGTACAATGGCTTGTTGCCATTTTCTATAGTGTTCACTTTTTATCTCTACACAGAAGATTAAAAATGGGGAAAACGAACCAAATTTCGGAAGAAAACTCGAATGCACTTATACAGATCATGTGGCCAAAGTAGGAAATAATACCACCAGTATGAGTCTTCCTGAATCCAACCCAGATCAGGTGTGAAGGAAAGCCAGGGATACCGCTGCTCTCTCTCTGTCTGAGCCACTCTCTCTCTCTCTGGGCTGCTCTCTCTCTCTCTCTCTCTCTCTCTCTCTGAGCCATAGTCAGGATTTGACCTCCTGACTCTGACGACCCTTCCACCCGGCTCCCAGACGGCTCGCACCACGGCATGTGTGCTGAATTATTAACGTGCACTCACACAGCCTCCCTCTGCTCCACTCCACTCGTCTCCATCTGTGCTCCATCACTCACGCGCGTGGGTGGGGGAGTGGTGTGTGTGTCTGTGTGTGTGTGTGTGTGTGTATATGTGCGCGGAGGGGTGTTTAGGGTGAAGACAGAGCCGGGGATGTTTGACTCACAGGGATTGGGAACCAGTGTTCACTCGGGTCTGAGTGAGTGAGTGTGGATAGGGATGCGCTCTGTTACCATAGAGAGCAGAGAAACATGGTGGTGGATTGTGGGTAGATTGCGGGTGGATTGCGGGCAGCAACGTTGCTGTGACATAAAAGAGTGATCAGGACCAGAGGGCAGGAGCTGCAGCATATCAGAAAATGGAGTCCATACTTTCCCTTCAGTTGTGAGGAGAAGGCAGTTCACACTGTTGCCGTGGCAATGATGACTCACGACAGCTGAACTGTAGCTGTGTGCCTGTGTCTGTGTGTGTGTGTGTGTTTGTGAGACAGAAATAGAGAGGTTGTGTGTCCAACCCTTCTGTTATATCAGCAAACACGATACTGCAAGATAGATCAAAGAATACTGCACTGTATTTCCCCATTTCCCCACTGTAAATTTCCCCATTGTGGGACTAATAAAGGATTATCTTATCTTATCTTACTGGTCACATAAAGACATACACACACACACACACACACACACACACACACACACACACACACACGCATACACACACATGCATATATACACATACAACGATCTTGGATGTGCATATTAAGCTTCAAGCACATACTTCTGAATTCATGTATAAAAATATTCCTAACCCTAACCCAGCTCATGTGTGTAACCCCGACTCCCACACCAGTTTATGTATGTAACCCCGCCTCCCACACCAGTTTATGTATGTAAACCCCGCCTCCCACACCAGTTTATGTATGTAACCCCGTCTCCCACACCAGTTTATGTATGTAAACCCCGCCTCACACGTCCGCTCCTTCCGTCAACCAGTCGGCTTTCCTGCCCGATGAAAGCTCTGCCAGGCTCTCCGCAGGCCCCCGGGCTGGCAGCGCACTCAGGAACATTCATGCCACCAGTTCACTGTTTAAGAACTCCATAATTCTTAAATCACTGTTTGATTATTCAATTACCCCTCTGTTTCATCATCTCATGCTTCCATGATTACATCATCCTGTGGTTTCACTGCCTCACTCATGTCAAATCATTTCCTTATTCCATCACACCAAGGATTCACAGAGGTTAGTCATTACACTGCATAAAGGATATAGATGATTCACCATAAAACCCATATTACAGTTCGGCATAACCTTGCTGTATATAATGAATGTAATATGTGACAGACGGCTGTAGCATTCTGGGATGATAATCAAGCGTCATCATAATCAACTGCAAATTACTGTTTCTTAATCCCAGCTAGATACAGGTCTTTGTGCCTCTGTGGAGAGTGGATGGAGGAGAATAGGTGGGGGAGGCTGGGTGGAGGAGAGTGGTTGGAGGACAGTGGGTAGAGGAGTCTGGGTGGAGGAGAGTGGGTAGTGGAGTCTGGGTGGAGGAGTTTGGGTGGAGGAGAGAGGGTAGAGGAGTCTAGGTGGAGGAGAGTGGTTGGAGGACAGTAGGTAGAGGAGTCTGGGTGGAGGAGAGTGGGCAGTGGAGTCTGGGTGGAGGAGAGTGGGTGGAGGAGAGTGGGTGACAGTGTCCAGTGGCATGAAGCACACACACTCACAGAGGATTACACTCACTAATAACATGTAACGGTTATTAGGTTACATAAAGGTGCACTAAAGCTGCATAAAGTTTGAGATGGCAGTGGATACTAGTGTGTTGTGTGGTACGTAATTTCTTTTGTGTGTGTGTCTGTGTTTCAGTTTTCAAAAAGGCAAGCACCAGAGCCAGAATACACACATGCGTGCATGCACACACACGTGTGTGTGTGTGTGTGTGTGTGTGTGTGTGTGTGCATGTGCACAGAAAGGAAAACTGGCCTTAAATAAACAAATACAACCATAAACAGCCTCTCAGTAAGAATTCAAAAGAGAAAGGATGGAGTAGAGAGAAAAGGGTGGGGTAAAGGAAAGAGAGAAGAAGGAGAAGATAGATAGATAGATAGATAGATAGATAGATAGATAGATAGATAGATAGATAGATAGATAGATAGAGAAAGAGGGAGAGAGGGGAGGGGGTCCTTGGGAAAGGCAAGCCAGTGATTTTCCACCTTATTCATGAGAAATGCTTACACTGAGCTACTGAGACAAGCTGCACATATGGCCTACAGTTCAGCAAGTTCATATCCACAATCAAGTAATATTATAAAAACTATGTGTATGTACTGTATGTATTTGTGCATGGCTCTGTGTGTGTGTGCATCTATGTATGTGTCTATGTGTGTGCATCTGTGAGGCTGTGCATGCGTGTGTCTGAGTGGTGTGTGTGTGTGCCTGTGTGTACATGTAGATGAAAAAATGATTGCGCCAAACCTACAATGAGCTGGAAGATAATGAATGGTTAGCACTGCTTTCACTGGTGTTTCAGAGCATGCACACAAACTGGAGACAGCTGCCCAAGTGGAGATTAAGTTCAGTTCTAAGGGATCTTCACTGTTGGACCACTGACAGTGTCCCTTAGCCCAAGACTGTGAGTTCAAAGGCTCCTCTCAAGTGCTTGGGCAAGACTCCTCACACGACACTCGCCTCCCTCTGTAACAACTGACTGAAAACTGTAAATCGCTCTGGATAAGAGCGTCTGCCAAATACAATAAACATAAAAAAACAAGTAAATTCTAAAGAGATTTTGCTAGAGAAACTGAATGCCCAGTGTAGATTCCTCACTACTGAACACTCTCTCATGGAGAAATAAACATGGCTGCCAAGAGCTCAGAGAAAATACTGTGACTACTGTAAACACCTCATCTTTTATATTTTGGGTGGAGTTGCGTTGTGTGGCTTTCACAGAAAATGAAAATCCAGCAATTTTGCTACCACATTTACAGTTCTTTTTCGCATTTATTCATCCCTTATTCTTAAGTATTCTTAAACATTTCCTCTTGTAGGAGTACCGGTACTCAAATGTCACTCAGGTCTATGATTCACTGAGCTGGTGAGAATTTAAAGGTAAACCACTCCTCACCCCCACCCCCGTGTTACGGGCCCCTAACACTTCTGTACTTCCTGTTGTGTTCAGACAGCAGGTGGTCCAGCACGAGTCCTGGCCCAGATGGCTTCAGCGCACCTCCGGATCAGAACCAGGACTCTTGGAGCAGAGAGGGCAGAGGACCTAAGCACCTAACTGGATCCAAACAGCAGATGTAAAAGTGAAGCCTATAAGTCATAAAAATGAGAGAGGTTGCATATGTGTAAGTGTGTGTGTGTGTGTGTGTGTGTGTGTGTGTGTGTGTGTGTGTGTGTGTGTGTGTGTGTGTGTGTGTGTGTGTGAATAGGTATAAAACTGCAGCTGTAACATTTTTAGTAGCTACCATGCTCCCCAGGTGGAAAATGAAAAGCCAAATTGCTTTATAAAATCGCACACTGCATCTGAACTACAAACAAAGCACTGGTACCACCTCTCAGCATGTGTGTGTGTTTGCCTGAGACTGCATTTTAGGTGTGTGTTTGTGTGTGTGTGTGTATGTGTGTGTGCTGCTGACTGCTCACATATGTGTGGAACAGACACACACACTCACAAACAAACAACAACCAGCACAGTTGCTCTTTGTATCAGTGTACAACTACTGTAACCAGTGTGAGGTCAGACTGTGTGGGAAACTCTTCTCATCCTTCCTGTTGCTTAATTCCACTGTTAACGGAAATATACACTCAAAACATGACCTGCTGAACAGACTCTATATGTTTACTTGCTTGGGAAAACTTTAGATTTGGTCCATATATTTACTGCCACTGGTCTGTTTGTCCAGGAAAACAAGTCCTGCATTCTAAACAGAAGAAAGGATTTGCCCACTGGCATTATGGGTATGAGAGATCGTAATTTCAGCTTTAAAAGAAATGTCGCCCAGCCAGTGAACTGAATCGTCCGTCAGCGTCAGAACAGTATGGCTTTACTGGAACTGTATTATTGTTATTATTAATATTATAATACCACCACCTGGATACTTACAAAAAACCTGGAAAAATTGAAACCTGAGTCTCACATCACATCTCACCATCATTGGCACCAGCCAATATGTTCAGTCTTGCCAAAAGACTGCAATGTGTTAATGTACCATTTCATAAAATATGACAAAAACAAACAAACAATACAGACTTCATTTTGGGATTTAGTTTATACTATTTTATACTAATTAATGTATATACTATTTATACCATTTGATTATTTATATTTTTTCCTTTATCTTTTTTTATTTGTTGTCATTTATTGTCACAGAACTACCAGTTGTGACATTGTCTCTCTCTCCTTTATGTAACAGTTCCTATATGTTACGTAAGTGAGTCAGGAACGTAACAGAATTATTGTCTTTAATTGCGTCACATAACCTGGTGATCCAGTCACACAGACATGCTCAGCTGTACAACTATGAGTGTACACCAGTTCAGTGGCATATGGAAAAGATAACACTAATTAATTAAATTGATTAGTTAATTATTAAAGCCAAATTTATTCTTGAAAGAGGCAGTTATGAATATAACAGTGGATGGGTGAATTCCAGCTGTCTGCCACGCAGCCTGTAAAGGTCTATGTGATACTTCCATCCATGAACACTGCACGAGTCTGTATGAGGTCCAACACAAACCTCTGCAATACACCAAAGTTCCTCTGATGGGCGCTCTCAAGCTGTAGGCTCGGATGTCACGCCAGCTGGCTGTGCTCTGTTCTGGGGGCCCATTTGTGGTGTGGGTGGATCTGGGGACTCTGCTGTATCACGCAGGTGTGCCCTGGCTAACAGCTGTTATGTGGAGTCCGCAGAAACACGTCTGCATATTTAGCCTTCTGTTTTACTCTAGTTGAAGCTAGAGTTAGGGTTAGGGTGGCTGGCTGGTTTAGTGCATTGGACGGGTTATTAAAGGCATAGATGGTGGTGCAGAGGCAGTACCTGAGGTTTACTGAAACGTTCACAGCAGAGCTGTAGCGAAGGGGTGTAGATCAGTGGAGAGAAGGTGTTACGTTGCATATATTCATGCATCCATCCAAAAAAAAAACCCCTAAACTGCCTGCTCTGCAAGAACATGCGACCACAGTAAACGGAAGCTTTGAGCGCTGGTGCTGATACTGGGCCGCTCCAGATGGGATGAGGTTCCGCTGCCTACACAGATGCTGAGGGGACGCGTCCGTCAGCTGGAGGTCGCGCACACAGGACGCCTGGTGACAGGCTAACCTGAGAACTACACACGCGCTCCCAGCTGCATCGCTCTGAAATAACGCACAGATTCACCACAACAGGGAAGGTGCAGAAAACCCGGCAGGTAGCAGAAAACACTGCCGGACAAACATCTTTATTATCACCTCCAGTATAATAACCGAACAATGCACAATGTTTTAAGCATTCCTGATGCTTCTCTAAAGAGCGGCTTGCTATTTTTTTGTTAAACGTTATGACTGTTTGATCGATTGCTATGGTAATTTGGCATGAGGTTGTGCTTATAGGCGCCTGTGTGCACTGCAAATTACAGTCCACTCCAGGCAAACCCTCTGGAACCAATCACCAAGCCAGCAACACGTTTTTTTTTTTTTTTTTGGCGAGTATTTTTGTAGTTCACGGAGGAAAGCATTTCCAAACTGCTTTGTGGAGAAAGGTGCAAATGAACAGAGGTGGTGCACTGTGGGTGGCCGTGCTACTGCGAGACAGGAGGTGAAAACATCGCTTCAGCGAAGAAACGAAGCGAAAGCTGAAGGCTGAAAGGACAAACGACAACTTAAGATCTGAGGCATGCAAGGCCAGAAGTGGAAACGGAGTGTTCAGCATATAATATCTGTAGCAGCTGCTATGCCTCACTACATCACCATGATCACCATGGAGCAGCAGCATCCAATGGCAGCCATTAGGAATGAAATAGAACTTAAGTGCTTAAAACACAAGTTGGCTGTTTCAAGGTCAAATGGTTTCCTGAGGACCAGTCAGAAACGGATGATTACAGCTCAGCCCCTCCCACTCCCAGTTCTCCCCTCCAGAGCAGGACAGTTGGCATGGCAACAAAGTAGAGCTGCCAATCTCAAAAAGATGCAGAGGTGGACAGAAAGAGAGAGAAAGAAGAGAGTGAGCGAGAGAGAGGAGGGTAAACTAGACAAGCTTAATACACACAAAGCACGCTCCGAGGACAGGGCCAAGTGCTGCAAAAATGTATGTTTGAAAAAAAAGGAAATGAGATTTGAATGTCCGACTGAGTTTCCATAGCAACATACACAAGCTTTATACTCAGGGTCTAAAGGTTACTAAGTTATGGGTTCTCAAAGTAAGCTTGCTTTAAATTCTTACTCTACCAGTCAAATCCACTTCAGCTGGAACAGCTTGCCTTAACGAGTACCATACTGTAACAGAGTAGTGATATGCTCTTCCAACTCCAATTTACCTATCAACTACTAATTTTCTGAAATTTGTTGTATTCCGTTCAGGGATAGAAACAACCAAAAATGGCAAGCCAAATGTTTTACAGGGAAACCAATCGTTTGTGAAATCAGTAGATTGACAAGGTAGCAATAGCAGCAGCACCTGTGTGGGGTTGTAGAGCTCTGGGAGGGCGTTTCTAGAACCTTTTCGACAGCAGCCCTCTGACGCAAATGGGTTCCGCCTCATTACTGCAAGAAGAGAGAGAGAGAGAGAGAGAGAGAGAGATAGTTAGGCCAGCCAATCACAGACCACATTAACTGGAAACCCTGAAAAGCAAGAGACAGTGATCAAACATGCGTGCAAAACATGCTGTAGCATTGCAACAAAGATCAAGGTATCATGAATGATCCACATAATAAATGACAAACACCACACTAACATTCGCACTGTGTTATTGTGATATATTTTAGCATTTATGAATTTAACTCTTTATAGGCTCTAACATGTTCCCTCTCCGCATCCACAAGTCAGCAAACAAGCACAGAGGAGGTGAGGTGTAGCTGTGCATATCCTAACTCCACCTCCTCATCTTGTTTTCTGTGACAGGACAGCAGATTCTGGTCCAATCCTGGTTCCTCTGTGCTTGTGACAGTCAGTACACCTTGCATGTCCAACAGAGTGAGTCCTGATGCGCCAGGAGCATTTAAACAGTAATAGCAACAGTGCCAAGCATCTCATTAAATAATGAGTCCCTGCACTCCTATTACGACTGTGAGCGCCATCCCAGTTCAGTGAGCCGTGTTCCATTGAGATTCCCTGAAATCCAGGCAGTCTGCAACGCCAACCGACATAGACAAAAATAACCGCGAAAAAAAGTGCGGTTAAAAAAACGTTTAAGTGGTAGGATAACGTGAACGTTTATTCTTCCAAACAATAACAGGATGGATGATTGAGGTCACAGAAACCTGAATGATTCGATCGTACGCGAATAATGATCAAAATGGTCGAACCACCACAGCAACACTACTACTGCCCTGAGAAACCAGGACACGCTGTGCTCGTCTGGGTCTGAGTAATCCACTACTGTTAGGCAGAAGTGAAAGCCAGTTTGATGCCCCAGACGTAGTGCTTCTCAGCACCTCAGCCACCTGCACTGTCGTCAAGAGCAGCCGTTACCCAGGTCTGAAGGTAGCATTACACACAAGGTCAACATCTCCTCCACTGCAATAAGCAACTAAATATAAAATGGAGACTTATTTCTTTCACCATTAAGTGCCACATACTTCAAAATGGTTAAATACTGACTGTTTATGTTTGCAACCACTGGTACTTAAAAAAATATATATATATAATTTTGGGATACCTTTAATGGCTTTAAAGAGCATATATCTTTTCCGTGCCCTGAGCTAATTAATATGCTGCAGGCTAATGTTTTTCTTACATAGAGTCACTTGATCATTAGCCAATAAACAAATGATTAACAATGTGTTTGTGTGTGTGTGCCAGCTATAATGAATAACTGAAGCATTTTATTGAGTCATTCTGTAAGTAGTAGGAAAGTTCTTTGTAATGTGGCCCACAGAAAATGGCCATGAGAGCTGCAACAACCATCAGTACCACAGCATCCAGCAGTACTGGAACAGACCTCAGCATCCAGCAGTGCTGGAACAGACCTCAGCATCCAGCAGTACTGGAACAGACAGGCTGACCCAACACTGACACTCACAGTTTAATGAAGAGTACTTTGCCTACTGCTACCACTTTCAAATTCCTAACACAGATGAACTACGTTCTTCACCGTTCTACAGATTAATTATGTTTTCTACTCTTAACCCAGAGGCGCACACACACGCGGATGAAAGCTAGTGTGTGTGTATGTGTGTGTGTATGTGTGTATGTGTGTGTATGTGTATGTGTGTGTGTATGCCTGCAGTGATGCTATGCTCTTTGCTTTTGATGTCGGGCCATTTCTTCTCGCTAGTAAAAGGTAAAGGGAGGATAAAGGAGGAAGAGAGGGGAAGAGAACGAGGAAGGAGAAATGTAATGACATCCATATAAAATGTAATGGCGTCTGCATGATACGTAATGAGATTCATATGGCGTGTAATGATATCCACATGATACGTAATGACATTAATAAGACATGTAATGACAGCCACATGATACGTAACGACATCCATATGACATGTAATGGCTTGAGTTGAGTGGGGCAGGGAGAAGAGGACAGAATACAGAGAGGCTGGAGAAAGAGGCTCCTACACCATTACAGCATATACCTTTCCATCACTGTGCACTTTACAGTTCATCAGGTGTAGGAACAATGAATAACCCAACAAACAGCAGTGTGTGTGTGTGTGTGTGTGTAGCAGTTCTCAGCCTAGGTCCACTCTGCCTGAGTAAGCACCTGTGTGTGTTGCATCAGTGGTTAGCAATCCATCAGACATGCCTGGGTTAGGGGACCGGGAGGGGGAGCACTTAGTGGAAAACACACCTGTTCTCATTCTCAATGTGCTGACAACACTATAAATAGAGGCAAAAGCCACCCAGAAACAGAGTCCGGGGGGGCGGGGGGGGGGGGGGGGGGGGGGGGGGGGGGGGGGGGGGGGGGGGGGCGGGGGGGGGGGGGGGGGGGGGG
>JAOYMR010000003.1:15082736-15106175 GCA_025802075.1 Tenebrosternarchus preto | reverse complement strand
TCTCCAGATGTGGAGTGCTCAGTAGCTCTCCAATTGTTTGCCAACACTGAGGAGTGTGTGTGTGTGTGTGACAGAGAGGAGTGTTAGCAGCAAGCACAAGTCTGCTCCAGCCTGTCAGTATTGCACTAATGAGAGACAGTAAAACACAAAACCTCTGAAAAGCTGTTATCTCAAACACACACAAAGCACTTTTTACTGTGTGTGTGTGTGTGTGTGTGTGTGTGCGCATGTGCACAGAAGTGAGAGCAATATGCTTATCTGAAAAGGCACTATTTTAGAACACTGTGTAGCATGATACACATAATAAGTATGTGTGTGTGTATGTGTGTGTGTGTATGTGTGTGTGTGTGTATGTGTGTGTGTGTGTGTGTGTACACGTGGCCTCTACTGTCCCAGCCCTCTTGGACACCAATAAGAGAAGCGAGCCGTTTGTGTGTGTTGCTGAATCAGACAGGCAGGCTTCAGTGCTGAATCAGACAGGCAGGCTTCAGTGCTGAATCAGACAGGCAGGCTTCAGCACTGAATCATACAGGCAGGCTTATACACAGCTATACAGCACATACAGGCCAAATACAACACTGACACCACTCTCATACACACACACACACACACACACACACACACAGAGCACAGCCTCTCTGTCCATACACACACAGAGACACTCACTGACCATGCACAAAAATAGTCCCACACACATCCTAACACCCTTACTGAGAAACAGAATAATGACCCAAGGGCTGGTTAAGAGAGTGTATTCCAGCTGAGTGGATAAAGGAGTGTATTCCAGATGCATTCTGCTGTTTGATCTCTTCATCTTTCCCTGTAGGGGTGTGTGTGATCACACAAACAGGAACCTGTACTCACATCCTGCGTACGCACACACACATTAAAACCATTGTCACAAAGAGAGTAAAAACATAACAATGACACACCCACACCCACACACAACTACAGTTGTAATAAATGTTATAAATCTTGTTATGTTATGTTATAAATCTTGTTATGTTATAAATCTTACATACTCATCACAAACTTCCACCTCATCTCAGTCTCAGCTGGAGAGAAAAAGAAAACCTCTCTAATCAAAGTCATCAGTGGGTTTGGTGCCCCTGGTAAACCTTCACAAACCTGTTATTTAACCACCCAGTGAATGTCCAGATTTCCCAGCACACTCCTCCTTTCTTTTACTGTCTCTGTTCTCTCTCTACTGAGGGGTTCAGCTGCTGAGATATAAACCCCACAGAACAATGAGGTCAACCTTGTCATCCAGTGCTACCAGTTGCAACGGACGATTAGGTGCATTTTGGGCACATTTGGGACGTGTGTGTTTTTCATGATTTTCATGTGTGTATGGTGAGGGCCCACATTAAACGTGTGACGTATGAAAACCAAAAGAGAAAGAGGTAAGGAGTTTATATTCAGACGAAATATGTATTGATGTGTCTTTACACGCAAATGTGTGTACATTCCAACACACAAAAAAATCCGGACAAGCCAGGCCAGTTTCGCAATGAGAACGAGAAAACAACGAAATAACACAAAATTCTGTCGATGACAGAGCTCTCTCTTTATCACGCAACACACGTTACGAAAAACGACGGTCGTCTCATAACGTGTTAAAACGGCGCGTTTAGGTTTCGACGTGTTACACGCATGAGAAGTGATGCGCACGTCGCCGTGTATCAAAACGAGCCGCGGCCCCCATCGGTGCGCTGTGGGATATCACATACGTTTGTATGTCGGTTCGCGTTCCATGACGGTATGCCGCTACAAAGGGCATTCCGACGGACTGATGAGAACGTTCACAACCCGGTGGCATTCATGACTCACCGATTCCAGAGACACTCCTGTGAGGCACAGAACGTCGCGTCGGGGCGTCTTGCTCACTACCACGTTGCGGTTGTTTTGTTCTGTCTAGTTCTTACTTCCGCTGTACAGATGATGGTTCACACTATACCTTTGTACATGCAGACGAGTTAAAATGAAGTGGTTAAGCAATGGAGAGGTCTAATGCGCGAGGGCACGCACTAACACTTACCTAAACGGGTTCTGGTAAAGTTCGCACATTGTTTCACTTTGTTGAGTTCTTTCATTTGATCAAACATAAACTGATTTTAGTCGAGTTCAAAAGTGGATAAGCAAAACGCTGAATTATTTTTCTTATCTATTCAGAATGTTATGATGTTTCCTAAACCTGTAAGGTGGGGTGTACTCAAATTGGACAGCGTCTCTAGGCAAAAGAACGCCAGCGTCAGAGAAGAGCGCTTTAAGTCAATATTGAGGTATAGATGTTTGTAGAGCGCGAGCCTCGTGTCGGGAGAACTCTTTGATTCCCAGCAGTACAGAGCCTCTTCTGTACCGGGCATCGTGCAAACCGTGACTCTGAATGGAATTGAATGGAAAACAATGACCATTCCTAAAACCGACTTACGAGATGTACTCCAAACTGCGTTTCTACAATATTAACAATGCAACCGAACATGTTTGGTACATTTACATCACCGAATAAGTCTATATAAAAATCGCACGTTAACTATATACCTAACGGTCCTGAGTAAAAATACTGAAATAAGAAAAAAAATGTTTCAGTGCCTCATGCCTCCCTGTTGCTGATCAATGATCTCCTTCACAGATCTCATTATTTATTAACGACATTCTTTTACACCGTAACAGCGGCCACATCCATGTTAGCAGCGACAAAGAAAAAATAACGGCCACCACAATCGACAGTTCTACTGCTGAAACTGTGAGGTCCTACCTGGTTGGAACATACTTTGGAAATAAAAGATGACCAGAATAAAAGATCCCAAACAAGTGGCCAGCACCATTCGACAAATCCTGCTCATCCTCATTAGTTCAAGTAACGTCTGTTTCATGGCTGGCCGAGACGGTAAGAGCAAGAGCAGGCAGCCTGCCGTGCCCGGTACAGCGGTTTGAGCTGAGCTGTATTGATGCCGATGCTGGCTAGCCCAGCTACCGCTTACGCCCGTGCGTGAATGAGCCCAAAGCCGTCCCCGGAGCGTACTATTTCTCCCTGCGTGTCAAACGGCAGGGGACGTGGCCGGTGGAAAGCAGCAACCACCCCTCTCGCAGCTCGAAGAATGAGCACGCCCATACCGCACGAGGGCAGCGATTGACTGCAACATTTCAAGGCGACGTCATTAAGTATGATGCCTAAGTAGAGTTAATTTTAAAGGAAATGAGTAGAAATTAGTAACATTTCTCATTCTCGTACCACAAACTGTGGAGAGGTTAGTGGGGTACATAAGAAAGGGCCTGAACTAGTACGCAACTGTAACTTAACTGAATAACGAAAGGTACACCAAGGCAAACTAAATAAAGTGAGCAAAACGCGAAGGTGAGAGACCGTCTGGTACAGCGCATAATCGTTAGCGCAGATTTGAATACGTCTGTTCTTTAAAGCACAGGAGCCTATTTTAAAATCGGAGGCATAGAAATCATAACGCAATAAATGAGCGCGCGTGCGCCTAAGGATCTCCTAGACATCCGAGATGAACACCCGAAACTATGAAAAAGCTCTTTAAAAACTGAGGTGGGTGGAACACTGTGCATTGTTTCGAGATAAATAACAGGCCACATAAAAGTTGCAAACCTGTTTCATTCTTCACTCACATATCACATGCCTTCTCAGAATGGACTTGTGGAGTGCGTAAACTTCACAACTGAGAGACCCGAAACTGCTAGCGAGATGCAGCAATGCTCTTGGGACATGGGCGTGCGCTACGTAAAGAACAACAATCGGACAGCACTCATGTAACCTGCAGTATATTTATTTTGCTCACGCGAGTCCAATAAATATATTGTCAGATTCTGTTAGAACTGTGAGATTATTTTTTATCATTGATTCAGTTTGTGGATTTACCGCGTTAAAATTATTATTTTTATTACATTTTGTGCCATACGTAGACCATTTTCATGAGGAAAAGTGTGAGAGTGACAAATTAAGCGTTACACGACAAAAGCAGCCTCGTTAAACTGCGCTGCCGAAGTCTTGAACAGTATTCACTCCGTGGGTTGCCGTGTTTGCTCTGATTGCGCCAGGCGGGGTGGCGTACCGATAGCAGTGTATTAATGGAACAATTTATTTCTGAATGGTTAAATTGCGCTGAAATGCAGAGGAGGAAGTGAATCATGTTGGTGCCTGAATTGTACATATATTTGTTAAGTATGTGGACGTATCAGTTTTCTGAAGAAGAAAAAGGAGTACTTAGTAGACTGATGGAACAGTGTGGAAAATGACGCTTTTCACACAGCCCTAATCCGCTTTTGACAATAGTGATCGTACTCAAGCAATTGTACCCTTTGGCCAGAGCCACTGATTTAGCGCCCTCCTGTGGCTGTCTCAGCACACAGCATGGTAGAAGTATACTACATGCACGTGAAAGTTAGCTATACAGAACAATTACATTTGCTTGCACATAACTGAAAAATAATGTATAGCAAAAATGTTTTAAAATAGTAGAAACAAGCAATAGCATTAATTTATATGTTCTTGTGTGAGTGCATAGATGCAAACAAATGTTAAGGTTGTTTTAAACATTTTTAAACTTTGTGTTCCAAAACAAACTGTATCTCCATGACCTCTCACCTTTGCGAGATTATGGTCCTTGTCCTCTGGTTCTGGTGAGGTTCAGAATTCATGTGACAATGCAGGCTTGTCATGTTTATAAGTGCAATTACATAGATGTGCACTGGCAAAAGCAGGACTGCTGGACCTTCTCCTGGATTTACAAGGCAATGCACATGGATGGTGACAGAAAGGAAGTTTGAAGTTGACCTCATTCATTTCCTCATTGCATCACAAAACATCTCATATTTGAATAGTTTTAGGTGCCTTTAGATGCAACTCACTATAGAACCCAAAACTCCCTCCCTCTCTCTAATTCCTCTCTCTCTCCCTCTCTCTTTCTCTCTCTTTCTCTCTCATGCACACACACAGTAACAAAGGTAATGACAACAATGAAACACCATTAACACACTCTATATTTCACTACCGCTGAGGGAAATGCTCCTATCTCAATAGCAGCATGTCTTTAGGAGAGGCCTCATGGGTTTTCCTTGTTTTGGCATAATTACCCTGAAAGATCAAGATGGTTAAACTGTTTCTGCCGCTTCCTCAGCTCAGAATGCCCAAAGGGCAAACATGAGAGAAAGAGATGCAGTTTATCTCAAGAGCTAAACCGGCCAAAATAGAGATTGGGCATTTTCACAAAAGCAGCATGCAGTAATGCATTAAATTGAATTGAGTTTTATGGGATAAGTCAAAGAAAGCTGTGTGTATTTATCACAAGGAGACATCTTCACACAAACACACAGACACAAACATACCGCACTACCTCACCGTTTCTTCCTGCAGGATTTCTTTGACACTATGCGATCTCAATTAACACAAGTAAACAAAAATTAAAAAGTAAACAGCAAAACAGTAAAGAATTTATATTACATTTATATTGCATTTATATTACATTTATATTACAACTAGAATTTGACAAGCAAAGTGACAAGATTTCCTGCTCTCCAAACTGCATGCCAAGCTTAGATCAGTGGCATATAGGCAGTTAAATTACAGCATCACTAAAATGAACTAAAAACAGCTGGTAATTTCTTTTTATTTTATTTTTTATTGTTGTTTTTACTGCTGTATGTTTTTTGCGTTATGTTTGTCAATTGCACAACTTTCAATACCAGTAAAAATTCCACAGATCTTTATTACATATAATTCTCTCTTTCAACACAACAGTGGACAGATAGAATTCTGTGTAATATGTATATATTCAGGGTGTTTCATTTTTATAAGCAAACTAAATAATTCTAGGATCCCAACAGGGTGGCAAATTGAAAAACTCCAGGGCATTTGAAAAAGCAGTTTCAATAAACTCACCTTCTGTGGTTCTGTGGGAGAGAGACTACAGAATATGAGAAACACACTGACAATACGAGAAAGAGGAGAGAAACCAACAAGAAGAGAGATCACTTCAGCTGCTCCTCAGAGCGTAGATCATTACCATAAAATCAATTTATATGATAATTATTATTAAAAATATGTTTTTGCAATCTGCATGAGGCCTACCTGACTCATTCAAAATTCTAAATCTCACAACTTTATTTGAAAAAGAGAGAGAGATTGTTGCAGAAGGACAGAAATTACAAATGTCTCAAGGAAGAGCAGAATGGAGAGAAATCTTGTGGAAAGAGAGAAATGTGAAGACATAGGGATCTTAGCTGCTGCCATCCCATTGCTCTGTAGAGGGTGTGGCCAGTGGGTCATACCCATAGCAACAGCAAGAGAGGAGGCGTTAGTTGGCTCCGTGCTCAGTGACTGCCTTACAGCGTCTGCATTTTGCAGGTCTGCATAAACACGAGCAGATGCACACACACACACACACACACACATGCAGTTCATGTTTCCAGCATATTACCCATACATTGTTGTCATAAAAAAAATTGTCATCCTTCCCCTATAATTTCAAGATCACAATAGCCATTCAAATAATTGATTCCAACTATATGTAGATTTCCTCTTACACAGCCAGTTCAAACTGGCTTGAGGATTAGCAGATACCATCATACATAAAACATGGGCCACTGCAGCAATTTGCAACAAAATTAAGTAGTTAAATAAAAATAAATAAATAGCCTAAACATAACTAACTATTTTGTAGCAAGTTAAAAGTGTGATACAAGGGTAAAGTCTTTACTGGGTGATGCTTACAGACTAAATGAGATTCAAAGAATTGACTGAAAATTATTACAAATTTACTCAAAATCTATTTTACAGCCAATGCAATTCTTGCAGAAAAACTGCTTTTCACATAATAATTATACTTGAAAATAGTATAGATGGGGTTATTTTTAATTAACCTTTGGGTTAACCTTTGAGTTACAGAGTGATCATAGCCGGTGGAAAGCAGACAGAAGGGGATACAATGGGTTTCTTTCAAACCCATTGCTTACTGTTATTTTGCACTAGGTTAATCATTTTTATTTGCGTATTAATTTAGGTGTAATTCTTTCTGTGATTGGCCTACAGCTAGCCGTCTTTAAATATATCATAATCTCAAAGGAAACGAAAAAGGTATGTGATAAATGAATAATTTTTGCAAGAATATATTCTTAAATTAAATATATAAATACGTAAATAAAAATATACCGCCACAGAAGAAAATTTTGAATTAAACAATAAGGAATATTCCCTTTATAACATAAAAGCGCGCATGCGCGAACGCGAAGCCTTTTTTTCCCACAAATTATGCAAAGTATGTAAGCCTAAGCTTTTATGCTAGACATACAGCCTACTTAGTGGTAATATATATAGTTTTAAACTATGTACGTGTTAAATAGAACATAAATGGTTTCTTGAAATGTGTTTCCTGTTGGGTTGGTCACCTGCATTACTGGAAAAGTATTCTTATGTTAGGAGCTCTCTGTAGCCCATTTTTAGGTAAAGAAACAGAGTGAGGGAGGGCAGACAATATAGTTTTTCCGTATTTACTGGTGACTGTGAGGACATTTTCCTAGTATAAGCAAGGATGCTATATAAAAAAAAAGCTGTGAAATATCATCCGACCTATACAAAACATGAGCAATAATGTTCCCAAATTTTCCACCTAGTGGCTAAAGGAGGCGGTGCAGTATGGACATACAGCTTCGCGCTGGGACTGGTTCTTTCGCAGCCATTTTTTGTCCAACCACACGGCCGTTTGGAGAAGGTAACCAACCAGGGCTTCATTGCAGGTTTGTATCTGGCTCCGGCCAATGATTGCTAACCGATTTCTCGTTAGCTCGAATGAAAATGTCCGTCTCTGACTGATTTTTTACTTGTTGTCTATCTGAATGAGCGATTGAAAGCAGGAAGTATTGAGAAAAATGGTTAATTACAGACAAGTTGTGATTGAGGTCTGGGGCAACGACAAGGCCCATACAGAATCCCGAGCAGCGAATTTCTTTGTTGGACAGCGGCTAACTGGCTAGCTAGCAAACATACACTTTCTAGCTTGAAGCAGCGGGCAGCTATCTCGACTAAAATTCGCTCTCCCCGTCGAAATGCAGCCGCCGAATGCCCAAAGGAGAATCTCAAGTAGCATAGTGATTTCACGCATAACTGGTATGTAAAAGCCATGTAGCTTAGCTAGCTAACTACTAGCAACCTACTTCACAGTTCTGTATAAATCTAGCTAGCTCGCTAGCTGTTTATCAGTATTCGTAGCTAGCTAGAGAGCTATTGCACTTGCTAGCTGACTCGAAAAAACCGCCACTGACTGTAAAGATAAATGTTCAGACGATGCCTGACTAAGTTTAGCTAGTTAACAGATTCTTTTATACTATAACTCGGTTACGAGTTGAGTTACTGTCTACGTTATTTTTTTTAATGTGCAGTTTTCAGTTTTTATGACTAGCTAGGTGTTTAGCTAGCCAGGCACTTAGCTAGCAAATCAAGATTAGCTCGCTGTTGCTCTGTTGAAATAGGCGTGTTGTCTGATAACGTTATTTCTAGCTAGATATAGATGCACCGTAGGTAGTAGTCATGTAATGCTAGTTATTTGCTAAAATGTTGTGTAACTGTAACAAGTGGTGTAGTATAAATCTGTAGGAGATCTTGTTGTTTATCGATCTGTTTTAAACGTTTTTTTTAGCTAGATGGACGGAGACGGTACTACTACCGATACCTCACAGTTGGGTATAACTGGCGACTATATGGCCGGAAGCCACTATGTGTTGCAAACTCAAGACGGTAAGCAGAAACGTAAAAAGTTACCTAGTCACCAAGTGTAATGCAATAAGTAATTAATACGGTACACATACTGTGCACACATACAGCTGACTAGCAAGCTGAATGCAAGAGTAACCTTTTTAATTGATGGTCTTGATATATTTTCTCTGTTTAGATGATGGTGAAGAAAGTCTTCATGACCATGAGGATGGAAATGGTTCCAAAGACAATCTGAGAGAGCAGGATATATATCTACCTATTGCTAATGTAGCCCGTATCATGAAAAACGCCATCCCACAGACTGGAAAGGTCTGTCTCTGCCACCTACTCATTCAGACACATGTAACATAAATATTAAAATAATTTACAAAACCAATTTCTTTACTTACAGATAGCGAAAGATGCAAAAGAATGTGTACAAGAGTGTGTGAGTGAGTTCATCAGCTTCATCACATCAGAAGCAAGTGAGCGATGTCATCAGGAAAAACGTAAAACCATCAATGGGGAGGACATTCTGTTTGCCATGTCCACACTCGGCTTCGATATGTATGTGGAGCCTCTCAAGCTCTACCTGCAAAAGTTCAGAGAGGTGAGGTTTACACATACATGTGCACAAATGCTATGTCACCTTGGAGTATAATGGAGTAGATTAAATATGAAGTGGCTTGTTTCCTAGGCGATGAAGGGTGAGAAGGGTATTACAGCTGTGGCAGTATCAGAAAGCCTGGGTGAGGAACTTACAGACGACAATTTCAGTAAGTAATCTTGAAAGATTTTAAGCATTTAGCCAGACTAGCTTTACATGTATTTTAAAAAGGTATAGTCCATCATGCAATAGTTTTTTTTCCCCTGTAGTTTAGGCATCTAAGAACATTTCCATAGTGAATGGAGTTGTCTGCGCTTTTGTGCATGTCATGATATCTGCTGGTGTTATTGCCTTGCAGCAAATCCATTGCCTGCAGGGCTGATCACAGCTGATGGTCAACAGCAGAATGTCATGGTGTACACCACTTCATACCAACAGGTGAACACAGCACTATCCTCACCTTTTATTATAGACCTTTTGAAATACACCTGTTTGTAGTAAAGAATCACTTTCCTTACCTCCCTAATAACTTGCTTGTTGGATTTTGCCATGTGTAGTTAAAGTAATATTTAAATCTGTGTTTGACTTTATTTATTCAATATTTAAACTTGGTGAACTAACAAAAATGTAAAAAGCCAAATGTATAAATTGCGTCATGGCCATCAACATTGTAAAAGTTTGCATTCCTCAAGAATGCTGCCTTTTCCCCCACAAAGGTTGTAATGAACTTGGATGATAAGTCAAACTTTGTTTTCTTTAGATCCCTGGTGTTCAACAAATCCAATTCTCATGACCTGATTCAGCTCAAGACCATCAGACCTCTGCCCATGTTCAAAGACCAATGGATTTCTCGCCTTATGAGGCTTTACAGGCGGTTCTGGTAGACGACTGGAAAGGAGAGCAGGGCAAAGACGAACCTGTTTGTAGAGAGCTTGAATGTGTAAATTTGCTTAGTGATGTCTGTAATTCATGAAGTAGCCATTTGTTACAGTTATGATACATGCGTATTAATTTTAAGCAGTCTCTGAGGTCACATTCTCAGAGGGAAGACTGCCATCATTTTTCTCCCCTTATATTTGTTAGAGGTTTTTAAAGCGGGTGGGGGAGGGGAGGGCATATGGTGGAATTACGTGTACACAATAAAGGGATTCTCATTTAATTAGTTTGAATTATGTAAGCTAAATAATTTAATGTCAATTGTGTTGGTTCTTAGAATAAAATCATGAAGACGTACTGTAGCCTGAATGACCAGGAGACACCCAACGACATTTAACACAATTTTATTTTACACTTTTAACCTAAATGAATGCATCCAACATGTAGTGGAACAGTTGCAGGTTGTCTGAACCAGAAAGATGCTTGAAAGTCAGATGTTGACAGGTTAGCGTCAGAAGTTAGACCAGCCAAAACAGACAAGGAACTATTTTCAGAGCTTACTGTACATTAGTCAGATAATGCCTAGTTAAAGATTTTTAGTATTCGGAAAGGAAAGGCAAAATAATATTACCTTTACAAATTATTATACAGATTTTGACCATAGAAAACAAACAACACAGAACAGCTATGTTTGTGAGATTAAATGTGTAATGTTGGATATACTTGCATAACAGTAACAAGTATGATTGTTTTATTTTGTGAGAAATTCTCTGCTCATCAAGAATCCAAAACATTGACAAAGCACAAAATACTGCTTTAAATCTTACTTTAATTCCCCCACAAGATCAAGGCTTGTGTGGGGAAACTGTCTTTTCCTTGTATAACGGAGAGGAATGAGTGTCTGGTCACATCGTTAAAGGTAAACGGAGTAAAGACTTCAAATTAGCTGCATGTGCTCTAGAATAAGGTACTCTTAAGGCACAAAACTCCCAGATTAGGCTAGATCAGTGCAAAATCATGAACGAGTTTGCATTACTAATAACTGCAAGTAATATGAAAACTAAAACTTCAAATGTGCTATCTTGGGTCTGGGGAAAGCCCCATACCAATAAAAAAAGGTTTAGAAACTAGTCTACATCAACCATACTAATTTGTGAAAAACTAATTGATGCATTTTTATGTACATTTTATAAAAAAAAAAAATAAGTTAGGAAATTTACAGTGAATACAAATTATCAGAGGTGCATTTAAGTTTGCAAAAGGGTATTGCTTTCTTGACAGCTACAGTTGAACAAAGTGAAACAAAACAAGTAACACTTAAAGATTGCTTCCTATATAAGACCCAACGTTGGCCTTTTCAGGAACTATGTGCAAGATTACCCATTAGTTGAACTGGGCTCAGCCTCCGTGAAGCTGGAATCTGGATGCGACGCTGACGACTTGAGTTTGCTGGCATCTGTTGGGCAAAAAACACTGACTTAAGGATCTCTAGAGTGTGGTAAAATATATAAAATAAACCATCTGTACTGCAAGCTTGTTATATATCTAGAATATTTATTTTTAAATTCTTCTCTTAAGAAGTTTTTCACGCACGCACCTTGCAGCCAGCGGATCTGCGTGGCCGGGCCGTAACCTTGCTCGTTTTTGGCAGCGATGCGCAAGACGACGGCGGGTCGGGCCGAGCAGTCGATGTGCGCGTTGCTCAGGTGTGTGGCACTGACCGTGCAGGAGGTCTTGGTGCCACGGTAGATGCGTATAAAGCCAAGCTCTCCAGGCTTCTCCACGCTGTTCCCCCGGGTCTTTCGCACTGCCAGGTACATGGAATATTCCAGAATCTTCCCTGATGGGGATGTGGGTGGATCCCAGGTGATGTGCACTGTGTCAGAAGCCTGAAATACCAGGTACAGCAGACAGAAGGGGATCAGTGACAATGTCAATGCTCTTACTTCCAGTGAAGGAAGTTTTAGACTTAATGAGGAATATTATTTACTCTCAGACCAACAGCCATGCAAAGTAAGCACATAATGACTGGTTAAAGCAGATTAATAAACAAACATTTGTCTGTAGAAAAGCAGAAGGTGAAACCTTGGTGATTTTGACAGCAGAAGGTGCCCCAGGGAATCCTGGCTGGCAGGTCTTAAATTCACTGACTGGACTGAAGTCTCCTTGGCCACAGCTGTTTAAACCTGCCACCCTGAAGCGATAGAAACCACCAGATGCCAGCTCTTGCTTCTCTCGGCCTTCAAAACTGTGCGGCCCAGGCATCTTCAACTAAAGGAAGAGGAAGAGAATGACAAAGTTTAACTAACTGAGTCATGTAACTAACTGAGTTACATGACTATGATGGAGATTAGCATTAAGAATAGCATTTTAGTTTTACAGTTCCATAAGAAATGTATGAATTTTATTTCTTTCATGCTGACTGACCTCATGGTCAGCAGAGATTCGGTTGGTGATGGCAGAAGCAGTGACTCCACCCTCAGAGGGTAAATAGTAGTGTGTGACCTCAGAGAAGAGCGTTTTAAATATACCCACATCAAACCATGTAGAGTCTGTACAGCTCTCAGTCTGCAGGGAATGGGACCAGTAATCAATAAATACAATTACAAACTCCTGCACACACTTTCACCCACACACACTTTCACCCACACACAACATGCACAACATGCTTGTACCTGCTGAGAAGAGCGGTCTTGTTCTGCAGATTAAAGAAAAATAAGAGCCTGTTTATAAGTGGGTGATAAACCACAGAGATGGTGTAATTCTTGAACAGGGGGCTTTCCGTGTTCTCTGTGTAATGGAACAGCTCTCACCGTGCTGCTGCCCCTGGGCCACTCCATTCACCGACATGTGCCTCGCTGGGTTGAAAGGCTGCCCATTTGCTGCCGATACTAGGGCAAACCACGAGGTGCGTACACTCTCAGAGTCGAGCGATTCGAAAAACAAAACGCATGTACGTACGAGCGAACTGTGGAAAGTGAGAAACCCAGGGAAGGAAAGAACAACAGGAGTGCCTTACCAGCCTCTCCCATGCAGACATCAGCGAGAGAACTGGAGTCCCGTCTGTTCTGTTCCTCCATGGAGCAGGTGTCTGCTCTACACTCACCCACCACTCCCTCGACCACAGGCCCCTCCTGTAGGCCACAAAAGGCTTTCTAAGAAACCCACTTCCTTACCAGAGACGCTATTCATACAGTTACAGCAGAGTGTGCCAGCTGGTCACAAAGCCCTGTACAAATACCACGGAAGCCTCTATTACCTTTAAAGGTTTATCCCATGGACACACATGATCCGTTTAACAGACGATATACGTTTAACAGACGATATGTACACTTTTTTCCATCACAGTTATGTCCATGTCTCGTTACGAGGTTCTGACCTGTAGGGATGAACCTCTCTCTTCTCTGCTTGCTCCGTTTCCACATCCTAGGTCTCGAGCAGTCTCAGACTCTGGAGGTGAAAAAGATCCAGATATCGCAGCAAGTGAAACAGTTAATGGTGGCTACAGTCAGTGGTGCCAAGGAACTGCTGTTTGTGTCAGTGTTCCTCTGCATAAAGGAATTTGTACTTTAATACCAGATAATAAAGCACCACTCCAGAACTTAAGGTCCTGTGAAGCTAAATGAACATTATCATTTTGCTGAAATTCCCAGAGAGAAGATATTTTCATATTCATGTGACCTCTGCAATACATACTTGCTTGGACAGGTTCCCGTAGATGCTTCATCTCCTGGCCAGTGCTGGGAGACATAGCTGATGTGGCTGGCAAATCAAAGCCACTGGTGGGTGGGGCCAAAGAGGGAGTGACTGGCTGCAGCTGAAGTAAGTAGCGTTCAGCAGCCGGCAGAGGGCGCCAAGCTACATGAATCATGCTTATTGTGGACTTGACCAAAAACACAGCGGCTGGGGCAGACGGCCTCTCTGTACATTCAGAAAAAGGTGTGTATGGGGGGGGGGGGTTTAAGTCACTTTACTGGTGCATCCATCACTGTTGTAACTATACAATGTACGCTAAAAGAACCCTCAGTCGTGCTACAACAGGGATTTCACCTGTTTCCAGGTACCACAGGTCTTTGCAGCACACTTGATAGTTCCAGTTCTTCCTGTAGCCGTCCCGCCCACTCCAGATGTACAGCCGGGTACCGATGGTCACGGCACAGTGTCCAGCACGGGCCTTGGGCCAGCGGCTGTTCCCGTCGTCCTCCATGGTCCCAGACAGCAGGTTGGAGCCGGACTGCGGCAGGCCCTCGAGGTTAACCCTGCTCCACGCCATCGTCTCTTAATGAGCCGAAAGATTACAGCATGCAGTCATCAATCAGCAAGCTTGGTGTTTTCATGCATGTGCTTAAAAATGTACTTTTAACTTGGAAAGGGAGCTGTGGAGTACACACCCAGGTTTAGGATGGACATCGTGTTTGTACAGATCCACTCTGGTCCCACAGTGTTTGTCTTGCCATCTGACTCCTCAGCAGGTACCCAGCCCCCAAATACATACATCCTACATACAGGGAGAAAGGAGGCCAGTTAAACAAAGCATTCCTCCTTATCTCTCTCTCTCTTTCACACACACATTCACTATTCAGCACAGTACTGTATTGTGTCTTAATACGTCATTGCAAGCACTGAAAAAAGAAGGAAAAAAATAGTGTAAAGGTTTTATTACTGGTTTCCAATCACATTAGAAGAGTGAAGGCTTCTTGGCTGAGGGCAGGGTCCTGTGGTCTGAGGTAGTGACCACGTCATAGTCTCTGAAAGAGACCAGCATTGAGAGACCATGTTATGAGTTATACAGGGTGAAAGAGGAGGCAGGAACACTGACTGTGCACATCATCTTGTTGCCAGTAAAACAGTGAAGCAGGTTTTCCGGCTGAAAAAGCACAACGATGCTTCTCAGCAGACAGCCCTCACTCAGTTATATAGTAATTAATTACCATTCATTCTGATTCACATATTCTCATACTCTTAGTCAACTTTGAGGCCTTTGTTCAAAGCTTACCGATATCCAGCTGCCACAGGTCTGCTAGCCTCTTCCCACACATGCCTCCAAAAATGTAGAGCTTTGGGTTGCTGCTGGCATTTCCACTGTACACCACACAGGTGTGGGATTCCCGGGGTGAGGGCCCCCCGCCCTTCGTTTCAGGGATACTCCAGCTTTTCACTCCTGACTGCGTCTGCAACTCCAGTTCATAGAAATCATCCAGGTACCTATGGAATGCCAGGTGTGAATGAGAGCGTGTGAGCGTGGACAAGAGAGACTCACACGTGAATTAACCTATAGTGTATGAGATTGAATTCTGATTTTGGTCCTGAAACAACATTCACCGAGGTACATTGCCATTTGGGTCCTCGCTGTCATTGGCCAACCCTCCAAACAGGTAGCACTTGTTGCCATGGAGAGTGAAACTGTGTCCTAGACGTGGGCAAGGAGGTGAAGCATTCTTTGGTGGGCGGGGCTTCAACTTCTTCCATAACCAACGACTTGCCTAAGAGATATTAAGCCAGAAGCATACGTTTCTTAACTCACAGGTTTGGTCAGGACACACTGGAGACGTGCCAAAAAATGTCTGTCCTTTTCGACGTGTTCATTAAAACTAAACCTCAATTATCCGACGTGGGAAGTGTCCTAACCTGTAGCTCATACAGTGTGTTACTGTACTTCCCAAACTCCACCATTCCTCCAAACACAAGGATCCGCGTACCCTCGCAGGCGAAACCATGAGCGGCACAACCAGGAGGGATATCCCCTCTGACCGCGGGCAAAAACCACTGTTTGGAAACTAAGAATTTAAAAAAAGGATGAGAGAATTCAGACGATTGTGCGTGTACGAAAACACAAAATAAATTATATTAGATATAACTTGGTTAGCTAGAAGCCGGCAATGCAGCTATCGTTACATTTCTGTGAACTTTACCAGCTAGTTAACCAACCTTACCAGTCAATAAGACCAAGGAACGGTCAACAAACCTACCTAACCAGCTAGCTAACTAACTTAACTACATGCATGCTCTTGTAAAGATGGCTCCTGGCTTACATTACCATTAATGGTTTAACGTCGTCCAAATAGTTAGTTAGCTAGCTAGCTACAATTAACTAGCTGGAGTCTAATAGCTAGCTAGCGTCGTTAGCTACCTGTGTTTATTTTACCTGTGTTGTAAACATGCAGCTCTTCTGCTATTCCTTCGTTTCCACCTCCAAACACTACAATTAACTCCCGGATAGCTGCAGCCCGGTGTCCATGTCTTGCTCGAGGAATCGGTCCAGTAAAAGACTGGACCCGCTTCCACAGAGGATGTTCAACAACCATTATGGTGCGTGTTCATACGAAAAAAAGGTAGAATATCTAGCCTTATGGACAGACATTCAACTATATAACGTGATACTGAACGTCCCGGAATTGTGTGTCCGATTTGGCCGCTTTAAAGAGCATGGAGTTCCGATGTGTCGTTTAAATTCAACACGCGTCGACACACTACACACTTACCCTACTCTCTTCCATCCAGCAAAACAACTGTGCCGAAATAAGTGGCTGTCATTTTCTTTTAGTTTAACAGTGCTTAATGCCTTTGTTAAGGTTTTGCGTGCTGTCAGTGGCTAACTGTAAAACACTAGCTGAGAAAACTCAAGACGCCCAGGGGAAGTCTAGATGGTACTTGCACTCGGAATTGAAATTTCACGTTGTTCTGTTCGCGCCCCGGCAATTTCTAACCCTAGCGCCTCCAACTGGCTGGTTACTTTTAATGTCTTTACGTTGAGAGGACTGTTATCCATATCGAAATACCACAAACATTGACATCCCACCACGACGTTTTGAGACAACTGTAGTATTTTGACCATAGACATAGTCCTAAAATTACATTTTACTACAGTTTTATTCCTTTAATGTTTTTCACATTAAAACTGTGAGTGTCTTTCATATTCATATTGATTTACTGAAGATTAATCATGACTATCGAAATTAAATAGAGATGTGATAACACGATGCAAGATTGTTTTTTAACAGGCTACAGATGAGAAAATTTGTATTTAGAATTTTTTGTCAGTTGTCACCAGTGAACAAGTGAAATGTGAGAATTTTTGTCATTTGTAGCTATAAAAGAGAGCAAGTATCAAAAGAATCATATAAAGTTTAATACGTTTGTTTAAAATGGCCTTTGTACATCACAAGTAAAGGTCCAATATTTTCACACCTGTAGTATTTGATGTCTACTCAAGAGGTCAGCAGAACCCTGTATGTTTTCGCTATATTTCCATCGGTAACGCGTAAACTGGCTCATCGTATTTTCTATGAATTTACACGTTACACCAAATAGACTTCAATCTGCCAGTTTAATCAGCGTGTGTTATACAACTACACACATAGGTCACTGGCACTCATACTTTTGTTTTTACTAAAACTGATCCCTGGTTTTAAAATTCTGCAGACATGCATTTTTGTACACATACCTCACAACACAGTTATTCAATAAACACTGTTTATTTCAAACTATTCACATGTTCTCAGTGTATGACAAAGTGATAAACACCTCTAAAATAGCTAATAAATACTAGTAATACAGGGTGGTCATTATCTGGTTCAAGTGTTCAATGGTACAATATGAATTACACTCTATACCCTTTATTAAACTTTATAACAAATAGAAACAGGAACAAAAGACTGTGGACAAGGCCCACGTTTTCCTGACTTGCTTTGTGTATATTTATGAGAGCTCCACACAGCATTGAACTGATTAACTGTGACTTAAATAAGGTTTGATTGAACACAGTAAAGACAATTTGTAAACTTGAAATATAACCTGTTGCAACTAAAAATAACACAATGGATGTACATTTCTTCAGTGCAGGAACCTACACAGATGATAACAATACAAGCATATGTTTTCCTTTTTTATTCTCCCCAATCAATTTATACTTGCAGCAGATTTTAGAAAGCTTTCTGGGAAATACGCTCTGCATTGGATTTCCTTCCTTAAGGAGTTTTACAATCTTTTGTTTCATTTGACAGCTCTCCTATTGCAGCCATGTTTACTTTCAGTAGCCAAGTCCAACAAATCAGAAAGCTCTGTAAACACTTGCTTTTAACTGCAGACTAGTTTGTATTTATAGACATGCACTTTTTTATTTTAGAAAAGCAAATTACAACAAATAATGGCATTAATTAAAATAATTTATTTGGTCTGTGGTTTCATGAAGCCAGAATGTTCAGCTATTAAACAAAAATGTTTTGTGTTATATGTGTGATTTGTTTCTTTGCTACAAAGTTAAAAGGCCAGGTAAACATCCAGTAAAGTGTGATTCCTTTTTTCGTCTGGGGTTGTAGCACTTTTGAAGTTTGCATGAATGGCTCCTAAAATATGATCAGATCTTAATCAGATTTTGTCTGTCCAATAAGGCAGCCCTTAAACATTTTTACATGTGTTAGTATTCTGGCTGCAGCATTCCAAACCAAATGCAGCCTGTCAAGTGGATTTTGATAATCCAGGGAATCCAGGAAATAATGTATCCAGTCTAACAGCATGGGTTTAGTGACAGTATATCACCATTTAATGACAGTGCTATATTGATTACTCATTAAGGTAAATTTAAATGATGCAAATTGGCATCCAGCATATTTTAAGCTGTTGCTATGGTTTCTATGATTACTGGGTTTACAAGTAGATAAACCAGATATGATTACTATTGTGAAAATACAAATTGCACAACACAACTCGTTTTAAAACCTAAAAATGGTTAAGATTAGGGCTATAGCTATAGGACTAGACTGCAGTGTCTAGTTTATTGGTTTTCTTATAACTTTCACATCAAATTGCAATTAAATTTGTGTGTGTTTCTAAATTCAACCAGTGATCTTTGATAGTTAGTGAGGATTTTTTAAAATTTTGTTCTAGTGGGGCCAAACTAAACCCACCAACTAAAATCCAGTCTAACCTAAACTCAGATATACTTTCCCAGAAGCTAGAAGGCTCAAGACAGGATGAAGAATACCAGACAAAAAAGGAAATGTGTCTGAGGACAGGATAAGAATGGAGCAGATAACATTTGGAGCATAGCACAGAGGTGATTAACATTGAATAATGCAATTGTAAAGGGGATACTGTGGGTAAGGCTGTTGTTAGCAAGGGAGAAAAAAATTCCCAGTATCATATTTTAATTCTGAATATATTATGCAAATATTTGTGGTTTATTTAAATTCTACTGTTACACAGGTTTCATTTTGTATGCAGTTATCTAAAAAATAAATATTTGATTTTAATATAAGAGATTGGATTTTGTTAAGACATTTCTTATTATCTAGCTTTGTTAGTGAGGTTGTGATTCTTACTTTACCTATAACTTTATTTCATTCAGAATTCAGTATTTCTAGTCAGTTTTGGTCTGGATGTTGTCTGTTAAGTGCAGCTGCGTGACTGCCTGGTGTCTTCAGAGTAATCTAGACATAAAGAATGGATGTCTAATTTATGGAACATGAAGAATGAAAGTACATACCACTCCCACTTATGTATCTGTATACAGCGTTCCCAAAATATTTGGAAAATGAAATATTTTGTTTTTTGAACAATGTCTTGTGTTAGGACACCATACGTTAAAGGTGGAAACACAGACAATGTGTACAAGTACAGGATGTTACATTTTATTTTCTGGGTCTTCGGGATGTGATTTGGATAGAATTTTATATCCAAAAATTCATGCAGGTGAGCTTGTCTCTATACCCAGTAAATAATTAGCATCACTATGTTCAGACCTGCTGGCACTTTAATATAGTTTTTAATATCTTTAAACGCCCGTGGCCCTTGCCATTATTAGATCTGAGCACCCATGACAAAGGGGCAAGACTCCCAGGCAAGAAATACACTATGTGAGGTAAGCACACAGATCAAGCGATGAGCTAGACATTACCTGCCAATTGGATTACAAGCCCATAACAAGATCCAAAGATATAGAAAATGTTACGTGGCTATAATGTTCTGATCCTGAGCCAGACGCTGCGGGATGAGATTTGGATTGGGGTGTAGTGGAAAACAAAGCCCAACCTTCTGTTCGCTGGATAAAGGAAAGCCATTTTGGACGTCTTGAACCCTCTGCTGGAGATGAGCAGAGCCCAATCATAAAGTCCAGCGAAGCCTGAGAAAGATGCATCGGACTGCACAATCACAAGCATAGATGTCAGTGCGGCTCTCTCTGCTACGCAGAACTGACTCCAGGTCAGATTCAACCCAAGAGTGGATCCCTTGTGCTCAAGACTGTAGAAATACTTTGTGATAGTTAAGTGACTATAGGACATTCCAATTTTGGGGATTTTTCAAGACTAAAAACCAGGATTAAGACTTGTAAGACGAGGACCTTTAATGTGCAGATGCTTGTGCCTAATTCACGTAGAGCCATTTTTAACTTTACATTGCAGTAAGTGCACAGTAGATTCAAAGGTTTTTCTGTTTTTTTTTTTTAATGATTCATTCCCCCTTCCCCTCCTCACCTTGTGCACAAACATGCATGGCTTGGTGTGCTCTGGGAGATTATGTCACACAGAGAGAAGCAAGCATTTTTGATAAGCATGGCTCAAAGCGTATCTCTCGAGAACAAGAGCACAACGTTCCATTTCCCACCTGCTCAGCCACAAGCACCCTGCGGCTTCCTTCCAATCCTAATCCTAAAGCCCTACTTCGTTCCCTTAACGGGAGTGTGTGTGCACCTCAGTGATGATCATGTGAGATGTGCTCACCACTGTTCAGGTACTACACCTGGTCATCCACTGGAAAATTTATTAATTTTATTAGTTTACTTAGAAGTGACAGAATATACACTCATTATCAAAACTGCTTCACTGGAAAAACACAACACTGACAAGTAATTCATTGAATTTGCACAATTTAATTAAATCATAATATTTACAACAAATATAATCATATAATATTATGTTATTTTGACTGTCAAAGGTTTGCTACAGACAGTGAACACAGGGTGCAATTAGGCTTTAACCAGACAAAGCATTCACCACAGAATAGTAAATAGTCTGTGAACTTACATAATCATACACACACACACATTCTCACAGTTACTCAACCACATGCTTCTTTGATCCCGCCAGCAATGTAAAAGCTTCCTGTTTTAATTGTAAACAACTTTGGCTAATCTGAGCCTGAGGAAAAAAAAAACGAATAATTCACTGGAGGAAGTACACATTCAGTATCAAGAAACACCGCACACAAACACAGGCATGTCATCAGAAAGAAAGTGCAATGTCAGTATCGTAGTGGTAGCACACAGTAAATCTAGTCAAAAATGGAGTGGTAGGTAGACTAGGGTGTAGTTAGACCCAGTAGGCTGTAGTTAGGTAGCTTATATGCTAATTGTGCTTGAAGAAGTGTGGTGGTTTCCCCGCTTGCACTATATTCTTCATGATCTAGATCATCTCACACTGGCATGCAACATCTTAAACAACACTGTGTCAAACTACACCAGCACATCCTGCAAGTCTTCAGCAAGAACATCACAAAGCAGCCTGGATGGCTCAGTATGCTTGTCTTCATCACAGGTTGGTCTGGGTCCTGGCTGCACCCACGAGATACACCTCTTCAGATGCTTGGTCCTGAAACCTGTGTTTTGATTTAGCTTTTTTTTTTCAAATGGGAAAAAATATTTTAAATGGTCACATTTTTGTAAAATATAATACACTGGCATGATCAGTTGTTGGTCCTGATTTTGGTCAAGTGAACAAATGAAAACCACTGAAATTTAAATTTGCTCATTTTATATAAAAATCTTATGATTAATTGCCTTGATTAGTTAAAGTACATTTATTAATGATACTCAATAAATGCTGCAAAATGTTCAAAACATCTAGACGCATATACCTATTAAATCAAATTAACACATAGGCCTAATGAATTTAAGTCAACACAGTTAAAACATATTTGGAATTCCAAGTGACAGATTGACGCCTTTGCGATAAGGCCTGGCTTCAAGTCTGTAAACAGTTGAGTGATTAATTAGCGGTATCTAGGACTCCAACGGCGTGCTCTGGCTAGACTTGCTGGATCTTTGAGAACAGTCGAGCACTACTGACTGACTAGACTTGCGGGAGTTACACGGGTCTTTCCACGAGTCATTAGTGGTCGTCCGCGCGGCGGGTAGTTTGGTCAGTAAGGTGGTCCTCCTGATGCTGCTGTCCGAGTCCTTTCGGATGGTCTGGCGAAGTCTGTAGCAGCACGGGAAGCAGCGTAAGAAGTCGTGGAGAAGGTGGCCGCTAAACAGCATGTATATCCAAGGGTTGCAGCAGCTGTTCAGGCTCCCGAGCAGCGCGGACAGAGTCACTGCTGTGTTCTCGGAATCTGATTCAAGGAAAGGCAGTTGGGGAAATGGGAAGAGAGTTCAAAAGGTTGAACATGGGAATAATCTGGATGAGTCTCCTGTTCGCGTGACGCTCCGCTAACGCAATGTACTCATTTCTCGAGCGCACACACGGGGAAGTGTTTCTACGCACGTTACGTTGCTATATTGCTTTGTCCTCAGCGAGAATATAAGCTCTCATGACGTATATAAACCTACATCCGGGCAGCAAAACGTTCATATAATTTTAGATCACTTCATATCATTTTAAAACATATGTTTTGACTTGTGGTACCTGCACAACATGCTCAAGTATACGAGGATGAGATTAACAGTTTGTGCGTGCTTAACCTGCGATTTTTTTTATATAAAATACGGAAAATTAGAATGGTGCTGTATGTGATGATAAAGAAAAAGAATATGATATGGAAGTTTCTTCCAGAATGTTTCTATGTATACGTAAAACTAATTTAAGAGTCTTTCAGAATGTTTCTCTATATGCGTAAAACTAATTTAAGATTCTTCCAGAATGTTTCTTTATATGCGTAAAACTAACTCAAGTTTCTTCCAGAATGTTTCTCAGTATACTTAGAACTAACTCAAGTTTTCAGAACGCTCCGCTTTTTTCAAAGTGCATATAGCTCCAGCTTTGGATAAAATAGTGCCAACACCGAATGTGCCAGGCATATGATAGTGGGCTGAAAATGAGCTAAAATGTTTAGTAGAACTTTTATATCTCATTTTATTTTAGTGTAAAACATCAATAAACAAAAACAGATTGGTAGCACTGTGCCAAATAGGGTTGTACCAAGTGTAATAGCGTAGCCTTTACGTATTATCATATTTACATTTACGGCATTTGGCTGACGCTTTTATCCAAAGCGACTTACAATTGTGACTGAATACATCTTGAGCAGTTGA
>JAOYMR010000003.1:15048549-15082636 GCA_025802075.1 Tenebrosternarchus preto | reverse complement strand
ACTGAATACATCTTGAGCAGTTGAGGGTTAAGGGCTTTTGCTCAGGGGCCCAACAGTGGCAATTTGGCAGAGGTGGGATTTGAAACAGCAACCTTTTGATTACTAGTCAAGTGCCTTAACCAGTGTTAAGGCACTTGACTAAATATACTGTTTGTAAATATACGGTTAACCATACTAAATATACTGTTTTAGAATACATTTTATATGACATATTAACTTAATACTCCATTTGAATACTTACCATCCCAAGAGAAGTTCTGGTCCCACACAGACCACATTTGCACGATGAAGAACGGAGCCCAACATACAATGTACACCAGCACAATAACGAACGTCATTTTCACTGTACGAAGCTTTGCGCGAGAGATAGTGGTAACGCTACTGACCGATACTTTCCCTATCAGTGCGCTTTTACCGGCGGGATTGTGCGACGTGCCTTTCTTGGTCTTGTGCTTAAAATTATTCCAGATGCTGCGACAGATGAATCCATAACAGATCACGAGAACAATGACCGGGATCAGAAAGATGCCAACCGTTATCCAGGTAATGTACGCGCGCACGCCCCATGGCTCGATGAAGTGCCCCCAGCAATCGTACACGTTTGAACCGTTCTGGATCTCGCTAAGAGAGAAAATGAAATACTGTGGAGTGCTGAGCAACAGGCTAGAAAGCCAAGTGGACACGATCATGATGTAGGCGCGCTCCGTCGGTTGCTGTAGGGTCTTAAGCGGGTGACATATGGCGATGTAGCGGTCCACCGTCATCATCACCATCATATAGGTGGAAGCGAACATGCCAAGAACTTGCAAGTGCTTTACGAGCCGACAGAGGAAATCCGGACCGTAAAAACGGAAGGTGATCTCCCAGCAAAGCTGTGGCAGCACCTGGAAGAACGCAACTACCAGGTCCGCGAGGCTCAGGTGCTTGATGAAGAGATGCATGCGCGAGCTCTTCTTGGTGTTGTACATGGCCATCAGCACGCTCACGTTGCCAACCACCGCTACGAGGAAAGTTATGCTCAGCACCGTGATCTCGAGTTTAGCCACCTCTTCGTTTCGACCGAACGGGTCACCACTGTTATTTATCGTCAAACTGTGATTACCTGAATTACTCATTATTGTACCCTCCGATGCGCTTAGTCACAGTCTCCGATTCTCATTCGTGGTATTCGCGTGATAGGGACCCTCCTGTGGGATAGTGCATAGCTCCGGTCCTGACTTGGCTAGACCGTCGTTCACGCGAAGGGACGGAGAAACTGAATTACCCACGTGTCTTCTTCGGTGATCTGGAGCGCGCAGAGAACACCCTGGTGTTTGCAGGTTGTTAATGAACGGACATACCGATCCGACTCGAACTGTGTGACTGCTGTATAGCTGTGCCTCCGTCTGTAGTCAAACCACTTCAGTCAGTTCAGATCAGACACTTGTCTAAATCCAGCCCTGTCGCACCTCTTTAAAAAGGAAAAAGTAAAGTGCCGCCCTCCTCACCCCCCCCAACACAGAAAAACAATTGTTAGTAGTGCGTTCACTGACATCTCACGGAGCACAGCAATTTCCAGGAAGTCTTTACAAAAATATGACCATGTCAAATACCCACAAACGCTCTTTTTTAGCGCCTTGCAAATTCTCATTAATGGAAAGAGCGCAAGCTGTGGAAAATATAATTAACATATGATTTGAGCACCCCACAACGCGCGCTTGTCTTTCTGCTGGTGCCGTAGTCTGTATTCGATGTGGTGATTTAGATATAGTGCTTTCTATGTAATTGCTGTTTATTTTCGTGGAATAGTAAGTGGTCGTTTTACCCTGCTGATTAGGAAACCAGCAGGTGTCTGTATAAACACGAGCGGTATCGCGCGGCTCAGCTCATACTGTACAGAGTAGACTGCTTGTGCGCGAAGTTCTCTGTATCATATCCTCAGTACAGATGAATAGTTCACATGAGAAACAATGCACTACAGAGGTGTTTAAAGCACACATAATGCTCGCACGAGTGAAGGCTGCAGACTTAATGCGAATAAAGCGGTAACCTATATCGCACTGTGCACGAGAAACCTTGAGAGCATTGCACTCGAAAAGATTAAAGTGACCTTAATATTGAGCGTAGGTCTGCGCGCGCTGAGGTGATTACTCCTGTGACGTTTGTTAATTAATGTACCTTGTTGTTAATGTCAGGAAAAGCTAGATTATCTTCTTTTGTGTTCCCCGTCCTCGCCCACTTCAACGCAAGGCCTGCGAATGCACTGTTACATAATGTTGTAAAATATTGCGCAACCATCAGCCATCATTCAGTAGCGTGCATACCTACGAAATTACCAGCAGACGGGAGGGCGCGCAGGAGGAAGGCTTTATATCCTGAGTAATGTAACCTGCGCACCTATACATTCAGCATATGTTGCTTCAGTATCACTGTGTAACTCAAACCCTCTGTTGAATGATGTTATGTCAATATTATCGTGTAATTCAGACCGGGTTTGTTGGAATGTGGGTAAACTGTTGATAACCTCTGGTCATAACTGCATACGCTGCATCCTGTGGACCTTAAAAATAACTAAGTATATGTTTATCAACGTTTACCAAAAGAGTTGCTTTTAAAACCAATCTTATAGTTAAATGGGAAGGTTTCCATCAGTCCAACTTTTGCCAGGTCTGAGGTCAAGACAATGAACTTCTGCTTTGTTTTAAAAGACAAAACCAAACAATCAAACCAACAAACACAGAAAGAGTTCGTTTTGCAGTAATTCTTAAATTCAAATATCTGTTCTATTGCCTTCGATGAAATTTTATAATAATAATACAAACACAGAACAACCAGAAAATCTCAGGAATAAGAAGAGTTCATTTTGCAGTAACTTGTAGTATGTTAGAAACCATCCTCCACAGCCAGGAAGCAATTTGAGATGGGCCTCACAGCAGTAAATGACTCGTTTGCTTTATCAGGGGTCATCACACTTCAGATAGGTTATTTGGATACAAGTCCACTTCAGGCCTTATTAAAATGCTTGACCCACTATGTTCCAAAAATAGCATTGTGTTACACAGTGGAAATTAAAGTTTAACTTTGGCAAGGCTCTGTATCTGTCTTCTGAAGCATTTGAGATGGATCAGTCATCACACTTTAACCAGTTAATGGTTTTGAGTGGTGTTGGTGTTCTAGTCTAACTGCTTAGTGGAGCAGGCAAATGAATATGCAGAGTTTATTAGTCTGAGCTCCCGAATCCTCCATAAAACAGGCTGTATTATTCATACAGTACTCAGAACCAAAACGGACCTGCTGTTCTCCAGGCAGAACGGAACTGGTGAACAACAAGAGCTGCTTTAGAATCACACTTCTGGTGGTGGGCGGAGCCAGGGTCGAGCTGGAGGAGCAGAAAGTAGACCTGGAAGAGGCCAGCCTTGGAGAAGAACCTCTACGCTGGATGAGAATTGCATTGTGGGTGTTAATGATAGTACAGAACCGCCTCAGATAGATCACACAAATGCACGTCTGGTTTCAGGCAAACATCAAGGAAATGAACCAAAAGATCCAAAACGCACCCTTGGTGAAAATGCAATGCAGGGTGTATATTTCAAACTTTTACATAACAGCAGTGCACCAACTGTCATGGGAAACGTTCACAAGCGTTAAAAAAGCAAAATAATTTTGTAATAAAAAAAGAAAGAAAGAAAGAAAAAAAGGAGTAAGTGATCCATGTAAAGATAATCCTGTCAGTAATAACCACACTTAAAAAAAGATACCAGTCATCTAATTACTGCAGATTTGTTTCCTGGTTATGGAAAGCTGGGACGTGTATTCTTTTACTATTTAATCCTGCTGAGTCTGAGCCTTAATATAATTCATCTTGATAAGTATAAAACAATTCTCTTGGTGGACTTCTTTAGCTGCGCTGGAACAAAGGTTTGTTTTAATGTTAATGTGTCACCTAAAAAGGTGAGCTGGTGGTACCAGAGCTCTCTGATTAGGGCCGGCTTGGTAGGTTAAAGAGAGTGTGTGCAACTTACACATACATTCATTTCAGCTTGTTCTCAGAGGAGTATAAATGATTGTAACAGTTGCTAAAGAAGGTCCAGATTAATCCCATCCTACAGTACAGAGAAGAGAGAGGAGAGATGAGAGAAATGTTAAAAGAGCAATAAATAAAAGAGCAATAAATACGTCTGCCCTGATCTTCATTTCACCTGTCTGTGTCACCAACATGTCTAATAATCATACTCATATAATTATGCTCTCTCTCTCTCTCTCTCTCTCTCTCTCTCTCTCTCTCTCTCTCGTCTGTCTCTAACTCTCTCTTTCCATCTCCATCTCCATATACTGTAATAAACAGTACTGTGTAAGTCTGTGTGTACAGATTCTAAGTTGGTTAATTGAGTTAAGAGAACATGGTAGCTACAAACAAACAAGCTCTGTCTGTTCATTAAATCGTGGGCATGTTATAATGTCCAATCTATATGCAAAAGGCTACTGGCTGGATAAATGCATCGAATGTCTTAAAGACCACAGACAAGAGTCAAACGCGAACAGTGAGTTGAGCGATAAGGTTTTGTGTATCAGAGCAGAGAACACTCTAATGAAAGTGTCACACTGGTAGATTAATGAATGCATTTCTCCAGAATATTATTTAACAATAATAAATGATGGCTGTTATGCTGAGATATGATTAATTAATGAAGATGTTTTGGAATAAATGGCTGCCTCTTGTGTGTTTGAGTGTTTAGATCCTGTCAACCACGTTTACACTTTTACAATTTACAATTAAATGTGGCTGACACTTTCTTCATGTATGTGTACCAGCATACATGTGTGTCTGTGTATGTGTTTGTGTGCATATGTGTGTGTGTGTTCACAAACCTCAAAGTTTTGTAGGAAGAGGACTGTAGTAATTAGAGCGTATGCATTTGCTCACTGCGCTCTGTCACAGTGGGCTCAGTAGAAGGGTTTGTCCTGTGTGACACGCGTCTTGCTGATACCACAAGCCAAGGAACCACAGAAAATCACCTATGCACAAACAAACAGACACACAAAAGAATCTGTGAACAAACGCGCATAAATAAACAGTCATATATACAGAAAATAGGGGTTTAAAAGCACACATACAGTGAACCATGTAACTGTAGGGCTTTAATACACTGTATAAACTACTCTATTAGTGTGGATGTAAGCATTCTGATCATGACTTAGCTGCTGCCTTTACTCACTCACTCTCTCTCTCTCTCTCTCTCTCTCTCTCTCTCTCTCTCTCTCTCTCGCTCTCTCAAACACACACAACTGCAAGCAATTCTCCCAGCCCCAGTACACAACCACGCTCTCACCTTGTTAACCCTTTTCAGAATACTAATGCCTTCCAATGGCTGCCCCTTTTGATTTACATCTCTTCTCTCACTATTTACACCCCGTCCACTTACTTCCTCTTCGCTAAGAACTGCCTCAGCTTACGCTTGAGCATTCCAAGCGTTCCTTTATCTCTCTGGCTCTCTCGATTTCTGAATTCCTATCTGGTATTTCTAACTTCTTTTTATTTTACTTTAATTGCTATTTTTGTGTACCTGTGCTCTCTCTATTTTCTGGCCTCTTGAACTGTGCCTGCCTTTGGTTCAGTGTTTTTTGGGATTTTACCCCTTTGTACTACCACTATCTATTAAAGCCTAGTTTGACGCCTTGCGACTGGATCTTTGTCTCTTAACATGACACTGTCTCTCTTTCTGTCTGTCTGACTGTCTCTCCTCAGAAGTGTATAGAATGTCTGATTCCACCCAGTTAGTATTTCCTCAGCAGGTCACAGCGCCTATGAAACACAGTGAGGTAATTAGAGAGCTCAGAATCTCCTCCGGATCACTCATATTTCAATTATGGGCTTTTTAAAGCATCAGCCTAAAAAAAGAAGAAAAAAAAAAACTCAAAACAAAACAAAGAAATAGTAATTGAGAAATGAGAGGGTTAGGAGAGATTGAGAGAAGAGGTGAAAGAAGCATGTTTACGAGCGTGAGTGAAGACTATAGAGTACTGAAGTCTTGTAAACAGGGTGAGCGAATTCATACACTGTTGCCAAACGGCTTTCAGCTGCATGGTTCAGAGCCTTTGGTGGGCTAGGAATCTCTCAACAGGCCAGCCTGAGGAGAGCAAGGTCTCTGTGGGTAGAGCATTATGAAGCCCCACCCACCTGCACAGGGGTTTTGAATGGACAGTTAGTGATATATCATGCACAGTGGTTTATAGGCAGAGAAAGAGAGAGAGGGAGAGAGAGAGGATGACAAACGTGGGAATAGGGAGAGAGCTGAGATTGTGAGAACAGCTATGAGAAGGTTTCTATGGTAGTGAACCTCACTAAAAATGTCAAAATCAGGCCATGATGTTGAAGTTCACTTTGATGTGCAAGTTCTGTGGTGTGAAAAGAGTGTGCATCCTTCACTGGAACATAACTCACTTGGAGCAGTTTTGCTTGTCATTGTGCCTGAGCAGAAATAGGGGGATTTCTTCTGTAAGATCAGAACACCACTCTGAAGCTCATAGTGTCTGTCTGGGCTTTGATTAGACAACATCTAGCAGGTAGAATATGTGTAAGCAAAATTGCAAGACTGATGCTCATGGCTCTGCATATACTTTATGATGTGAGTGTCCATGTGTGTGAGAAAATATGGGTGTTTTCTATTTGTTTCTGACATAATAGAGAGATTCCTCAATCAGTGGGAACCGATGAGCACGGAACTGTATAATCTTACAGTATGATTTTCCTAAAAGAATACTAGATTACTGCTGAAGAGTTACAACTGCGCACTAAGCTTTTAAAGAGCCGGTTTCTTGTAAGCCTTGAAGTTTTTGAGAGTTTTTGTCTCAGGTAGCACATCATCACAATCAAACACAAACATGCCAGAAATGCTCTCTGTACTGGTTCATGTATGTGTGTGTGAGTGAGTATGTGTGTGTGTGAGTGTGCGTGTGAGTGTGTAAGGCATGGATTTACTTCAGACACTGATCAAGTACAGGCCTGTTTAGAGGTCTGTGTACAGGACCATTTGACCTGCATGAGTCACTCGAATCCTCAGTTACGTTTTGTTTTTAGCAGATTTTACTTTTGAATAACAGGTTAATTATTTTCTTGACTTAATGAACCAGTGTTATAGTGGACTAGTGTTACAGTAGACCAGTGTTACAGTAGACCAGTGTTGTAGTGGACTAGTGTTACAGTAGACCAGTGTTATAGCGGACCAGTGTTTCAGTAGGCTAGTGTTACAATCGACCAGTGTTACACTTGCTCCTTCACACAGGTATATGCACAGGCACTTCCAATATGCTATCTAGAGTTAAACACTACTTTTTGCCTGAAAGAACATGAAATGTCAAAGTTATTGCTGATATTCTCTCTGTGACATTAAGCTTTTTGAATCCAGTTAAGGACCTCAGTACAAAGTAGGGGGCCTGTGGTGAGAGCAGGCGAATGTCTGGAGCTTGTACACTTTAAAAGCAAACAGGATTCAGACTCTTAACTAGGTGGGCATGTCAACAGACTGTCAGCAGCAAGCAGGAATGCATCCATCAAACAGAGTGCATCTGTTCCTATGTGTGTTTGTGTGTGTGTGTGTGTGTGTGTGTGTGTGTTCTGATGTTTGTGTGTGGACGTGTGTGGACGTGTGTTGTAAAATGTAAAAGCTTGCAGCTCACACACTCTTTGAAGAGTCAAAAAATGTAATTTGGATCTGTGTGTCAGCCCAAACAGGACGGTGTGCGTTTGGTTGTGAAAAATGTGTTTAGGGGCTCCTGGATGCCTCTTGTGTAATTACAGAGATTGTGTGCAATTCTGTTCATGTCTCCACAGTGAATGTGTGTGTACACACATGTTCCTCTAGTCTAATAGGGTTGAGCATTCTTGGCAAGACTGCAACTGAAATCTGCTAGCTGGGAGTGATTGTTACACACACAACATCGGATGGAGTCCACATTTAGGAAGTCATGAGTCATAGGTCACACCAACACGTTGTCAGATCTGAAGTCACAGAAAATTTCTATCACACGTGTGTGTGTGTGTGTGCGTGTGTGATTATGATGGAATTAATCACCTTGCACTATAATCTGAAACATCAGTCACTAGACTTAGATGGTCATATTCCAGTTCAGTGATCCCTGATCAAACCTACAGAGAAATAATCAGACCTTTGCTTCAGGTAAACAGTAGCACACCTGGTGCAGTTCATCAAGCCCATTAAACAAAGGTTTCATTAGTCACCTCAGGTGTGTGGGATGTACTCAAACCAGAGGATGCATCATGATGGCTTTTTGTGGGTAATAGTTGTGACTACTGATAATAATAGCCATGACCTCGACTAATGCAGAACAGAAGACTGTTTCATGAGTAATGTAGCATCAGTGTGAAACCCTACCCAGGGTGGATGTGTTCCAGGTGCTAAAAAGGCTGTTATTATGATGTAGGTGATAAAGTACTCTTCAGATTCTCTGACAAACACACGCTCCTGCATACACACGCGCCATCATCCCTGATCACGTGTGACCGGCTGAGGCACCTGCCTTTCTGGAACATTGTGTAGCCTTCAGGAGTGCATACACGATCTGGTACACACATGTACCTGTCAAGGCTGATTTGAAGAGGGTAAACGAAAACATTAGCTCATGCCTGTCTGTCATGTTGTTCTTCAGTTGATTTTTTAGTGTGTGTGTGTGTGTGTGTGTGCTGTTATTAGCCTCTGATCAGTCCAACTGACACAGAGTACCCTCAGGGTTCAACCGGAAATTAGCGCAGCCCTCAGTGGGGCTCGTTACAGGATGAACGGAGAACAAGTTCACAACATACAGGTGTCAGGAAGATGTTCTGAAGTTTATTAACAATATAAAGAGTTTAAATAGAAGAAATTGATGTGGAATAAGAGAGTGATGGTGTGGAGTGAAAATCAACAAGTAGAATCAACAAGTAGATGATTGGTCTTAAGGATGTGGCGTAATGGCCTCCACAGAGAAGATGTTTAGATGCTGGTTGGGCTTGGATGAGTCCGACTGTCAGATAGAAAAAGGGAGTGTCTAGACGATAGATAGACGCCGGTTGGGCTAGGGTCAGCTTAACTGCCAGATAGTCTAACTAGAGAGAAACATTTAATTCAGAACGAAACATGGATCATAAAATTCCCTTACAGTCCCCCCCCCCCTATTATCACGTGTGTGTGTGTGTGTGTGTGTATACAGGTAAAATCCTGTAGGCAGAGAGAGAGTTAGAAGGGAAGCAACAATTCAAACCGTCATGCTGCAAGAATACACGCCAAAGAGAAGAAATTTCAGCTACTTCAACGCATCTCTAAAATGCCTATGAAATATTTCTGGCTGCTGAACAGCTCTAGTAATCTCTGAATTGATTTTAAATACCACCATGTATAATATAGAGACGTAAATTTGTTGAGAATGAGAACATTTTTGTTTGTTCGAAGAACGTTGTTTCGCTGCACTGCACATTAGGAACCATCGATAATAATTAATCAAAGAGTAACGGCATTTGAAAATTACAGTTAATGCCAGGAAAATCTGTATGATAAGCAAACTGATTTGCGGCCATATTGTTCCATTTGAGGATGGAAAAATGACGGGGACTATGAAGTTTTTGAGCCACTCACTAAACTCAATCGCGCTTTACTGCCTGACGTGTGGCTGTAGAAGGCGATAGAGTTCATGTGCCTCTCTTATCTATGACTGCCGCGGATGGAGAAATAAACGCCGGTAACAGCCCATCGCTCTGGCCGTTTTACATTCACAACCTCCTTTAATGCAGACCAGCGAACCTCATCCACAGACTAGTTTTGATTAGTTTTAACTCCCGCCTGCAGAACAAGACGGCCGTTTCAAAGGATATCTCGGGTCAAACGGTTCAGAGTCTTATTACTGAATGTAATGGAGCAGTATAGCTGTATCGAGAAATTGCCTTATTTGCATTCAAGCGTGTTTTAGACTTTTCTAGTTAATCCTTCCTCCGATATGTCCGTGCAGCAGACACAAACGCTCTGAGCTCGCTACAGAGCAGAGGCGCTGGACGTCACAGGCAGGGCAGTGGAAAACCTGCGTGAAAACGGGTGCAGAAAACTGTCAGCCAGAGCCAACTTGAAATATATATTTTTTAATATCCCAACATTTAGAGAGTGCATCATATAGATTGTGTGTGTGTGTGTGTGTGTCCTGTTTCCTGAGTCTCTTTAGAGAATGGAGAGTTGTAAGAAAGCTTTATGTGGAATCATCATCTCTGTCCCCAGGGCAAGTCCAGGCGCACTGCTACCGATCGGCTGAGGTCAAGGTAGTTAGTCCAGCGCTGGAGATCGACTGTTCTGCAGAGTTTTACTTCCAATTGAAGTTCACTTTGGAACTAAATGCTGCCAGTGGGTAGGTGTCCAGGAGCAGGACCCGGCAGTCAGAACTGATGGAGCTGTAATCACATTTACAGGCGATAATCAAATCCTTTCGTTCCTAAAAGGGTTGTAAGCTAAATTCACAGGAGCTCGCCTGTGGCTGGCTGCTTACAAACGGCCATACTTAAGCCAACAGTGTATCTGCCGTAATTCAAATGCTGGTTTGAGTACTGCATACACTCAGTGACCCCTGTAAGTGTTGCTTTGTACTGTGGAGAAGTTGTGTTTTCTTTTTTGGGTTTTTTGGGGTTTTTTCCTGGCAACAGAGCAGGACAGACCGTTTGTAAACATGTGGCAAAAAACTGCAGTGTAGCACAAGGTGTGTGTATGTGTGTCGATTGCCAGGGATCTCCAAGGTGGGTGTCTCCAGTCCAGGGATCTCCAAGGTGGGTGTCTCCAGTCCAGGGATCTCCAGGGTGGGTGTGTGCCATCCAGGGATCTCCAGGGTAGGTGTCACTCATTTTGCAATTTTAAAACACACTTTTTACAAACACAGTTTCCTACATTGTTCAAAACAGAAATACCTGTGCCTCTTTTTAAAAACACACCCATGCAAATTACACATGTCCCAACCCCAGTCCATATAGGTAAAAACACTTGTGGTTAATTTGTACACTTAGAAGTCGAAGACTAAGCATTACTGAGGACTTCCTTTCCACATGGAGGTGGAAGTCTGTGATCACCAAAACCCACAAGCAAAATCCCTTCTGCAGATGATGGAGAAAGATTACAGTGACCTTGGTGAGGGAGCATGGCGGAGTGGACATGTTACTCCAGACGGTGACCTTGGTGAGGGAGCATGGCGGAGTGGACATGTTACTCCAGATGGTGACCTTGGTGGGGGAGCATGGCGGAGTGGACATTTTACTCCAGACGGTGACCTTGGTGAGGGAGCATGGCGGAGTGGACATTTTACTCCAGACGGTGACCTTGGTGAGGGAGCATGGCGGAGTGGACATTTTACTCCAGACGGTTCTTCCCCCACTGTCTGCTGTGCTTATTCCTACTTGTGACCAACTATGCTGTGCCAAGTCCTGATTGTGACTGACTGTTCTGTGTTTATGCTTTCCCACTACTTTGTATGGAAGGTGGTGTTCTAATCTGAGTATAGTACAGGTCTTTATATGGAAGATGGTGTTCTAATCTGAGTATAGTACAGGTCTTTATATGGAGGTTGGTGTTCTAAGTATAGTACAGGTCTTTCTCACATGGTTACGAGAAAGAAGCAAGAAAGCAGTCGGACAGAGCACTGAAAAATCCAAGTTACGTGGGAAAGTCCAACCTGAAACCATACCCTACATTAAGCTTTGTGCATCATAAAATTATGTAACACACACACACGTGTGATGCCGTGTGTATACGTCTGTATTCCAGCTTTGCTTTTGAACTCTAAAAGGGCTTAAAATTCTTACAATAATAATACTGAGGACGTGAATTATTGATATCCAAGTAAAAGAGTTGCCATATTTATTACACACCTGAGTTCTACATGCACATATTTCACAGAGGTCGCCTGAGGTCACTTCAGCTCAGTAGATGATTTCTCCCTTTAGCAACCATACAGTTCTGTTCTTACCGCCATACTGTTTATTCCTGTAATGCCTCTTGGTGTTACGGTGTAACACAGCGGCACTACCCCAATATGCAAACCTGCATAAATTGCTACAAATGTCTCTAACTTCACATCTGTGCTCCAAGTTGCTTTTCTTCTCCATAACGTCACAAGTCTGCCCAGGGAAATCCATCACCCGGTGCTGGCTGCCAGGCTGATGGAGAAAACCATTGCTTTTTCCATGCGTGTGCGCAGAACGTTGATCTTGGGGAGTGGAGCCAGTAACACGACGCTCCTGGCCTGTCCTACACCCACAGCAGTCTCCACACATAAACCTCCACATGTCTGTCAGTGAAGGAGGAAGGGGATGAGACCGTGTGTGTGTGTGTGTGTGTTTGGGGGGGGGGGGTGTTTGCCTGTTTTAATTGCGAAACTGGGTACCCATAGTCTTGTGTACTATGACGATGTGTGTCTGGCAGATGAACCGCTGAGCAGAAGTGCAGTGTTCTCAGTGATGACAGCTTTTACGGTTATTGTTTCTTTGATTAATTTATGATGTTCCAGCCTCTTGTTGCAGAGCCATACAAAAAATATAATGATTTGTTATGTGACTTAGAAATATTCTGTTGATGTCAATTATTAATTTACTTCTCAGGGACTCAAGATAATTTTATACTTTAAAATATACTTTTTAAATTATAATTTTATATAATTTTATATAAATTATCATAATTTCATGATAATTTTGTACTGAAACTCAACAAGCCTAAATGATCATTTATGGTTTTTTTCCCATGTTGTCTGGTTTACTGGTATTGACAATTATTCTGTCCTTTTGCTGAGATGCATCAGCAGTTATTTTCATATGCTTCTATATTTGTTATATATCCATAAATGCATGTCAGAATTACGTCAGTCCAGTTACTTTTGGCCCTCTAAAAAGGAAAGACTACGGTTCCCCCGACACAAACAACATTAAACATTAAAGCAGTTCACACTTTGTCATTATTTGCTCTTTCATTTGACATCCAATGTGCTGGAGTATTGAGCCAAAACCACAGCAACTGTGACATGGTCCAATTACTTACACATTACATTAATGATTGACTGAATCAACATATTGGCGCTGAATGCAAGCTGGAGTGGAGCAGCCCATGAGTGTTAAAAAGACAAAGACCTCCAGCCCAAGAAAGCACAGAACACTATGACGCACCATGTGTCATCACCTGACCTCCATGCCATTCAGCTTCCATCATGGTGAGGATGTTCCAGATGTCAGAGTCATGCTGCATTGTGGTGCATTTTAGCATTTGGTCCTGTCAAATTATACTATTTGTGTAACCCAGACATTTGTGTACGGTAACTGAAATGACAGTGCATTAAAAACAGAGATGACATTTTAATAAAGCAACATGAGAAATTCGATATTAAGATATGTGGATTTGTGTACAGAGCTGTGTGGTCTGAGTCAGATCTCTACATTTTGAGTCAAGGTTAATCTGTGTAATTTAGTGTGTGTAGGGACTGGGATGCAAATTATGTAAGCACATCTGCTCCCGCAACCAATGACCTGTAGCAACTGCCTCATTGTCATTCATAAACTAGTCTTCTGATTGGTTCCGGTTTTCACCATAGACATCTCATTTAAAGCGCTGGCTACGATTTTCCCAACTGCCTACATTTGTTAACCAATGTGGTGCAATCAAAAGCTCAAACATTATTTTCTTTTTGGTGTCTATCACTAAACCAGACATTTAAATATCATACATGCAGCCTATAACACAGACCATAATGATTTATGCATGACATTCATTGTAAATCTCTCCATAGAAAGAAATGGGCAGGTGAAGACATTTAACAAGCTTGATAATCATTCCAGATGTAGAGGGACACCACCATCTGTGATTGATTAAAATACCTGCTGCTGGGTCTCTTCGGATTTTGTAACAGCCTGTGAAGAACTGAAGGCTTCTGAAGTTAAACAGAGATGTTTTAAAGTTTATCTGATAAAACTGTAACAACAATTGCAACTAATACGACAGTGGCAGGCCTCTCTACAGCCTCCTACAGCTATTTAAGAGACGTATAAGGAATGGCAAAGTAACAGAAACAGAAAGTAGATGAAACATGAAGAATGAACAAGAGTGATGTTATATTTTGTCTGTATATCTCAGATGTTTACCCAACACACTGGGTTTCGCAGCATCACAAACATGGTATATTACAGTACATTATACTGCTCTTTAATATAAACATTTTCTTATTTATCACGAGCACCTGATAGACATAGAATTATCCACAAAAGCCTGTTTGCTTTTTATTCACATGGTCCTAAAACCCTTCGAGGTTTACCATCACAAACTGTGCACACCAGCATATGGGTTAATAGACTCTAACAGGACACCAAAAAGATGCTTCTAATCATTTTCTGGTGAACGTATGGTATTCGTCCATAGACACGGCTCATTCTAAGTTCAGTTTTAGTTGTTGGTGTTTACCTCCCTGCAGTGCGTCTCTATGGAACAAGTGGTTGAGCAATGGAACAGAGTTGCCCTGCAGAGCTGTCAGCTAATTCTGTCCCACTGGACTAGAACTACTATTGCAAACTGCTTGGGAAAAGCCTACCAGTGCTTCTCTCCAGTGTCTGTCCAGCTCACCCAGTGCTGTGTCTGAGTGCTTATTGTTCCTCAGGAGAAGGCAGTGCTTCAGTGCACTGGAATGGTGGCAGACATTGTGAACAGGGCTCCACAGACTCAGAAATGCCTGGCTGTTGTTTTTGTTCATTCAGTTAGACGTCTGGAGAGCATGGTGACTTGTAGAGTGCTGCTTCTGTGAAACATGCGTCCAGTCTATACTTTCACCAGAGATGGAGGGTAAAGATTGTATAATTGGAGTCATTTCAATAATGGGGAGACTGTTTTATGTTTGGCCATTGTCCTTTTCGTATGGTGTTGCTCTATCGATCGGCTTGATTGTGGCAGATCACGCGTCTCACTTAAGGCTGGGCTTCATTACATCCACACCCTGCATGTTTCCTGAACACTGGTCACAGTCATGGTTGCCGTGTTAAAAGCAAAGCTGGATTTCACACTCGGCTAGTCTCACACACCAGGATTCTAGCCGTGAGATGAGAGAGCGAGGTTGAGAGGTTGGGCTGCGCGTTAAATGCCACGGCCACGTCTGGAAGGCACATGGGCTGTTTTTCTCAGTGCCGTTTCATTGGTTTAAGCCGGCTGGATCATACCGGGAGCTGCTGTGTGCGATAACATTGGTCATTCTTAACCTTTCGCATTATTATTGCTAATGGAAATTGCTTCGTATAAAAAGTGTAAAGACTAAATATCCTCAGGAGGTCACTAAATCTGTGCCTTCACAGTTATACACAAACACACACAAGCATGCACATGCTTACACACACCCAGCCTCGTGCTGCAGTGTGTGAGCTATCAGATGTTTGCCGTGCTGTTTGGGCTGATCTTAGGTTGTGTGTTTATTTCAGACAGTGCATACAATCATAGATTTTTTTCATAATACATATGGAGCCTTTTTTGTTTGGAGAGATTAATGTGAATGTAGACTTTTCTAATCTTGATTATTTTGTCCTGTAGTTGAAGACCCTCTTCATTTCCTGCTTCTCTTTGTGACTCAGATTGCTCTGCTCTTATGATAGATTATACCTTTTCCCATAGTAATTACGTATAAAAAACATCTCTCTTTCTCTCTCTTACACACACACACACACACTGATCCTTAACCTCTTCACTCTGACATACTGATTAATACCTTTCCACAATCAATCACAGTTTTTCAGCACAGATGTATTCCAGCAGCCAAAATCAAACACAACAATCACACAGGAAGCCCACAAACAACCTCTTGAATGAGCCCTGAGGCTGGAAAAGGGACAGAAATGCACAGACAAACCACATCATGCTCCTTCATTTATGTTAATACAAGAAAACTTTGACTCAGGAAGATCACAATGGTTATGGACGACAACGGGCAGCGATTATAGCAGCTGCCATGACGACAGATGAGCGTAGTTGCAAGGTCAGGAGTCAGGGAACTGTTAACAAAAAAAAAAAAAAAAAAAGAGAAGTTGGATTCAACAAACCAGCTCCTCAAAATAGCTTCTTATTAAAGCAAAGGTGTTCTCCTGGGAAGAGGAGGTGACAGCCAAGCATTAGTCCTGGCCTAGGCTAATGCGAAGCACCAGACAGACGGACCCAGTGGGAATAGGTAAAGAAGGGTGATGTGTGTTCCAGGTAAGTGCAGTGATTAGTCAGTGGGTGATTGGGAGTGGGGAAGTGAATGAGAGCTGTGATTGGTGGAGGAGGGCAATGCGCATGCAGTGGCCGAGATATAACCACGGCACAGTAGGAAGCAGCACATGGTGCAGTACATAATTCAGTACATGATGATGAATTGAGGAAAACTATCCCTGGATTCATTTTTCATTCACATCCAATTTCCCTTTCAATAGTTTACAATTTACTGGGTTTTCCTGAGATTTCAATCCTGCTTCTGAATTCCCTCACAAAAGGACTTATAGATGCATTTTTGACATCCACTGGTTATTATTTTAGTCACTCTTAAGGCATCACTTTCACTCAGTTGAAGAAGCAGCATTAATCAGGTGGTTAGAAAATCCCCTGTTCATTACAGCAAGATCATGGGTGTTCTTGACAAGAACAGAGGGATAGAGTTGTCATGGCAACAGTACAAACTGCTTATATAGTTTAGCTAACTGATAGCTCAGAAGCTGATTTGAAACACCCCTTTGCACTGAAGACATCTAATAGGAAAGTCATATGAGATATTGTAATGCAATTAAAACCAATTCAAATCTTTGTCACCATTAGATATGGTTGATACTTTTTTACAGTTTGGGTGTCTAATGATTAGCACTGAGGCTCTAAGCTCGATCCCAAGTTAGGAAGATGTACACAGGGGGATCGGGTTTGGTTTGTGAACATGACAGTTATTTTATTCCACCGAGTCAAATGCCACAGTAGCGAAATAATGTACCATCTCATTGTTTGCAGGTCATTAAAACTCTGAACAATAGTTTTTCTGATCATTTTATTGCCCTTGTTGGTTCAGTATTTTTTCTATGATTACTACTGCTGCTAGTGTCAATGTATGTACTGTATTTTATACAAATTGGGATTTAAGTTTATTTACAGATTTATGGAATGTTCTGTAATCCAAACGGATCAATGAGCAGGTTCAGCCTCGCTGTGATGTTACATCCTGTGTGTGATGCTACATCCTGTGTGACTGATCCCCCTTGTAAGAGCCCAGTGGTTTAATCTGCTTTCACACTCTGCAAAACACTAATCAGTGTCATCAGCAAACTAGCATTTCACGTCATTCAGCTTTGAACTACACATGACCAATGCCATCACTGGAAATACAAATCACAGAGTAACAGGAGAATGTGCATAGAGGAGAAGAGAATGATCAGAAAGAGGATGTGACTGAAGAAGGACGTGGAGTCCTGGACCACGTTGCCCAACCTTGGTTTGACTGACTTTTAAAAGGAGCAAAAAGCGATTCTAATGGCCTAAATATTTAGAGCAATCCCTATGCACAACAAAGAAAAATACAAAAAAGTTAATATTCAAGATGAGGGCTAAAAGACCATTTTATGATTTGTTTTGGTCTGTATTTATGTTGATATTTGCATTCCTAAGGTCCCAAAGGCCTTGTCCCATTCAGTGTGATATACTCCAGCCCCACAGGGGTTGGGGGGAGTCGTTCTGTGATGGACAAACGAGGCTCTACATAAGCTTGTAAGAGCCTGACCTGGTTTTGACCCTTGCCTGCAGGATGGGAGCCTACAGAAAGGAGCCACATATCCCACCCAACCCTAATCCAAGTATGGGAAAAGAATACAGGGGGGCAGTACAGAGCAGGTGTTGGGGAAAAATGTGGAGCACCCTAAAGTGGAGCATCCTCTCTCTCTCTCTCTCTCTCTCTCTCTCTCTGTGTGTGTTTGAGAGGTAAATCAGCAAAAGGGTCTTGAGTAGATAAAATGCTTCATCTTTCATTAACTTTTAGTTTAGGTCTAGGCTTGGAAAGTTCTTGTGACATATGCATGACCCCTGACCCCATGACCTGACAAGGTATTAAAAGAAACATGCCAGTGTGTGTGTGTGTGTGTGTGTGTGTGTTTATGACAGTGTTGTTTTAATGAGCCATTAGTTTTTTCTGCGGAATTTACTCCTTTTCTTTTTCTAATTCTTGTGTATGACCCCTGTTTTTTATATAAGGTTAGTGCACATAGAAACTCTTAGTAAAGACAGTGAAGCACTAAGAGACACACTGAGACTTAGTAAAGGCTCACCGTTACCTTTAGTAAAGACTTGCTGAATCCCTCACACTCACCGTTACCTTTAATAAAGACTTGTTGAATCCCTCACACTGTTTCATTACATCCTATTCTTCCTCATATCCTCACCTGCACACACAAACTCTTCTGCCACAGATGCATGACACAACTTGTGTTCCCTACATCTACACAATCATGCACACACATGTACGCATGACTGGCTTTTTGAGACGGTTCTGCTCATGCAGCTCTGCACCATTCTCCAACAGCTCCAACAGTGTCCCCAGCTTGCGTGGAGGCCTTGAAAACGTATCTGTTTTTCCTACATGCCCTTTAGTCCCCTGCTTCTGTGTTATGACTACGGCTATGACCACAGAGAGGAACTGACAAGTTAGACGCCACGGCCTGTCTGGATGGAACCAGAATCTGCTCCACTGCTCCACATCTTACAACCTTTTTAGGAAAAGAACAGTATTTACTGTTAAAGGAAAGTGAACGGAAAAGAGACAGTGGGGTGAGAGAACAGAGTCAAATGAAGGGTAAAGAAAATCATGGAACAGTATCCATAGGTGTAAAGATTTAGACCATTAACCTTATACTAATCAAGCTGAATAGGTTGCTGGGATATAAGCTGCAACAGCTCAGTGAAATTTGTCAGCTCTAACTTCAGCCCATGCACAGACGACCTGACGTTGAAGACTTCTGATGTGTAGAGGTAATTGAGTACAATTCAATTATTTCACTGAGCGCAAGAGGTTCCATATCCTGATGCTACAAAGTATTTAGGAACACAGTACTACCACTAAGCTTCAGAGGTGGTTCTTACCTTGAAAAGCGGTTTCTTACAAACATAGCGGCGCCTATGTCGACCAGAACCTCCACTTTAGATTTATATGTCCATAACACAGGACTCAGGAGGACCATCGAGGTGTTTATGGGCAAACTCGAGCATGAGTATGTTCTTCTTGGTTAGCAACGATTTCTACCCTGATGTTTTGCCATCGATTCCATTCTGGTCCAAAGTTTTTCCGCTGGTTGAGTCATAAACCCTGACTTTAGCAAGACAAGCCTGCAGTTCATTAGATGTTGTTCTTGGAGTTTTTGGCACTTCCTGAATGATTTAAAGGCTTAAAGGTACATTTTGGACATGGCTGGTCCAATGAATTATCACTGATCACTGAGGACAAGAGGACATTAAAAGTTTGCATGGAAACAAACAGATGTGTTTATATTTGATTAGGTTTATATATGTTTAGTTTTTTAAACACATGAGTGCCTTTAAAAGTGGTGTGATTTGAATGTTACCAGCCCCACTACAGTTTAAAAACTGCACACTTTCTCCATTCTCAAGATCAACATCAAAGACATGGAAAAAAAGTAGAAAATGTTTGTGGCAATTCTATATTATATATATACTACAACACGTCTACATACTACTACAACACATCTATATACTACAACACACTAGTAAACCAGACTAAATATACATGAAATCAGACCCAGGCCAAACATGGCACAGTACGTCTTGCTGTTCAGGTAAAGCTGCGTCTGCCCATCAGTGTTGGAGTGCGAGAACTGTTAAGTGTCTAAAAAACCCTGTAATAAGCTTGATAAATGGAACAGAAGCGTTTGTCTTTCTTGGCTGTTGATTCACTAACAGATTAGCACACAGAAACATTCCACTAGTCGTTCTTCTGTGAGATATAAGCGTCAGGGGAGGCTTCATGGCCCATGTGTTCCCAAAGGGTTCATGTGTTTGTTTTGTACAAACAGTATTTGCAGTCATAATTCAATGGCTTGGAGGAGGGTTTACGTATGATCTGAAGAGACATTCCAAGAGCAGTGAGAACTGGAAGCTGTGAGAAGTCCAACTGACAACGTCAGGTTTTTTTTTTTTGGCCCGATCAAAAATCTTTTTTTTTTAGCCTGATCAAAGATTTGACAAGCCTGTGCTTTTGGCTTCTAAAATCTTTCCTCTCCGTTCTCATCTCTTAACTCTCTGCAGAAGTGTGTGTGCGCGCGCGTGTGTGTGTGTGTGTGTGTGTGTGATAGAGAGAGGAAGAAAGGTTCATGAAGCACAGATGTGAGCTGTGATTGGCTCCACCATTTTTTTTCTGCACTACACTCCAAGAAAACACTTTCCCTTAAGAAGTTCTGCAGATTTTTGATCAGAAGCCTCCAGTCTCTCCTGAGTCTACAACCCCCCCAAAAGGGAGTAGTGCAGAGGACTTCCGTGAAAGGCATTACCTGCCGTTCTTGTGACAACGGCCACGCTGCAGTTCAAAGAACATGCATGCAAAGTTCCACCTGCAACGTGTGCAATATTAGTCGTGTTACGTTTGTTGCCCTCCTGCCCTCCTGGACTGGAGCTCTGCACTTGTGCTGTGTGGTGGAGTGTCTGCAATTTGTTGTGATACTAAACAGATAACTGGCGTTTTTTCCAGCTCATTAATCAATGTTGTGTGTTTGTTATTCCCCGTTTCTCTCTTGTTGTGGAGTTTACGTGGTGGGCCAGTGTAATGCATCTGCAAATGTATGTCGTACCGCTCATACATCCGTCCAGTCAGAAAGTCAAAAATTGGTGTGTATTTTTGTTTGTGTGTGTGTGTGTGTGGCGGGGTTCCCATCTGCATTCATAGTCTATAATGTTTGTACAAGCACACACATGTAGGTGTTTGTGTATTTGTGTGTGTGTGTATGTGTGTGAATTATTCACAGCTGAATTAATTGCTGCACTCTTGTCACTGTGCCTTTGAGGCATATGCACCCTGGTTTATGCACTGTGGGGAAATTAAATTCCCACAACATCCATCATCCCGTCAGGGAATGTGCTTTTGTGCTTTCATCAGTGCAAAGCCTTCGGAGTCACACTCTGGACTCCAGCGTACCTGGCAAAGAAAAAGGGATTTGCCTCGAAGTTCATGACCCCTCTGTTCCTGTTTCAGGCTATAAACATTTGTCAGTTTGTCAGCGATACGCTCATTTTAAGCAATTCAGAACAGGCCATCTGTCAATCACTAACAAAGTCAATCACAGTTAAACTTTGAATAATAATATTATTATATGCTGCCAAGGAAATTGGCACAATAATTTGAACTAATGACTTATTCATCAATATGTAGTTGACAACGTTGCTGTTAGGTGATAAAGTGTTAAGAAAGGGTTAAAGATTTAACGAGCAGGTCAGTGGGCGTGGCCATCTTCCTGTCCTGTGATCTGGCCAGTTGTTTCTCCCATTCTCCCACTGGGTTACAACCCACATCAAACCCCAACCCCTTGAACAACCAGGTCAGCGCTACCCACCCACACTTTAAGCTGCAGAACGGTCATGTGAAAGTGCCGTCCAACCTGCTACTGCTGCAGACGGCCGTCCGGCTGTATTAACGATGCTGGAAGCGAGGCTGAATGGAAATGCCATTAGCAGAAGGCATCCAGGTCAAACGCTTGCCCTCCACCTGCTGACGGAGGCGACACCTGCCGCCGCCGCACTGTGCTGGTGGGCTATTGTGTGGGGTTGAACAAAGGGCTTGACCTCTCTGCTCACGTCAGATCCTGGGTGAGGAGCCCTGGGTGACAGACTCCACTATCATTATGCAGCAGTCTTGCATATTTAACCCCGCACTTACCCTGCTGGTTCACTTCAGTCTCATATGGCTCTTTCAAGTTGGAGTTATATAATTTTGCAATTGTTCTGTTTTCCAGGACATGAAGCCCACTTCTCTGGCATTGAAACAATCTGAGGCTAAGACAGGAGAGGACAGGAGAGACTAGAAAAGACTGAGTATATAAGACTACTATAAGGGGGTGGAATATACACAACTGGACTAAGCAGGCCAGTACTGCAGCAGCAATCTCCTGTTCTCATAATTGATTTCATCACTGAACGATTATTAACAGGCATCAGACGAAGATATTTTCCAAGCCACTTAGTCCCTTGCTTTAAGTACACAAACTCTTCTGTTGCATTTTATTTGTTTGTTTGTTTTATGTTGTGTAAGATCTATTTGTACGTTGGGATTGCATGATTCAGAGCCTGGAGGTTTGTATTTTTTTGAGTGCCTTTCAGCTTTGCAACCATAATGTTATTGCCATAGTTGCTTTCCTGCATTTTATATGTAAATAATACTTTATTTTGGTTAGATGTTAACCACATTTTATTGGCGCTGCATCTGTACTCTGTGCAATAACAATAGTTGAATCTAATCTAATCTAATCTCAGATTGTTGCGATCTGAATGTTACCAACCCATATAGGGTTTAACATCTCCACACCCTCTCCATTGTGTTTCTGGTGTCCAATTTCTGCCCTGCACGGCTTTAATGTTTAGGCTGCCTTCACACACCTGAGTCACAAACCTGATTCATCAGCCAATCACCAAGCCTTTCAGAACTGTGAAGTGTGCCTGAGCTGGGGGGGACACTGAACTGTGCAGTGCTGCAGTTTTCCCCACACACGACTGAATTTAAATTCATTAATTTAAATAGATCCTGCACTAATACTTTTAGTGCAAACACTGTTAAGCTCGTTTTTATCTTTATTTGTGCAGTGTATTATAATTTAGTAGGCAACACACAGACACTGGCAGAGTGGGGCAAACAAACGCCGTTTATTATAAAGGGGTTTATCTAAAGCCGTAGTCGATAGTCAGGCAAGGATCGGTAACCAAAGAGACCGTGATCAAAACATGGCAGACAGAGGTAAAAAGAGATAACAGTCCAGGATCAGAGACCAGGGTGAGCAGCCCAAACAGGTAACCAAACCCAAAGGGACTAAGGTAGAGGCACCAGAGATACCAAATCAAAGCACATCAGCACACAGACAGGACAGCACAAGAAACACAGTTCAGTACACACACACACTTAGCATGGCAGTACCTCACAAAGGCATAGCTGAAACGCACAGGCTGTATAGGCAATTAATGATGCTCAGGTAAGAGAAGTCTTCATTATTTCTGTACTCTTCTATGCTAAAGATGTTCAGCATTCTATGATGATTTTGTTCTGTTCTCAGCAGATCTCTTAACAAAAAGATCGAAAAACAAGATTTGCTTTGTGAAGTTGCTTTCTTTTGGACCGGTATACATGACCCTTACAGCACTGAAAGTGAACGTATGAAATTCATTTCATGATAACTGTGTCTAATTCTCAGTAATTGCAAAACAAGAAATACTCTGATCCAAAGCAGCTGATGGCTCCCCAATGTGAGCAACGACTGCACTGGTATTATTGGAAGCATGAAGTACAGGATTAAACGGATGATGGACGAGTCACACTGTATCTCAGTCGTCACATAAAAGTGGCCAATTGGTTTCAGAGTTTAAACATCTATCATTTATCTCTTTCTTTCCTGTTCTTCAAAGTGATTCAAACATTCTCTCCAAATGTTAGTGCAGTGTGTTCACCAGCTACACAAAAGTTAGTCCAATGTGTTCACTAGCTACTCAAATGTTAGTCCAATGTGTTCACTAGCTACTCAAATGTTAGTCCAGTGTTCACTAGCTACTCAAATGTTTAGCAGTCACAATAAGCACAGACATTTGTTCTAATAAATATTTCAACAACAGTGGACAAGGATAAGTCTTTACATTTGATTTACTCACTAAAATAATGTCTTTATTCAAGCTTGCTGATTGCCAAACGAGCCATTCTGAACATCATAACCAAGGGATTAAAAAGATTAGGAAATGGGAAAAGAGGGAAAAGATCAACCTACGAGGGTCGTGTTCAGTGTTCTTTGTTACGGACCACATGGGTGACCACTGGAGACCATTTACCATGAACACAAGGCGTTGAAGAGTTGAGTGACTCTGACGTCACACGAGAAAGGGAGGGCAGATGTATCCAGGTAGTACTGCACTGCCTGCTTTGTGAGACTAAAGGTAGCGACTGACAAAACAATATAAATAAGACTGTGTACAAGCACTGATGCTGCTTGTTGCTCAGGCCCTCATACCTTCCATTCATGCCTACCACTGGCTTCCTGCTGAGGCATGCTGCATTTCCTGTTCATCGTTGCCATAGGGACATTAATCCTAGTTAGCCCATTAGGAAGAGAAACCGTTAATGAGGTTACCCAGCAGGAAAAAGATAGGTGTGTGCAGGATGGCGTGGGGGGTGTTAAACAGTATACTGTGGAGTGTTTCTACGGAAATATAATGTCACGAGTTTCCATAACCAATCACAGGTGAAGAGATGGCCTATGGCAAAGAGTGGCTGATGGGTTATTACCAAACTGTTCTGATACATGAATGTTAGATAAACAGGAAAATATAATCAAATATGCCATTTAAATGTTTATCTTTAGTAACTTTTGCAGGTATCCACAACCCTGCTTCTCCTCCAGCCTCCTGCAGCCTGGCTGAGCCTCCAACTCTAACTCTACAGATTAAAAGGAATGTAATTCGGTATCGTCAGGGAAGTCCGTTGCTACTCTGCCTGGTTTGTTCTGCTCCAAGACTGAGTGACTTCAGGCGATGGCATAGATGGTTGCAGAACTGGGAAACCTGAAACTACAGTGTCAGCAAGTGTGAGAGCGAAAATGATTCTCCTTGAAAACAATGCCCTAATCACACACTGTTCCCTATAATTATCAGCATCTCCATTATCATGAGCAGCAGCAGAATTGATGGTGTCAATACACGCAATGAGCCGCCTGATATAATTGTAGAGCAGCTTGCAGAGAGGGTGAACCAGAGAGATGGCAGTAACGAAGGAAGGAAAGAATGTTAACTATAGCAGGGTCTGAACGGGACATACTGTACGGACTCTGGGTTTTGCCAATTATCTGGACTGTTTGTCCTGCACTGTAACACAACTGCTGTAATTACTGAGCAACGCTAATGTTGTTCCCATGTCCTGCGTTCTGGGGGGACTGAAGCACTGTTTGGCCCAGCCTGGTCCTGGCAAACAGCTGATAAACATGAACAGGAAACTATAAGGCCAACCACAATCTGATGGCACGATCCCATCAAAAGAGCGTTGAATGTGGATCACGCCCTGCTATGAAGATCTAGGCCAGAGGTCACAGATTCTTTCAATCCACACCCATCCCCCTCCATCCCCCCCACTTACATCCAATTGACTTTATTAGTAATTTCACAGAATAAGTCTACTACAAACACACACACACACACACACGTTGGCGCACACACACACAACTGCTCGTCAGATATACTGCACTGTCAGTCTTGGTGTCTGAATGTTTGGCTGAGAGAGTTCCTCGTCATACAGATCCACTCCTGTACACTGGGCATTTGTGAACTGCCCTGTGGAAAAGGTCATGCTAGAGATTACTGAATGATATGAAAGCAATGCTCAATAATCCACTGGGGTCTTTAGCATCAGACTTTCCCATGTTTGGCCTGCTAAATATATCATACATACCCCCAACTGCCTCTCCTGGGAACACTGAGTAGCTTCAGTTGATGGACATATCCTACTGAGGTGCCATAGGAAGCTACTTTAACTGCATTAGTAAAAGTATATAAACAGGATAAAATTATCCTTGGTTATCCATTAGATTTACAGTGAAAGGCATAAGGATTCCCCAATACTCATCAATGATACTATTATCCAAGATACATATATTTTATTTAACTATTCTGTACATCTTCAGGGTTTTACTGAATCACCCAGTGTTTTATACTGTTAAAAAGACACGCAAAGTACATAATACATTTTAATCTGCTCAGGATTGTCTTTCTGTGCCTGTAAAGACCAGGGAGAGACATGCACTTGTGTAAAAGTTGAATAAAATCATTTGAGTTAAAGTTTTAAGGTGCACGAGCTACAATTTACCCAAAGTAAGGTATTAAATGTGTCAGAAGTATTAAAAGCGAGTCTTCTGCAGAAAGTGACACCATTTATATTTATACACTGATCACAAATTGATTGCATGTTTCTAACTGCTAGCTGATCACTTTGTAAGTGGTAAATTCTTTGTATGTAAAATAAGGTTTGTTGTCCTACAAGGTTTTATTCTAGGACCACTGACATCTTTCTTATATGCTGCACGTTGCCAATAAACAGTTTATTCACATGATGTAGAGAAAATAGATGGTGATTAATTCCATGGTCTATGAATGACATTACATTTATATAGCGCCTTTCTCAAATTTAAGGACGCTTTACAGCACACGCAAACAACTTTTGCATCCAGACACAATAGCGAGAAGTGGTAGCTAGTCGCACACAGCGTACACGCATACACACACAGACACACAACAGTCCCCTGAGGGACTGCATCGGGCATGGGAGGGTGAATACCGTCCAGGACAGAGCACCATCCACCACAGGACATACGGTCTCACACACGCAAGCCATTTTTGCGGTCTAGATGTTCCATTAGGTGCCAAATAGATTCAGTTAGTCTAGAATGGAGTCCTGGCTATAACGTTTGATCACATTGCTCCTTTTTTATACACACTTTATGGTGTATAAAATCGAATGATTGGTGCCGTGTTACGCGGTACCAGTGCGAAATGCCCTGTGTAGTGTGTGAATGCAGACCGGTGCAAATAGGCAAACAAGCGATAGCTGCATTAAGGATAGGATGCGCTTATAGGCGCGGTCCTATATGTCCCCGTTTCTGCAGGGAATTCAGTCTCTGGCTCCCCCTGCTGTCATAACACTGTTACTGCTAGTGTATGTTGCATACTTTTATTGCACGTATGTGTGTAGGAAATCAAAGTAGAACCATGTCTTACTATTCGTGCTACACTATTTGTTTAGAATTGTAAAGTAAGTCACAGCTGAATGCAGAGGGGGCAGGCAGGACTTAAAACGGTCCACCCATTTCTTATTATATTTCATTTATATATCGCTATTTCACCAACAGAGGGCAGTCGTGCATTATTCGAAGGGGCTGGGTGTTTCCATCAACCACGAAGGTTAAATCTAAGGTAGGTGATCAACGATATAAAAAAAATACACATTTATTACTATACAGCTGTAGCGGTTTATCAAATTTCGCTTGGTTTACTGTTTGTCACTCCTAAAAGTTCTCATTTAATTACATTAATTACATTAGCCCTCACACAACCATAGTTTCCAAGAGTGGGAAATGGTGTTAGACACGACACTGACAAACGCACTGCGGAGTTTTAATTTCTAACAACATCACATTTTAATGTGTATTAGCACACTTACGCAGAACCTTCATTAGACGCATACCTTCAGTGCTCTAGGATTTTGCCGTCCGTTCATTTTTCTCCAGCGTCGTCTCTGTTGTGACTAAACGCATCTAATGACGCCAATTAACCAATCAACACGTAATTGGTAACAGTGCTCTATCCGTTACTTTCCTAGAATAGCGTAAACATATGACATAGTTATTGGATTGGGTGGCTGTCAATTCTGCCTAGTTACCCCCACCCACGCCCACAACCCGCCCATCCCCATTGACTGTAGTGTAGAATGCAGTGTGGTGTACGGGAGCGTGTGGGAAACTGTTTAGGGAGGCGTAAATAATTCCTTACGTACACACATTCGATTAGGGACCGCGTGCCGCACGGCTTATTTTCCTCCTAGTTTCTCATAAACAAAGATAGGTGAGTGAACATTTAGGTTGTTTTCGTGTTTGTGCTTTTTTTTTCGTTTAACGCTCACACAACGTGTGCAGTATACCGATAGTGCCCAAAGACTTTTGCCGTTCTTTCATAGCTTTGCCCCAAAGCGCGGCTGGTGATGCCGCGGTAACTACGCCCTTTTTTGATTTTTGTACTACTTGGATCTTCCTTGGGATACTCGGTGACAGCCGATACAGCTGCCGTTACACTTTTTTAACAGGTGCCGTGAGGCGTGTGTCAAAACAAGTGCGGTCGTTTGGTTGAATGCCATTCGCAATTTGGACAAAATATTTGTGCTGTTGCCGCTGACAGCGGATCGTACCGAACCCTTGCCTTGCCATGACGTGTCGGTCACAGTAGGGACGCGCCGCGGAGGAAGGTTTGGATCAGACAAGATCAGTAAGTCCGGAACGCATAGACAGAATCCAGTCACTGCCCATTATGTCTAACACGGCCAAGTTCAAAAAGGAAAAGGAAATTCTCACGGAGTACGAGAGCCAGGTGAAAGGTAAGGGAGAACTCCGTTTATACACACCTGATTGTTACCTGGCGAAAGCTACTCACTCGGGTTCAGCCCCCTCCCGCTGGGGACTGTTTCAGAATTATAGATTGTCATGAGATTATACACTGTTTTAATATTTCCTTGGTTCGGTGCAGGATAGCACTGCTACGAATGACAATTCTAATAATAATTTTATTCACAGACAGGCGAGTGCATATGTATGACTACCACTGAAAAATGCATATTTCATACAATGCAATAAGGATTCGCCGAGGATGGTTGTGTCCCGCTCGTCCTTACCGTGACGGTGTGTGCGCCTCCCGGCAGGTTTGCGCAAGGCGGCGCAAGCTCAGCGGGACGCGTTTAACGGTATTTAATCGATAAAACACAGTCTCGCGCAGCGTGCGGGCTCCATAGCAACGCCGTCTCCCCACTCCGACTGTAGTCAGGTGTACGTGTGTGTGTGTGTGTAACGGTCTTTAGGGCGACGCAGTAGCAAGGCAGTCCAATGCCAAAACACTTTAGAGAAAGCTATCTTCACGGTGTTCAATAACGTGTAGTTTTGCGCTGGTTTCGTGACCTTGTCTTGACCGTGAGAAGTTTGTTCATCGATTAGCGCGTTTTTATTATGTATTGATTCTTTGAATATGGAGGGTTTATATCTGCTGGATCAGCAAATCGGCACTTTGCTCGTCGGTCTGTGGCTGGGCTGTAGGCAGCCAGGTCTTATCAGTGCTTCAACGTGGTATTTAATAACGGCCTAGAATAAAGGCAATTCCATCACCTGAATATTAAAACCTAAATGATATTGACTATTGTATATCTGTCATACATCAGCACACACGTGCGGCGCAGTTATGCTAGGCAGTGTGTTCCCTTACCAAACGCTGGCAACAGGCTTTTGCTGCACTGTGTTCGTTTCCATGGATACCTGGCCACCAGCCAATCTGTGTGTCTGTCCAGTTGGGACTGGGGTTTCTGACAGGGGTGTGTGTGTGTTTCACAGAGCACAGACAGCAGAAGCAGGGAATCCTCTCACTGCAGCACTAGTACTGTTTAGTATGGACCACACGTAGTAGTGTGTGTGTGTGTGTGTGTGTGTGTGTGTGTGTGTGTGTGTGTGTGTTTGTGTGCGTGTTTCACCCAATGCGGTGCTTTAATTATGAGCAGGTTGGAGAGATGAGTGATTTATGGTCACAAGGGGCAGTGATGCTAATTCCAGAAGTCGCACACATTCTTACTCATGAGGATGTAGCATCTGTCGTCCACTCCAGCCCTGCTCTGTGCTCTCGTTCACGGTGCGTGAGGTGGGCGTGTGTGTGGGGCCCTGTGAGGTTGGCTGTGTGGCTGTCTGTGAGGGGAACTGAACTGCTAACCTTTCCTTTGTGTCTTTTCCTCGCTTAGCCTGAGAGAGAATTTGTGTGTGTGTGTGTGTGTGCGTGTGATTCCTGCAGGGAGCTGTGAAGTGGCTCTTTATAGCGAACTGTGAGCATCTGTGTGTGTGTGTGTAGCGGGGGGTGTCCTGCAGGGGGGTGTCCTTCTTAAAGGAAGCTGTGTGTGTGCATGCGTGTGTGTGTGTGTGTTTGCGTGTGTGCCGCTGGATTTCCCCAGCGCAGAATGGCCTGAGAGCCACTCGGCCTGTCATTTGCTCGCCGTCCAACCTGCCCACGTCTGCACAGGAAACGGGTTCCTCACTGGGAGGAAGTGGAGAGGTAAGCAAGGAGTGAGTCTTCGGAATCTCATGCAAAAATAGTTATTTCCTATACACACACACACACACACACACACACACACACACACACGCACGTGAATGCACGCACACACATGCACACACCCACACATACAAACACACACAGACAGACTATTGCTCAAACATGCTGATTCAAGAATGTTCTTGATTAGATACCCAGTATCACATAAGCAAGTGTATGTGTGTCATTGTGCTGTGGGTGTTAATTATAAAGGCACATTTTTGCCCCATCAGCAAGAAGCAGGATGACAGTTGGGACACATGGGATCTACACCCACCCTTCCTTCACCCAAGGAAAGTGAGACAGTCTGTGAGGTGTGTGTGTGTGTGTGTGGGCAGGGAAGTGGAACAGACGGACAGCAAGGCAACAGTGCTGTAATGTTCACTGTAGTTCGCTCAGATGTAATGAGATTTGATGTTGGGTTGCAGTACTGGCTGCTGTCCAGCCCAAAAGATGTGATCTCCAGGGAAACACACATACACACACACACACACACACACACACGTCCATGTGCTCACGCACAAACTCTCGCATGCAGACACACACACATACAAATGCACACACATATGCGCTCACACAAGCTCACATACACTCACACATGATGCTCTCACATGCACCCACACGAGAACACATGCACACAAAACCATGCACAAATCACACAGACTCTCTTCCATAGCAGCCTTACACACACGTACAGAACATGACTTTTACTGTTTAAAGGTTCAGAATTATTTCTAGCGTTTAAACTCTGTTAATCATAATGGCACATTCATGAATCAGTTTCAGATGTTAACTGGAAGGTCAACCAAATTTGTGTCCATGTTGCTAGTCACATTTCTTAATTTATACTACATTTATATAGTATATATTACTCTATGCATTTATGTTATAAAGCCCAAAGGGATATTCCAGTGTGGAGTATGACTCCCAGTCCCGGTGCGGAGGGTGACGCTGAACAGCCTGCACAGAGCATCAGCTTTGTTTAGATGCACATCAACATGCTCAGTGCACGAGAGGCGTAGTGATAAGATGGACGTTCATTTAGTGGGAACATGGCGTGAATGGTCCTATTAGATAACTGAGGTCCAAGAAGCAGACAAGGACCAGCAGTGACAGGCGGATTGGAGTGTGGATTTGTGTTTGACGTGCGTCTGATAAGAGGGAGCAGCAGCACTCCCAGAGCACTCCCAGAGCACTCCCAGAGCACTCCTGTGCTCTTGGTCTCTTCTTGACCTCTGTTTTGTGGAGTGAACAGAATTCAGCCTTGCAAATAGGTAGCTGGTAAAATGAACCTCGTTTATACCAGCAGTTTTCTCCAGGCAAGTAGATCTATGGTTTTTGGTGTTGTTGCTTTAATTGAACTCCACTGGTTTTATTAATTGAGTATAAATATTGATCCAGTGATCTTTTTAAGGTCCTGGGTCCTGCTACATTACACGCGCACACACACACACACACACACACACACACACACACACTGCTGTTGGAAGGAGAAGCGAGGCTCTTAAACTAGACTTCACACCATGTGACCCAGAGTTCAAAAGGATGATGTTCTATGGGTCGTTCTGGCTTCTGAAAGCTGTTCAGTGGTCCATTTATCTACCTGTGGAGTCTGCATGTTGATTATGGATTCAAACTGGTAAAATGAGTTTAGGTCTACAGGGAACAGGTACTTGTTCATAACCAAACGTGTGACCCAAAACCAGTCATGTTTGAGAGACATATCAAGAGTAGGTGGTCCATGAAGAAGAGGCAGGACCTACAGCTGTCAGTCAAGCCTTTTTCCAGCGTTTGTGGTAAACGGTGCCAGTCTGACTCATCTGTTCAACTATAAAATATGCAAATCCGGCCATTCAGAACCAAAGCCACACAGCCACAGTAAGTACGGTGTCTCTGGAGCACGTTTCAGTGGACAGCTGATGAATAAATACTACATATCAATATCTCCACTACAGCAAATTCAATGTATTTTTGCCAAACTATAAAAAAACAAAGAGGCAAAGAATCAGTGAAACCACAGATATAATGTCATTCTCTTCTAATGCAGCGGTGAACTAAAGTGTGTGCGTGTGCATGTGTGTTTTAGGTGGTCACTTTAAGGGTTGGGGGGAAAGAAAATACTTGTCAGAAAAATTCAAAGCACTGGATGCACCAGACTCAGATCTCTGGCATCACAATGTCAGAAAGATTTCATATAAATGTTTAGTATTGAAATAGAAACTAAGTGTTAAAAGCACGGATGCATGGTGCTCCATCAGGACCTACATGGTGCTCCATCAGGACCTACAGAGTCCCATTCACCAACCTTTAACCCATTTTATCATTCTTTTATTTTTTTCTTCCTTTTTCCCCCCTTTTCATCATTTTTATCTGTAAGTTAATGAGCAGATTCCCTGCAGTTAACAGCGTTTGTGTGATGTGCAGCAGAACGTCATTCAGCTCCACCCACACCCCCACCCACGCATACTGTAAGAGGCCGCACGCTGCAGGACCGCTGTGACACATGTGATAACGATTCCTGAGATGGGCCAAACTCCACCCGGCAAGTGAGAGTGCAGAAGGGGTGGAGGGTGGGGTTTAAGAGGGTGGGGTGGGAGTAAGATGAAGGGCAAGATTGAGAGAGTGGAGGGATGAGCAGATTAAGAATTTAATTCGCTTATGATGAATAGGGAGAGACAGAGGGCAAATAACACAATGGAATGGAGATAAGGAGATCAGTGTGAAAGGGGACAGACAAACGGAATATTTAAGGGTTCAGGATGCAGGAGCCTGTGTGTGTGTGTGTGTGTGTGTGTGTGTAGGGATTGTTAGTGGTGCCATACAGCATGCCTACACACTCTCACTCTCAAGTTGAAGAGCAGATGCCTTGTTGCCATGGCGACAGTCTGGGCCGGGCTCATGCACATGCCTCAGGGTATCAGACAAGCTAACATAGGTCACAAGTTCAAAGGTCAAATATGTGCAATGTAACTGACTTGCATATATGCAGGTCTGATTGTAATGGTCTGATTGTTTTTACTAAAAAACATTTTTACTAAATTAAAAAGGAAACTGTACAGTTGCTTCACAGATGAGTGATATTCAAGAATGATCATGTAAACGTTTCCTGTTCTCTATGTCGTTACATGTGAATAACTTGCATTACCTAAAGTGTTTTCACAGGAAGGTCATGTATCACTATATCTGCAAATAAACCCCTGTGCAAAGTAATCTTTTATAGTACCAAACAGAGGATTTCGGCATACAAAAGAGCGTTACATATATCGACTGTAAGAGTGTTACATATATCAACTGTAAGAGTGTTACATATATCGACTGTAAGCATTAAGTGAGAATTCCGCTATCTGTCTGATTTGGCACCAGTGTGGTGTGTGCAAGGCTGCAGGAGCAAGAGCCTCGTTCCTGCTGCGATGCACGTTCGTGGGAGTGTTCGTGGGAGTGTTCGTGGGAGTGTTCGTGGGAGTGTTCGTGGGAGTGTTCAGGGGAGTGTTCATGGGAGTGTTCATGGGAGCCAGTGGTGTTCCTAGGCACTGTCAGTCCTGCCTAGTACTTCATCGGTCTTCTTGTCTTTATTACCAGCACACAACCACTGTCTGTTTCACTCTTCTTCTTCTCCACAGTGAAACTGAGGATTGAGGTTTATCATGTGGACACTGTTGCTCCTCTTCACACTGTGTCCTGCACTCTCAGGGGAGTCACCTTGATCCTAATCCGATTTTCTCTCCCCGCATAACAGCCGCACAATGTGGAGTGTGTGTGTGTGTGTGTGTGTGTGTATGCATGCATGCACACACACCCCGATTATCGTGATCACTCTCCGAGGCTGGTGCGGTCACCCATCGTCCCACACACACACACACACACACACACACACCCTCCCACGCAGCGCATGCAGGCTGCCAGCTTCTTCATCCCAGAGTCTGGGCTGGGAAGCAGAGTGGTGGTGTGACATTACACAGTTGGTCTGTTGGAGAGGGAACGGGTTTGGGGAA
>JAOYMR010000003.1:15030944-15045336 GCA_025802075.1 Tenebrosternarchus preto | reverse complement strand
CAAGAATGCAGACACACACACTCTCAACCCACACACCATGACACACACACAGGGGTTTGGTCACAGACAAGAGGCAGGCGTTGTAAACAGCAGGTCCCATGTCTTTCCATGTGGACACAGATCAGACGGCGTACACACACATCACCAACTATGGAATTTCTTATCAGGTTTGATGGAATTTGTTTTGTGCATTCACAAACAACTTCTACACTGAATGCATGATGTGTGTGTGTATGTGTGTGTGCAGGACATCGAGGAGACCATGAGCCTGGCTCTAAGCGAGCTGCGTGAGCTGGAGAGGCAGAGCGGGAAGCCGGCAGCGCCCGACCTGGTTCTGGACACTCTGGAGCAGGTGAAGAGCAGCCCGTCACTGCCGTCAGGATCCACCCCCTCCACGCTGTCCAGCCCGTCCGACTCGCCCAGCCCACTGAGCCCCCACAGCCCCCTGCCCCCCCTGCCAGGCCCCTCCTCGCGCCGCTGCCCCAACGAGCCGCCTGCCGCCTTCCTGCCCTCCGCCTCGCCCCGCATGGGCGTGACCCTCCGCCCGCCGGCTCTCCGCCCCAAGCCGCCCGTGCTCCCCAAAGCCAACCCTCCACCCACGCCCCCTGGCCCGCCCCAGAACTTCCCCCCTGACAAGTCAGGCACTATGTGAGCCCAGTCCAGTGGGGTCCAACCGGAGGAAACAGGGTCCAAACTGAGCCCAAGGACTGGATCACAATTACAGGTTAGACAGGGTGATTCTGTTAATAATGAATACAAGTGCACGGCTGATAGCTTCCAAGCAAGAGCGGTCAGATAGAGTTAGTCTATGATATTGTAATCACTTAATGTGTTGTCAGGGTGGTGTGAGCGTGTGTATGCATATCCTCTAAAGTGAATAGGACTTAACTGTGTCTGTGTGTGTAGATACATTTAAGACGAACACATTCAGAGACGGCGGAGAGACTGCTTGAGATTTTGTGTACATGAAGTTACCGTCACCCTGTTTTTCAGATGTCTGGCTGTGGGAAATGTAGTTTTTTCGAGTCCTTCTTAGGTGCAATGTATTTTCAGTGCTTTGATTTTGCTAGGCCTTATTTCAACAAAGGGGTGTGTTTTCCCTGCTAAAAACAGGGCCATTGTTAAAAGTTGCTGCTGCTTTCCTTGACGTTATTAAGTCGATTTACTTTAGTTGTAGGAAGTGACACAGGTGCCTCATGGGAAAAGGGTTAGTCTCATATAAAATGTTAGGTGTCTCGATGGTCCATGTATTCTTAAAGCCATGCAGTGCACCTAACCACCCAGAGAGGGAAGGAGCGATTTACAAAACACCGAATGTATTTAAAGGAGCAGTGAGTAGAATTTTCTGTTAAAAAACCTAATGTATTATTATGGTAGTTGGTATGTAATTTTATATTATGTAACCATGGGGAATTGCCTTTTTCTAGAGTGCGGTTGGTTTGAATATGCAGAATTCATTGTATTTGGATGTTGCAGCAAAGCCGTGTCGGTTAGCCAGCTAGGAATGTGACAGGCAAACAAAACCTAGAAATGCTACAGAGTGCTCCTTTTAGATGAATGTTCCACGTTTTTTCTGATACCACACCAAGCCTTTATCACCAGATAAACCTCCCCCTTTTACCATGGAAACACAACCCAAGGCCTGATTGGAAGCCACAGGAGGGGCGGAGACCAGACCTTCCAAGGGGCCATGTGTACTTATAGCTTTAATGAGATTTTAAATGGCACTTGCTGTGGAATTGGACACCGGGTCCTGGCAAAGAAAAGGAAGGCAGAAGCGGAAGGCATCGTCGCAACCGGTGTGAACCTGGGACAGCATGACATCAGCGGCTGGGCCACGCCTTCCCTCAGGTTGTCATGGTAACGCTTCCATTCTGCAGCTGCTGCTCTGTTAGAGGCGCAGTAGTGATCAACATTCTGATTTTTCAGCCTGTACTTCCAGTGTGTTTGTGCACGTGAGTGCGTGCATGTGTGGAAAGTCTGTAGCAGGACTCTCTTGGGAACATACGTTAGCAGTTCAAGCTTAACGGGCTCTCCTGTGTGTAAGTCTGTGTGTGTGTGTATGTGTGTGTGTGCGCGTTGAGGTGAAGGTTCATAGAGTCTGGTTTTAGGCTCTGGGTGAAGCAGTGAAGAGTAAACAGATTATTCACATCTGCAGTGAGAATGAGAACGAGTGAACCGAGCAGTGTGAAAGGAAGAGTGTAAGAGTGAGTGTTGGGCACGAGGGTGTGTGTTTGTCTGAGTGTGTGCATGCGTGTGTTTGAGAGTGTTCTTGATGGTGAAAGATTACATCAGCAGACAGAGATCAGTCTGATGCGAGATCAGAGATCAGTCTGATGCGAGGTTGAGGCCGTGGATCTACCAAACAGCCATGTTTTCACTTTTTATGCACAAAGAAAAATGATTGTTTATCACTTCCCTGATTGTTCCTCTTTCCTTTTCTTTTCTACCTGCAATATTTTATACTTATTTATTGTATACTTGTTTTAATGGGTGTAGATGTATATTCTTTTTAAAGTCTGGTGCTCTCTCGCGTGATGTGGTGTGTGTGCGTCCCTGCATTTGCTGCCACTCAAACATTCCCTCACCTACCATACACACCCACACATACACACACACACACACACACACATGCGCGCACACCCACACACACACACACACACACTCTCTCCCCCACCTACATGCGCTGTGTGTGTGTTCACGCGAAAGTGCCTTTCAGGGTGTATGTTATGTGGAGGAGCCTGTTAGGAATGAGTGCTCCTGTCTTTCTCTGAAGTGTCGTTCTGAGAATGAAGTGAATCTGAATAGTGTCACTATCAAATGAATCATACTGAATTGAATCTGAATAGTGTCACTATCAAATGAATCATAAATATGTACATTTAACCCATCGTGATGTTGCACTTTCATCTATAGGATTGTATTTGGCATGTAGCATTATCATGTTCCAGTGGATTTTAAAAAGGTGTCGAAACTGAATGTCTTTGAAATAAAGTAACTTCATATGCCTCACTCTAGAGTCAGGGACTCTTTTTACATACACACCCTCCACACACACTCACACACCTCTCCACACTCACATGCACACTCCTAGGGTTGTAGTGTTTGTTTCTGCTGCTTTAAAACACCTGTCAGCTCATCAGCCCTTTAAAGATCCAGAGTTCACGCAAGAGCAGGCAAAAATGGAGCCGTCATGAACAGAACCAGAGTGACTTCACACACACATACACACACACAAGCACTCACACCCTTCCTCCAGAGCCCGACACCCCACGTGAAAAACACACAGACAGAAGATACATCATACCTGACATGAGTCCTACTGCATGTGCATGTAGAACACACACACACACGCGCGTGTGTGTGTGTGTGTGTGTGTCTACAGTGAGTTCTGTGCAGTCTCCCAGCCTGAAACACATTCCAGGTTCTTGGATAAATCCCAGTGAATGTCACTTACAGCCCCCTTGTAAAAGAGTACACGTGTTTCCTCTCCTAACTGCTCTACTGTTGAACATGACAGTGCACCTTCATTCAAATCTGGAGGAAAATGTAATGTGGATTTAATATACAATATATAATAAGACCATTCCTATCTAGAACCCATTCCACTATACCTTGATATGTACCGTATTAATACAGTAATGTCACGGGATGTATTACAGTGATATATCGGTATGTTTTATTTAACAGTTTTATTAATAGACTTTAAATGATTTTTAGTTTTGCCATGCAGTGTGGCAGATGGCTAGAGCTTAAAACTATGAACTTTATGAAGCATTTGAGCATTTAAATACATGAGCAACACTATTTTAAACCATCGTAACCATTATAACACGCGTTATAATAACTTTATAAACTGCTTATGTTCGATACAAAATGGAGCAAAATGTATTTCATGTCCAATATGTATTAATGACATACGGGCAGCAATTTACCTGCAGCAGCTCTACCTGCAGGAACAATTTATAATGCTATTTTTAGATGGCTGTTTAGAACTGGCATCCCCAGTTTGATCTCATCAATGTTTTTCAAATGTTGTGGTCACTCCTCGAGTCAAAGTACAGCTTGGTGTTCAGACTGATGCGTGTTACACACCTCATGAAACGTGTGAAGGGCTTTGGTGAAGAGCTCTGAGGGTTAGAAAGCTTGTATGCTCTGTGGCACACGGTCTCACTCACGGTGAGCTGTTTGGGTCAGCATGGCAGCCATTTTAAATCTACTTTACATGCAAACGAAATGGAAGGGAATCTCGTCATAAACCTGGAGATCTTTATGGTATCTCTCTTTGAACAGGTTAGTGGTATTTTCCTAGAGCACTTTGGAGTGGGACATTTATAATTTATCATAAGACAAAATGCAGATATTTAAATTAAGTGTAAAGCTGCACAGATGAATACAAATAAATTGCAACCGATTTCAAAATCTTTTTAATCACATTTCAGTAAAATGGATAATAATGTTCACGACACTAACAGTGTCTGCTTGGAGAATAGTTGGCTCTATTTTTGTTCCTGCAAAAACCTGACTTCCCAGATACATCATCTTTGGTGCATTTATTCCTGACTGGAGCTTTCAATCCATCAATCTGAAATTTTCACTTCTGGTGTCCATTTTAAACTTGCACAAAATCACGCAGGATTAGACACGGTGATCCTGTACTGAGAAATGTAGATAGCTCTCTAGTCAAAGTACTTAGTGTTGCATTCAATATTTTAAATAGTCAAATTTATTTTTGTAAATAATTAGTACACTGATAGTGTAAAATTAATCAGCTGTTAAAATATTTTGCACGTTGTAAATTTAAAAATAAGGCAAATTGAAATAGCAGCAGACCCTTTCATAAACGGGTGAATCACGCCTACTCACACCAACCCTGGAATCACAGCAATGAAACCTGGTCAAAAAAGGACAAAAAAAAGCCTATAAAAAGATTCTACAGCGACCTTTGGTCCGAGGATGATTGGTCACAACAGGTCTTAATGTGAAACAAAACCATTAGCACAGCTATTGGATCTTGGCGTTCATTTGTGATGCATGTGTGTGTGTGTGTATATATATAATTATATAAGAAAAAATATTAAAATAGTTCAAGCAGTGTAAGGATTCAAAGGTCATGTGTGAGCTCAAGAAAAATCAGGAAAAAAAATCTAGAACATCTCTGTTGTTTGGGCTGCAAGCCTGTGGCGATCAGCCCCTGGAGCCTGGCTTGAGCGTCCCGAAGGGTTTGGAGTTCCTCAGCGATCCAGCGATCTCCTGCAGGAACGCCACCACGTTCGAGTCTTTCTCCGACTTCCTGCCGTCGAAGATCACCACCAGCGTGAAGTGCGGCTCGGGCCGCGTCAGGAAGTAGGCGCTCTGGACCTTGTCGTCGTAGAAGTGCGTCACCTTGTCGAGCGAGTTGAGCTCGGTGGCGCGATCGCTCATGATCATGATGACGTTGGGCCAGTGGGTGAGCGGCCTCTCCCCCCCCGGGAGCGACACCACGGCGGGGAACTGCTCCACTCCCTTGGGCGCCTCACGGTATGAGCACGGGTGGTGGTAGCCGTGGCCCTGGAAACTAGCGGAGCCGCGGTTGTCGAAGACCAGCGAGACGCTGGAGGCGTCGTGTTTGCGGATGAAGGCTGAGACTTTGCCGAAGTAGTCGGGCATCGTGCGCGCGGTCAACGCCTTCATCTCGGACGCCGGAGCCTGACGGCTCAGGGCCTCGTGGAAGTAGAAGCTGAACTTAGCCAGCAGCGCCCCCTGCAGGCGCTGAAGCCACAGGTACAGGTGCGGCGGCTGCACGGCCTTCTGGGACTGGCCGCCGAACAGGTGCTTGCGGGTCTCTCGCTGGCGCTCGAACACCTGTGCCCACGCCTGCAGTTTGCTGTGGGCACCGTGAAGGTTGAGCAGCGAGGGTAGGAAGTGCCACTCGGAGATCTGCGCCTGGCAACGCAGCAGCTGCGTCAGGACGTCCACCTCCACCTGGAAGCTGCTCTCCATCCGGCTCAGGATCGGGTGGTGAAATCTGCAGGACAGAAACAAAATGGCCGTCAGGGGTGACACAAGATGGACACCGAAAACCATATGCGGCAACGGCAGCTTTTGGGTTTCAAAAAAATAAACGGGAAAAAAAAAAAAAAAATCAGATTGAACAGAAAACATGGCGGAGATGTATTCAGACCACGTGTGATCACTGAAACAGGGTGGGGTGGGAGGGCTCATTAGTGCTTGAGACTAGGGGCATGAAGGCTGCACATGGCTGCTTCTGGCTCATTACATCACCTCTGCATTCAGCACCAGCGTGTGATTTTTTCACCCCTGACTGAACATTAATTGCGTATCTTAGCAGGCAGCAAGAAAGAAAGAATGAGAGAAAGTAGAACTGGGAGAGCAGGAAACTGGAGGCTGTAACAGAAAATACAGAATAAAATGGAATACATGGAAAATAAATGGAGATGTGTATTATTTATATTATTCTGCTGGTCCTTTTCTGCAGTTCAATGGGAGCTTAATGAAAACACACACACTCCACATATCAGGGTCACATTTCTCCAGACCACCTTTTATGCCATTTCAGCCCATGTGGGTTTGGTCACGCAGCCAACGAGCAGGGCATTGTCTCCAAGCTCGACAGTGACTGATTAATTGATCAGATAACACTGCAGAGATTTAGCCAGCCCTCCCTCTCTCTCCCCATCCATTTCTACACTGATTACTCACGACCTGACATCTTTTCTCTCCACCACACTCTCTCTCTCTCCCCCCCCCATCCCTCTTCCTTGCCTTACGCTCCCATCTTCCACTCTCCACCTCTCTCCCCCTCTCTGGCTCTCTTTGCCAGTGCCGAGTTCACCTTGACCAGGCCGCAGGAGAGAGCCAAGGAGCACCAGTCATTTGTCAGGTACTGAACTCAGCTGCACCACGGCCCTCCCTTTAGCGTCACACACAGCTCTCTCCCCCAACACTCCTCTCACACTTACAGGCTTCTACTGGTACCTTTTCAATTATCGGTTATTCCTCTGCAGTTTAGAGCGTTCATTTTTATTGCAGTATTGATCTCTTGAGGTGCCAAAATGGGCAGCAAATGGATTTTCTCACTCCAAATCACAACAACAAACAGGCTGACCAATCACACATTTATTGACTGGAGTCAAAATAAAGTGCAACACCTTTTTAATAAAAAACACAAATCATTTCCAGCTTGCTGAATACTCTACAGTTATGACAAAAGATATTATCACAGTACAAAAAAAAGAAAGCACAGATCTCCTAGCTTCCAGATGTGGGTGGGGACCAGGGTGGCGACCCAGGGAGGGAACAGATAAGCCTGGGCAAGCCTGAGAAAGGCCCACACACAGTGACTGAGTGGGGTGAGAGGAACGGAAGCACACCTTTGGAAGGAAATGATGGGTATTGCCAAGGAAAACACTGGCTGCATATCTGCCCGTCTACCCCCCTCTCGCCTCACTCTCTTTCGGGTGGATGCATGCACATGCGTGTATACACACAATCCTCCTCTTCCTCCAAGGTCACATATCATCAAGCATTTGAATACGACTGTACCGCACACAAGCGTTCCCTCACCAGTACGCTGCTACTGCCCAACGCGACAATTCTCATTTTAGTCTGAAGGGCTGCGTAAACAGTGGCCATATTGAGATGCAAGTCAATAAATGCAAAATAAGAATGTTTTGCTTGGCCCAGTCATAAACAATTAGTGCAATATTTACAATACAAACAGCTGTTGGGCAAGTTTGCAATGTGTCAACAATTAAAATTTCACTATTATATAATATTTTATACCATTATACACCATTTTATTCTATTGTAATAATACCCCCCTCCAATTCTTCCTGTTCGCTCCACACTCACCTGGAACTGTATTTCTGCAGGATGCTCTCCAAGGCAATCACCAGCTCCTCAGAGTTTACCGTTTTCTGGCTGCTGAGGGCGTGCATTTTCTCATACAGGTCAGCAATCTCCATCCTGGCCTGCGTGAAGTGGCACAGCTGCTCAGACAAATGGGAGAGCAGCTCCTCCAGGTAAGGGGTGGAGCCTCCGGAGGTGTGGCGGCCCATGGAAACCACCTTCTTCAGTTCGTTGTGTAGGGATGTGTAAATGGTCCTAATAGAATCCTTCCTGCTGAAGAATGACTGGCCGCCTAGACGTAAACAGAACGTAAGCATAAACTAATCAGTGACACACCCTTGAGGCGCGCACTTGTATTACAATGAATAACACCTTACGGTGCCTCTTAAGTCTGGATCTCTGGCGCCATCCACTGTACAACATAACTACATGGAAGCATTTATGACTGCTGGCTGTAACCCAGTAGCAAAGTAAAAGCAGTCATTCTGAAATAAATTATTTTTCACTTGTGCGGTTTGCTAGTTATATAATATTCAACTGGTTTGTTCAGCTTTACCTAGTTTCTGTCCTAGGAAGGTCATGTTGTGATAGGCTTTCTCTGCAGCCGCCAGATGAGCTAGGGCAGCTAGCAGCGATGCCCAGATGGCTCCAGCGCTTTTACTACAGTCCTTTTCTTTTTCGACGTAGTCCTTCGCTCTGTCGAATGAGAACATTCCGAGCTGAGTGAAGAAACTTTCAAGAATGGCCCGTTCCTTCGGTACGGGCCGCAGCTCCTCGTCGCGAAAAGCTTCGGTCATGATGTCTGAAGATATTGCTTTAGCCTGCAAATCGCAATCAGAGAGCCACAGTGTTTCGTCAGAGTATCTGACAGTGCTGTAAATATTGACGTATCTGACAAACCGATTTAGCTAACTAGCTAGCATAGCCACTAGCTAGCAGCTATCTGGGGTGCTAGCTACATACAGCAAGCTAGCTAGAGGACTATCTAAATATCTTGCATCACAACTGCTGGGAAACATTCGTTGGCGCGAACGAAAAAAGCTATCGTATGTAAACTACTAAATATGAGACTGCTTGAAAAGACCATGCTGATAGCTGTCAGGATAAATAATGAAAGTAGCTAGCTAATCAAAACCCTTACAAGTACACTGCCACCATGACACTTCTCAGTGACAACAACTACGGCAAGAGAGACGGGGAAAACGCCATAAAGCAATGAAAATCGTTTAGCATCCAGAATGTCCGCACGCCTTCATCCGTCTAAACTATAACGTTTCTCTGTTGATTCAGTATGGTCAAAACAGGACTTTGTCACGCTCGTCGTTACCGATATATATTTGCATACATTTTTGTAAGACAGATCTCTCCAAAATGTGGCCAGAGCGAAACCATTCCTACTGACAACCATCTTCCCGGTTGCAAACAAGTATAATTAGCTAATTGAAGCAGCCGTTAATTGTGGGGACTTGATAAAGACAGTGTTTTTTTCTACTTCTATTAATCTGCGTGTTTTTAATTATTCGATTCGCAAAGTCGAATCGAATAATTGAAGAGAATGTTGGAATGTCGGTCAAGGTAAGACTGATGTGGCTGTAGGTCAGTCTCGCAGCGAACATTTACAGTTCCAACCCTTCAACCTGAACATCTAAACAACCCCTGTGCCTCAACTACCCCACAGCCAATTAACCCTCCACATCTGCCCAATCAAGCAGGTAGTCATCAAAACCTACCCCCTGAGCTAAATAACCCCTCAATCACACAGCCAATTTGACCTTAACAAAAATTACCCACAAAACCCCCCAACATCTACCAGATCAAAGGAATATGCATTCAATCGCATCTTAATACCTATGCTATTTTACGCTAAACAGCGTTTAACATCTTTTAATAGTATGTGAAGATGACATTTTACGTTTAAACAGTCGTATTCGATTGTAGCTGCTTTGTCAAGCCAACATAAAGTTAACTGCCAAACTTTGCATTTCTAGTTAACAATACATTCCAATTTCCCGGTTGAAAAGGTTTCTGATACCGATCATCGTTTCCATGGCACTAATTAGTTGCCGTAAATCGTTCGTGTTTACATTGCTTCGCGACGATGACCTGATGCTTGCCGGTAAATGGGGCAGGTCGGTCTGTAAAACTATCACAGCGTATGCATGCAGCTAGATATCTAGCTAGCTAGCCAAGTTAGCTTGCCATTTGTCAAAAGTTGCGATTATTCCGCAGTTAGTTTGCCATTTGTCAAAAGTTGTGTTTATATTGTTGTTCTAGCCTCGATGGATCCCAACCGAATTATACAGGCTCTAAAAGGAACCATAGACCCTAACCTTAGGATAGCGGCTGAGAATGAACTCAACCAGGTCGGTCTGCTTCCTAGCTACATAACTTTATTTTCTTCTTCTTGCTTAGTAGCCTGATTGGTTTCCAAACTAAAATGACCAGAGAAGACTCATGATTGCGATGTCGATGTCCAAACGCAGGAAGGAGATAAAAACTTTTAGATTTGTTTTGGGTCAGTGTTTCACGTCAGACGAAGCTATTGCGTCTCTTCTCAGCTAGAGACAGCTAGGTTAGCTAGCTAGCTTAATGTCTTGCGATGTAGCTTAGCGAGTGTAAGTGGCAGTTTACTTTCATTTGTAAATCTATTCAGTGACACAAGCGAACAACGAGGTGCGATCGAATATAAAATGTGTATTTGCTGGACCAAGTATTTTACGTATCTATTAATGAAATTAGTTCACAACAGGTAGCTTGCTATCTTTTTTTACTGTTCCTGAACAATGTTATGTGTAACATTAACAATCTGCTTAAAGTCATACAGGACGTGCCTTCGTTATAATTCTTCTTGTTAGCTATGAGGCTTCCAATGTTGTATCAATGTACTCTATATATTGCTGCATGTCATACGCAGCACTTTGCATATGAAAAGCTTGCCCAAGGCTGTAGGCTATTTCCTTTTTACCTTCTGATATCAGATTTGTACAACATGCATCATTTATTAATGATTTTGCCAGAAAAAATGTCCCCTAAACGTATGGTCATATGTTGAACTCAGGACACCAGTGTGCTTTTAGACCATACGGTCTCAGGATTTGAGCTGTTAACTATCAAATAATGTTCTGTCACTCTGAGTTTGTGTAGCTGTGTTCTTACTGTGATATAATGTGTGCAGTGCTGGCAAAGCAACAGTAGTGATGATGCTGAAGTGTTTATAAAGACAAAACAAGTCAATCCAGAACATTTTTGTGGTACAGCTTAGAGATGTTTCCCTCAGATAAACTGTGTGGTGTTGTGTAGCAGACTCTGGAGCTGTGCTACAGGAGCCTTGAGAGTGAACTCCTTAGGAATGTATGGAAAATAAATCCTTTGCTTAGATTACCATTTGTCTGGGTTCAGTGGATCATCTTCACTATGCAGCAAGAATGCAACTCCAGTCAGGCAAATCAGCTATTCTTCCATCATGGGGGGGATTTGGGGCATTTACCCAGTTTATATCCAATGAGGAAATTATTTTTCTTTCTCATTAAAACAAGAAAATGTTTCTGACGTATTGAAAGCAACTGAGACGGCTTGCGTGTGCCAACAATCAGGCTATATTTAAAAGGACTATATAGGTCTATTGTAAAATTGGGTTCAGGTCAGTAAGGTAGAGGAACATTTTTCTGTACCAGATTTTTTTTTTCTCTATGCAAAATTTGTCATTCACTTTAATCGCATAGTTCCTGATAGATTTGAACTTCAGATTAATTAACTATACATTAATGTCAGTGTTTAGATGTAGTCCCTCAGGGGGGAATGTGTGACACACAAGGGCATAATCAGTGACATCCAAACTGCTAAATTGGTCCAGTACAATCTTTTGTTATAGCTGTTATAGGATGAACATGTATAGTAGTGTCATATATGTTATGGCATAAAAGTTTTCAAAGATTTAAACATCATGGATTTTTTTTTCTTGTTCATATGTTATTGTATAATCTGCAACTAGGCTCTGAATATGGAGTCTTTACTAAGGTCTATGGTAAAGAACTAAAAGTGACTTGGAAAATACTGCTTTACTCCTTCAAACGTTACGTCCATGTTTTTATGTGTTTCCCAGTCCTACAAGATCATCAACTTTGCTCCGACTCTGCTGCAGATCATCATGTCGGAGCAGGTGGAGTTCCCTGTGCGGCAGGCGGGTAAGAGCTCCACCTACAGCATGGGGAAACCTATCAGTCCTTACCGTTCAGACTCTACATTCTGCTGTTCGGGTGGTGTGATGTAGAAACAGGCGTGATGATGATTGTGTGGGATGAAGAGGGATGGGGAGTGTTGCGGGATAATGCGGGATGATGTGGAGTGCTTTGTGCTCAGGGCATTTGTGAGCATGGCTTGTTTCTGCACCACAGCTGCCATCTACCTAAAGAACATGGTGGGCCAGTACTGGCAGGACCGGGAGCCCTCACTAGGAGAGGTGGTGTTCCCCTTCAACATCCACGAGAACGACCGCGGCCAGATCCGTGACAACATGGTGGAGGCCATCATCCAGTGTCCTGAGTCCATAAGGTTAGTAACACTCGCATGTGCATACACACACACACACACACACACACACACACACTCATCTTACACTTGCTCCAGTAACATGGTGTTCTGGTTTTAGAAAGTTCTAGGTTTCTTTATGCATGAAAGTTGAAGCACTGTGTGTGTGTGTATGTGTGTGTGCGCACACGATCAGGGCTCAGCTGACGGTCTGCTTGCGTGCCATCATAAAGCACGATTTCCCTGGCCGCTGGACCGGCATCGTGGATAAGATCAGCATGTACCTGCAGTCGCAGAACAGCAGAAGCTGGTACGGCAGCCTGCTAGCTCTCTATCAGCTCGTCAAGACTTACGAGTGAGTGCCCCCCCCCCCCCAATACAGCATGACCCTCCCATACTGACCAAGCACCTCGGCGATTAAAAAAAAATCAGCCATTACCCAGGGGTTTGGAGTGTTGGCGGCCCGCGCTGTACCTGGGCAGGGCGCAGTGGTTGCAGTGGTGTGGCTCTCTCAGCGGAACGCTGGTGTTGACGTTGGCAGATTTCGGAAGTCGGAGGAGAGGACTCCGCTGCTGGCCGCCATGCAGCTCTTCCTGCCTCGGATCCAGCAGCTTGTCTCCCAGCTTCTGCCTGACTCCACGGTCTTCTCCGTGCTCATCCAGAAACAGATCCTCAAGATATTCCATGCACTCGTGCAGGTGTGTGTGTGTGTATGTGTGTGTGTGCATATGCTTCTACAGGTTGTTGTTCTATTATTTATTGAGTAATATTTATTTAGAATAATATCTTTTAATGATGCACTAAAGTTTGTGTTTGTGTGTGCGTGTGTGTGTGTGTGTGTGTAGTATTCCCTGCCCCTTCAGCTCCTTAATAACACTGTCATGACTCAGTGGATGGAAATCCTGAGGGTTGTTGTAGATCGGGAGGTTCCTGCTGTAAGTTGTATGCATATTTTTTATATGCAGATTGTGATTAAATCAAAGGAACTATGGGTCCAGACTGTGATCGAGGCTCCTGTGGCGTGGTTTTAAGATGGGTTTAAGCTCTTGTTCTTGAAGCCTTACAGCATGTCCTGACCGGTTCGTAGGAGACCCTAGAGGTGGACGAAGACGACCGGCCGGAGTTGGTTTGGTGGAAGTGTAAGAAGTGGGCCATGCACATCATCACCAGGCTCTTTGAGAGGTGACTCCACGAGCCCCTGGGAGGACGTCGCGTCCTGAGTTCCTGTGTGCAGAAGCCGCTCTGAGCCTCATGTGTTTTGATTTATGGTTTTATTTGGCCTGTGTCTAGGTATGGGAGCCCAGGCAACGTGACAAAGGAATACTTTGAGTTTGCTGATTTTTTCTTGAAGACATATGCTGTTGGAATACAACAGGTCAGTCTAATAGCATTGATTAAAAAAAGAAATTAAAGTCTAGATTAAGTGAGTAGTGATGTATGTGCGTGCATGCGAGTGTGCATGCGAGCACGAGTGCGTCTCACCCGCTGATGTCCTGTCTCGCTCCAGGTCCTGCTGAAGGTGGTTGAGCAGCACAGGCAGAAGCAGTACGTGAGTGCGCGAGTGTTACAGCAGGCCCTCAGCTACCTGACCCAGTGCATCCACCACTCCCTCACCTGGAAGGCCATGAAGCCCCACATGCAGGTGCGAGGTCCCGCTGGGCGGGGCTAGTGGTGGAGGGGAGTGTCGCACGTACACAGACGATACTGTTTGGAGGATTTACCGCCCTGGGTGTTTTCTGTTTGCTTGGGATGTGTGTTCTCCCTCATACACGTGTTTCTTTTGTCTTTCTCAGACTATAGCTCAGGACGTGGTGTTCTCTCTCACGTGTGTGTTCCCTCTCTTTAGCTCAGGACGTGGTGTTCTCTCTCACGTGTGTGTTCCCTCTCTTTCTCAGACTATAGCTCAGGACGTGGTGTTCTCTCTCACGTGTGTGTTCCCTCTCTTTAGCTCAGGACGTGGTGTTCTCTCTCACGTGTGTGTTCCCTCTCTTTCTCAGACTATAGCTCAGGACGT